>VONZ01000327.1:0-600000 GCA_012976165.1 Labeo catla | reverse complement strand
TTTCAAACAAACATCTACACTCACCAGCCACTTTATCAGATACACCTTGCTAGTACTGGTTTTCTTGAGAATTGCCTTAATTCTTCATGGCATAGATTTAACAAGGTGCTAGAAACATTTCTAAGAGATTTTAGTCCATATTAACATGCAGTTAATGCAGATTTGTAAGCTGCACATCCATGATGCGATTCTCCCATTCTAACCAAATCCAGAGGTGCCCTATTGGACTGAGATTTTGTGACTGTGGAGGTGTTTGGTGAATGCATTATCATATTCCAGAAACCAGTATGAGAAGAGTTGAGCTGTGTGACATGGCATTTTATCCGGCTGGTAGTAGCCTTCACAAGATGGGCACAATGTGGTCATAAACCAACAGACATGGTCAGCAATACTCAGGAAGACTGTGGCATTTAAACAATGTTCAGTTGGTACTAAGGGGATCAAAGTGTGAAATTATGACTGCTATCTGAATGTCACAGCGGAATTCAAGACTCAACAGAACAGGCAATCTTTTTCCAATCTTCCAGCACAATTTTGGTGAGCCTGAGAGAATTGTAGCCTCAGTTTCCTGTTCTTAGCTGACGGAAGTGGCGCCCGCAGTCGTCTTCTGCTGCTGTAGCTCATTTGCTTTAAGGATCGATGTGTTGTGTGTTCAGAGATGCTCTTTTCAGTTAAAATAAATGATTATTTGAATTACTTTTGCCTTTCTATCAGCTCAAACCAGTCTGGCCATTCTCCTCTGACCTCTGGCATCAACAGACCTGCCGCTCAATGGATATTTTCTTTTTTTCAGACTATTCTCTGTAAACCCTAAAGATATCCACATAGTTTTATACATATTTTGGACTATGGGGGCGCCATTATTTAGATGACATGAAATGGTTGCACTCTGTGACATACTGGCGCTACCTGTTGCTATTTTACCACATCACAACTTGGAAAATAAAATACTGATGACACATTGTGCGGCTTTTTGTTGTAATTTTCAGTCAAAGGGCAACAAGAGAAGTGATGTAAGCCTTCACTGCTTTCCTAGCGATAAGAATAGGAGAAAAGAATAGGAAGATGCCTGTAAATAAATAAAATTTCCTAAAGACCTGTGTCTTTGTTCTCTCCACTTCTGCCCTGATGCCTTTGAGGATTTTAGCAGACTACAGCGACTGAAAGAGCTTATAGATGGCAGAGACAAGAAACGCTAGATGCCATCCTGGCAGGATGTAAACATGCCGATGCTAGTCATGACACCACAGCCACTGAAGGAGTTTCTCAGTGCAGATTTCACTCGATATCTGGGGGCATTTAGACTCCTTGTGGGGAAAAATCGATGGTATGGCATTTGGCTTAAGCCTATGCTTATATCCATTGCCGCCTGTAAGGTCTTTTAGTAGCTTTGTTGTGGTAAAAATAGCAGCAAGTAGCACCAGTAGCTTAACGAGTGCAATCATTTGACATTATTAAAATAATGGCACCCCCCAAACGGACCAAAATATGTATAAGAAATTTGGATTTTTTAAATAACGTAAATCTTTCATGGGTTTTCTACTACATATTTCAGAAAGAAATATTATTTACCTTATATTAAGCCATAAAATCTTATAATAAAGTCCTATTACCTGGGGTTCCTTTTATCATTGTATCAGTATTTTATTTTCAGAGTTGTGTTGTGGCAAAAATAGCAACAGTAGCATCAGTAGCTCACTGAGTGCAACCATTTCACATCATGGAAATAATGGCGCCCCCCATGGTCCAAAATAGACATTGAACGGTGTAGATTTTTTAAATTCCGTAAATCTTTCATGGGTTTTCTACCACATGTTTAAGTAAGAGACATCATTTATGTTAAATTAAGCCATGCAATTCTTAATATCTGTAGTTTAAGTACTTTTAAGACTCCTTAACTTTTATTTCGACTTACTTTGGAGGGAATTCAAGAAAGGACATACCAGGATTATTATCACTGACTAAAGCTAAATCTATTAAACTTAAACTTAAACCACTTTCCAAAATATCTGCTTTTCAACATACACGTGCAAATGTGTGTGATCCCTGACACGATCGCGGGCAGCAGCGTAATTCTGTGCTTACTTGATCAAATATTTGGTATTTTTAAAAATGTTGTAGATTAAAGTAGCAAATGAGAATTGCTAAAAATATTCAATATATCTTGAGACAAAGGTCTTCTGAATGATTTTCAGTTTTGTTTAAGATAATTAAAACAGTAGTTTTATAATAAAGAAAGAATATGTAAAAGTATGCTGTATGTTGCTGTTGGGGCTAAAAGGCACAATAATTAACATGATAATTAATAGAAGGTGGACGTTTCCATTTGTTGACATGACATTGTTAGATTCAGATGGTAAATATCATATATTATGTTGGGTGTCCATCTTAGAGATAATCACCATGTTTAGAATGAAACCATCATATTTAAAAACATGATATTAATCATATCATATCATAAAATATCATTTGTTGTTACTACTGCAAATCTATATTAAATTATTATGGGATCTCTTCAATGCTTTCAGAATATTTACATTTTAAAATTATTTTTTTATAAATTATAATTTTATTTACATTATTTATTTTATTTATTTAATTTTTATTTACATTAACTTATACATTATTATTAAAAGTGCCCCCTTGCCACCTCATACATTTTTGAGATTTTTAAACAAAATAAACGACTTGTATGATTTATTTTCACACAAAATCTGTTGCTCCATAAATGTTCAATACAAAAGTATGTATTTTTCATACACTTTGGGCGCAGTGAAATGCACATTTTGTTCTTAGGGGGTGCCTTTAGCCCCGTTGTACCCTACACTCTTAAAAATCAAGGTTAAATGGTTCCATAAAGAATATTTAACATCTGTTACACAAAAGGTTCTTTTCAGCAAAAGAAGTTTCTTCAGATTATGAGATAAGAAAGAGATGGTTCTTTAAAGAACGTTGGACTGAATGGTTCTTTATCAAACCAAAAATGTTTTTTCTATGGCATCACTGTAAAGAACCTTTTAAAGCATCTTTATTTTTAAGAGTGTCATAGTCTATAAATAATACTGAAAATGTAAAACCTCTCGTATTTTACACACTGGGCTTTATAACTTAACTCTCTTGCTGACATTCACAAAAACTCATATTTATTTCCTGTTTTCATCCTTTTTGCCATTTCGGTCTAAGTAGGGACTAGAGCACCATTCACTTTCATCTGTTATTCCTGCCATCCGTCTACTTTTTTTTGGTAATTCACTCCATCCCATTTCGCATTTCTGCTTTCACTACTCATCCATCAGAAAGCTTGACGTCTTCCAGGATGCTCTTTGAGTTGAAAACCTCTCCCAGGAAGGTCTTTTTGATGTGCGCTCGCTCGTGTTGCTCTCGGCTTCGAACAACAGCTGAATGTGGGAGGCAGATGAGCGGCGAACGGTCTTGGCACGTTATCAGTGGAATACACAGAGGGATTCAATATGTCCGCCGGCATTCGCCGTAGATGACTGAGCCAAAGCAGGACGATCAGGCGTGGAGGACGCACAATGCTCGGCTCCTCTCCGAGATGTTCGAGTTTCATCACCCTCTAGAAAAGGAAATGATTCATAACGGTTAAACACGAATAATTAGCCAGTGCAAACCGTCTCGCTCAAAAAAAAAAAGAAAAGAAAGCTGGGAGGCATCTGCGACCCAAGAGCCAATATTGTCTTTTGTTTCAAGGTCGTTCGCTCGCTATCTCTCAATGGGCCATCGTAAATCTTAACGTGGAAGTGGCCCCTCTGGCGTGAGAAGGAAAGACGGCTCGGGAGGTTCACGCGAAAGCACCGTCAGGGGGAACGCAAGTGAGGATCACATCCAGGAAGGCCTTGGCAAAGCTTCAGGCTTAAAAAACAAACACAATGTCCCGACGCCTGGCAGATTCGGCAAAGGTTAAAACAATAGCGCGCGAGCAATTAATTCGAGCGATCGGGTTGGCTTTGCCAACACGCTTCTTGTTTCTTTTACATGTCGTTGTTTTGCGGCGGCTGGCGTGTTTATTTCGGGCCAAAATATTTAGCGACTCGGCCTAATGAGAATCAGTTGCGCAGCCAGCGGCGCTCGAGGGAAGAGTTTGAAGTGGGACTCCTCTGAAGAAAGGAAATGATAACACACAGCTGGAGACGCGGACGTAAAGAAACCCCCAGACACCCATCACGGACATTTACCATTCATCACGACAGAAATTTAGCTTTATACATTAGAGCAGTCATAACAAGCACAAGTAGACTGAGTAATACCGTCATTCATTCCCTTCGACACGCTTTTAGGTTAGTCTTCGTTCAGCTTTTCCACATTGTGCTATTTGTATCTATTAGATGTAACTGTAAACTGCACAAAAGGGAAAAAGCTCAACAAAAGCTTAGCATTTTACAAAATGGCCTATTTGAATGGTTGTGAATGTTTTGACAGGCAGACTATTGTTGTGTAGCAACGAAGCCATTTACATAATTTAGCAATAACGTAAGAACTTACATAACAACTCATTCATTTCAATTCAACTACAGCTCCCAGCTTGGCCCCACGATTCGCAGACGCACCGTGGCCAGCTGAAACGGCTCTCTGAACTTGTTCTGCAGCGTTTACAAACTGCTCGGCACAGCAGGGATCCCAATAGGCCGCCTTGGACCTTTTGGCCTCCTCACCTATTGTGACTTTCTCCCAGTGTGGGCTCATTGAAAACAATAATAGTAAATGTCTGGTAGATATTAACTGGTAGATGACACTTCCACGAACAGGATACACTTTGCTGCCCCATGACATTTTTTTTTAAGCATTAGAGGTACAAATCCTGTTTGGTATGTTAGAAAAACTATTATCTTAGATAAGATTGATGTAGCATAAAAACTAGCTAGTTTGAAACACGCTAAATGTATGATGAAACTGATTGCATAAAAAACAAAATAACAGTTTGAAATTATATGAAATTTTGATATAACACACACACACACACACACACACACACCTTTTTAAACAGCTAATACAATGTTAGGTTTACATAAATAAATAAATGAAATGTATGTATTTTAATAAATAATAACAATAATGAACTAAATAATAAAGTAATAACAACTAATTATATGTGTTATTTAAAACTGTGATTAATTAAAGAATAGTTTATGTTTTTGTTGTTTAATATGTTAAGTAAATTAATAAATGTATATGTTTAAATAAATAATTAAATAAAGCAGTTATTTATTTATTTATTTGAATGGTTATTTTTGATAATGGATATTTTTGAATTTTAAAATAAATAATTGTTAATAAAACACTTTCTACTAAAATAATATTTTTTTGTTAATGATTATTAATAAAATACTTTTTATTAAAATAATAATAATAATAATAATAAATCTATTTAAAACATTTATTTAAATAATTTTTCATCTGAATGTATAATGAAAAAAATATTATGTAAATTTAAAAAATCTTAAAGATTAATTTAAATATTATATTATATTATATTATATTATTACAATAAATAAATAAACTGTTATATTAATACAATAAATAAACATTCATCCACTTGAAAACCTTCACTTTTGGTCGTTTCCAATTCAACATATTTAAATGTATTTATTTATTTGATTTCTTTTTCATCTGAATCATCTGAGTGTATGAATATAAAAAAATATATATAAATATTATATACATTTAAAAAATCTTAAATTTTAATTTAATAAATTATATTATATTATATTATTATTTTATTATATTATATTATTTATGTCATATAAAATAATTATTTTATTTATTTATTTGAATTCTTTTTCATCTGAATCATCTGATCATACATAAGCAAATAAATAATAAAAATATTATATTAATTTTAAAAATCATTAATACACTAATTTAAGAAATACATTATTATATTATATTATATAAATTGTTATATTAATACAATAAATAAATATTCATCCACTTATAAAACCTTAACTTTTGGTTATTTCCAATTCAAAATATTTATATAAATAATAATTTATATATTACATATATAAAAATGAATACATTTAAAATCATTTATTTATTTGAATTATTTTTCATCTGAATCATCTGAATATATAAATGAATAAATAAAATAAATATTATATACATTTTAAAATATTAAATATTATATTATATTATATTATATTATGAATACATTTCTGTCATGACAACTTGGCATGGTAATGTACATGACAATGTTAATGTATTTGGTCTTGGCAGAATAGATCTGCTACGCTGCTGCTGCGGCAGAGCAAATACTGAGACTTATTACTCCCAATACATCTGCAACATGCTGCAGTGAGCATGTAAGAAATACTGCTGCTGCACCTATAACACATATGAACAACCCCCATATAGCATACATGAATTACCACGTAGCAGATCTAAATAGGTGGAACTGGGGAAGGTGGAGGGTTTCTGAAGTGTGCTGCAAACTGCTACAGCAAACAAAAGCAAAAGTATTTGAATACTGAGCTCATTGGCTACTGATACAGGAGGGAACCAATGAGCTGTGCCATGTGATAATGACGTCATTAGGTCAGACTGAGTTGGACCTATGGGACTGCGCCATCTAGAGTTTCATGCCAGAACTCTGTATTTTCCTCCACTTTGGGTAACTGGCAATTCAAATGCTGCATTTTGTGTACAAATACTGTGTGTGTGTGTGTGTGTGTGTGTGTATATACATATATATGTACGCATGTATATATATGCATTTGCATTTGTCTCGGGAAGTGTGCAACAACATAATTACTGTGAGTTGACTTTCTTGGCTTCTACATTCAAACACATATCATACTCTCAGATTAAACACTGTTATCTTCTTTAAATAACTTTAACGTGCCAGTAAAGGTTGGATGCGTATGCAGAAACACTCATATGTGGTGTAGACACATTTGCAACACTGAGTCACTGCTCTCCCACCCAATGGCTGCTTATGGACACTCGTATGTAGCCGTGCAGCCATGGCCCGACGCTTGAAATAGATCAAGAGAAAGGCCAAATGACTAAAAGGTACATTAGTCAAGTCAGGTTATAATAAAAAAAAGAAAAGGAGTGTTCTATAAAGAGGAGTTATTTATGAGTACTTCAAAATGAGCACAGAAGAAAAATGCGGTGAAGGAAATGAAAATAGACCCCTTTTGCCTTCCAAACGACAAGAAAAAGAAAAATATCCAGAAAATTTACTAGCGTTCATGTGCTATAACTCATTCTTCAGTACAAGCAGTTCAAACATACATGAACACTGCGATATTTCGACGAGAATTATTACAACTAGATTCAGTTGCATAATACTGAGAGTACATAGCCAATGTATAATTTATGAAATGCAGAAAAGCAGCACGAATGGTCTTGGGAAAGCTCTGGAACGGGCCTCCGGTTGCAGATGGCCTCTGAAAAATGCCAACAGAGACATAATTGCTCGCATTTGCAGTTTTACTGGCCACTGATATTCTGCTAATACTAGAAAATAATATTTATTTGATGTTTAGACATCCTATACACACATCACAAGGACGCTCCTCGATTCCAAACATCACGTCACGCTTCTGACGTCTGTAACCTGCGCACTGGTAAACACACAGATGCATGTGTGAGAAAAAAAGAAATAAAAGTCAACAATGAGCTAGTCATCTGCGGGACGCATTTCATAGCAGTTTAAAAGGGAAAACGTCTCTAGCGGTTTGATGTGGGGAAGCCCTGTCGGTTAATTGAGAGAATGAAAAAAGCCCTCCAAATGTGTAGCTGGAAAATCCATGACATCATTCCGAACGAGAGACACCGAGCGGGGGAGAGAGAAATGAGAAGGAGCGAAAACAGCGGAGGGTCAAAAATTGGGCCTGATTAGCAATGGTTTCCAGTGAGGCACGCCGCGGGTTCCCCAAATGAAAGGAAACAGTGGTGTGTTTTTGCGTGGGTCTCGCTTTCACCCTCTCGTCCCCCCGCCGTCTTCCAGGGGCGAGCCCGTTTGCGTCTGAGCCTCGTTGTGGTGGCAGCGCGAGCGCTGTGTGATCTCGTCTCACTCGGAGAAGTCTGTGCGTGTTTGTGTGTGTCTGACAGGAGCAGAGGTCACGCTAAGGTTCCGATGAAGTCAGAATGTAATTATGCCTCAATGAACCAAAGGGGAAAGTAATACAAAACAGCTGGATGTTTTTGACTCTGACTCAAGACATATAGATAGGGGTATGAACAGTGCTCTCTCTCTCTCTCACTCTCTCTCTCTCTCTCAGTCTTAGCCACTAGTGAAAAACAGATTGTTATGATGGGACATGTTTCATTTTTCTTTCTTTCTTTTTTTTGGTTTATGGTGGCGTCCCCTTTATTTAATAAGGTAAAAATGCACTCAAGCTTTGTGTCGTCGCATTCCGAAATGTGGACCGCAATTCATAAAACAAAGCAAAAAAAAAAACATTGCATTCTCAGTACTGCCACTAGAGGCACTATGACAAGCATTGGTATAAACTCCCTTCTTCTACTTTTCTATTTCAGGATGATTATTTTCAAGAAGTAGTTCACTTCCAGAACAAAAATTTACAGATAATGTGTTCATGTCTGTCTTTCTTCAGTCGTAAAGAAATTATGTTTTTGAGGAAATCATTTCCGGATTTCTCTCCCATATAGTGGACATCTATGGTGCCCATGAGTATGAACTTCCAAAATGCAGTTTAAATGCAGCTTCAAAGGGCTCTAAATGATCCAAGCCGAGGAAGAAGGGTCTTATCTAGCGAAACGATTGGTTATTTTCCTTAAACGGTGTGTGAACTTTGTATTTCCAGTTCATGACAGTTAGGGTATGTCGAAAAACTCCCATCTCATTTTCTCCTTTCACTTCAAAATCATCCTACATCACTGTTTTAGCTTTTTTGTAAAGGGTGTTTGACCTTCTTTGCATGTTCACTGTGTAAACGCTGGGTCGGTACTTCTGCAGCGATTTAGGGTGATTTTGAAATTGGAGCAGAAAATGAGACGGGAGTTTTTCGACATACCCTAACTGTTTTGAACCGAAAAAAATACAGTTCATGCAGACCTAGACAAGACGAGCATTTGAGGTTAGAAAATATATAAATTGTTTTTTTTTTTTAGAAAATATCCAATTGATATGGTGCCCCGAGTTTGAACTTCCAAACTGCAGTTTAAATGTGGCTTCAAACGATCCCAAATGCAGTTGTAAATGACCTCAGCCAAGGAAGAAGGGTCTTATCTAACGAAACGATTGGTTATTTTCATTAAAAAAAAAAACACTTGAAATACTTTTTAATCTCAAAGGCTTGTCTTGTCTTACTCTCCCTGAACTCTGTGTATTCTGACTCAAGACAGTTAGGGTATGTTGAAAAACTCAGATAGTATTTTCTCAGTCAACTTCAAAAATCGTTTCAAAATCATCCTACATCGTTGCAGAAGTACCGACCCAGTCCTTGCAAAGTGAACATGTGAAGAAGATCAAACACCCTTAACAAAAAAGGTAAAACAGCGATATAGGATGATTCTGAAGTGGAGGGAGAACATGAGATGGGAGTTTGTCTACATACCCTAACTGTCATGAACCGGAAAAAAACACAGGTCAGGAAGAGCAAAACAAGATGAGCATTTGACATTAAAAAGTATATCAATTGCATTATTTTTATGAAAATAACCAATCGTTTCACTAGATAAGACCCTTCTTCCTTGGCTGGGATTGTTTAGAGCCCTTTGAAGCTGCATTTAAACTACATTTTGGAAGTTCAAACTCAGGGGCACCATAGAAGTCTATTATATGAAGAGGAATCCTGAAATGTTTTCAACAGAAAAACATAATTTCTTCACGACTGAAGAAAGAAAGACATCTTGGTTCTGGAAGTGAACTGGAGCTACAGTTTCATGAACATCTTGCAGAGGAAGAGGTTAAAAGGGGTCATGACATGTATTTTTTAAATGATTTTAATACGTTCCTTGAGGTTTACTTATAATGTTAATAAAGTCTTTTAGCACTAAATAAATAAATAAATAAATATGTGGAAAAATTTTCAACCCTCCTTCTGACCCTCTGTCTAAAACAAGCTGTTTTAAGGGGCATGTCCTTTAAGGCTTGTGATTGGCTAACATCATTGCATAGCAAACAGTATCAATGACCTACCCCCTCGCTATTGCATGTGAGCGTTTTGACAACATGATCAAAATAAACAGTCATTTCCAGACAAAGCATTATGAGAAACCATATACTTACAGTTTGTGATGCAACTGCAGTCAGATCTAGTACCTCTTCATCTTTCAGCAAATGTTTCTTTGTGAGCTCTCCATGATGCTGTACCTTGTTTACAAAACAAAATCCTCAGACACAATCCAGGATGCCATTAAAAGTAAACTATCCACTTGTTCCTTACGCTGGGATCCTTCTGATATTTGGACAAAGATGTGAACGAGCTGCTTAAACCAAAAGCACCAAAGCGAAACTTCTTTTACTCCATTTGTCCAATTGTCTTGCTCTGGAGGCAGTGTTTATGCAAATGACTGTGCCCGGGTGACGTCACTTTGCACCTCGGATCCAAAACGAGCCGTTTTTGAAGCTTAATTAAATAAATGGTTTGTTTATTATGAGGAGGACTTTTTAAGCTATGAAACCTGCAGCATGTTTTAATGGTACAAAGACATCTTATATGCCAAACGATCAAGTCAAATTTGATTTTTAAAAATTCTCTTAACTAATGCTGTAAAGTACAGGGAATCCTGTCAGTTACATTATTATGGTTAAAGTTAACAACTGATTTGTATACAAACATTTAATTACACACAATTATAAATAACAGTATTATAATAACAACATTTTGGTGATATAATTATGTTTCTACTCCAATTCATTATTTGAAATGCAAACATTTAAAGGTAGGTTAGGCGATTTCAGAGAGGCTAGCAAAAGGCTAGCTCTGAGAGCATAAGATCCCACCCTCCCTGCAAGTCACTCTCCAAAGCCACACCTCCTCCAAAACACATGAATGTGCACAGAGGCTATAAGAGACAGCACTGGTGGAGGGTTTGAATGTAACTCTGTCAGATTACCTCATGTCTCATTCACCGTTGATAAAACATTGCAGTACAAACGTATAATATTACCCAGATAGCACTTGATCTGGAAAGCATCTGCTGTGTACAAACATCTGACAGACATCTGTAAGATGTCAGTTTTACATACGTTCTAAATCATAATCATCTTACAGACATCAAATAGACGTCTATTTGACATCTGGTAGAAAACATCCTATAGACGTATTGCAGATGAGCAAACACTCTGTGTGATGTATACATGTGATGTATGTCCAAATTCAAAATCGTCCTACATCGCTGTTTTACCTTTGTTGGAGGAGAAAATGAGATGGGAGTTTTTCGACATATCCTCACTGTCATGAACAGGAATACAGAGTTCAAGCAGAGCTAGACAAGACAAGGTTAAAGGGTATATAAATTGTATTTTTTTTTTTTAGAAAATATCTGATCGTTTCTTTAGATAAGACCCTGAGATCGTTTAGCTTAAAATATTCTATCTGACCCCCCAGAGTGATTTTTAGGCAACTGTTATTTTAGAATGTTCCCTTTATTGTTTCCATGCCAACGCGTCATGATTGTCACGGGACACACCGCAGCCAATTTAGCGCTGTATGACAGACGTGTCGCTTTTATTTCGTTTTTCCTTTTTTTATTCAAAATACTCACACACTTGCTTACCATGTCTTCAACTATCTGATATTCCGATTCACAAATATGTGTACGTGAGTGTATTTTGAGTGTATTTTAAAACATTTATAAGTGATCTGGATCGTGATCTCTAACGTGAGATGGGCGCCGCCATGTTTGTTCGCGCTGCCGTTCAGAGAGTCTTGTCAGCCGGATTTACAGCACGTAAATTCACCAGTTTCTCCCGAAATACATGCAAGTAAGTGGCTGGTGAACTGGGAAAGGAATGCAGTGAATTATATCATTACTTACACTATGTATATCTGATATTAATCAAACACGACGGCAAATTATACTTGAACGGATTGTTGCTGCTTCCATAGACATCCGTGTGTATTTTACAAACTCTACATGTATTGTTTTACTAGTACTTATGTGTATTTAAATGTCTGAAACCTAACATAAACGTTATGTGGTTCGAAACACTGCATAATTGTTTTTATATGACAAGCCCAGCGCGCGCTTCTCTCTGGCTCAGCGCCAGCCAACTCGCGAAAGCGCAGTTTGAATTTGGCAGTTGCGTGACGTCACCGAACGTTCTAAATCCCATATGTGGGACCGTAGATAATTTCTTTACGACTGAAGAAAGAAAAGCATGAACATCTTGGATGAGTGCATTATCTGTAAATTTTTTGTTCTGGAAGTGAACTTCTTTAAACGGTCACTTGTTTTCATGGCAGACTGAATCAAACATACATTAAATACCGAGGAACAGGTTAAGTAAACCTAAAGAATGTGAAATATATAGTGAATACAGATTACTAGAGTTCTACAGTTCGTTTTTCTAGCTGACTATCGTCAGGTTTATGGTCACTGAATGGCTTTTCTGAGGTAAATGTACGTGGCTTGTTTACAAGATGTTTTATTGACATCTTTCCGCGGTTGAAAAGCTGACTGAGCGATTAAATGAGACATGATATATTTCGGTAAGTTGTATTGTATCTTTCAACATACGCTTTGATGCTTTTTCATGTTTGTTTGGCGCTGTGATTGTAGTAGGCTAAAGATGAAGAGATGATCGTTTCACATGCGCTCCGCGCTGCTGCTTCTATGAGGCGCTATTAGTGATGGGTCGTTCTTGAACGATTCGTTCATTTTGAACGAATCTTTAATGTGACTCGGGACGAACGAGTCGTCTCGGCGAGTGATTCGTTCAGTCGCGCATGCGCAACATCCTATTAGGTCCTGTACTGGAATTAGTTCAACTGTTTTAGAGTCGTTCGTTCACCTTATGGGGCTGTCACGTGATGAACGAACGACTCAAACCCGAGGACTCGGGAAATGAACTAATCAATTCTCTTTCCAGCTCAGACTGCATAGGTTAACATTACGGGGATGTCACGTGATGAACGAACGACTCAAACCCGAGGACTCGAGAAATGAACTAATCAATTCTCTTTCCGGCTCAGGCTGCATAGGTTAACATTACGGGGATGTCACGTGATGAACGAACGACTCAAACCCGAGGACTCGAGAAATGAACTAATCAATTCTCTTTCCGGCTCAGGCTGCATAGGTTAACGTTACAGGGCTGTCACGTGATGAACGAACGACTCGAACCCGAAAACTTGTCAGATAAGAGGTGAGGTGAGCGAATCATAGACTAAAGACCCAGGTAAACAATGAATTAATATTTTCTGTTTCTTATAGCATTATAGTTTTGTTTTGTTTGTAGTGTGATCAACGTTTGTGTAAGCAGTAGATGTGTTAGGGAAGTAAAAGGTAACATTTTAATTATATTTTGCTAAAATGAACAAAATGAACGAAATGACTCGAAAAAAGATTCGTTTATTTTGCTGAACGAGACTCAAAGGACCGAGTCGGTAAAATGATCCGAACTTCCCATCACTAGGCGCTAGTGATCTGTCACGGGACATCAAAAAGCGCCAAAACGGCATTTATTGTTTGAATTTCAGAATAAAACTGACCAAGTTTTAAAGCTGAGACTTGTTTCATATTAAAAGTACCACAGCATGAAGCTTATTGCAATTTATTGGATGGGAGAAAACAGCATATGATCGATTACTGGGGTTTAAAAATATTATATTCATTCAAATTAGACTCGATTAAAATCGAGAGATCTGTATTTTCCTGTTTTTCTCTTTGGCAGAAACAACATCTGGTTTAACAAATTTACTGTGAGACATTTTACTTTGAATGAACGTTAATAAAACTGTGCACTCACAGAGATTTACTGCAACTATCCATTTCATGCGAAAACATATTTCAAATCTCTGCTTGTTACCATTGCAGCAGAGACAGTGTATAAATTTAACAGTCCATAGGCCGAATACCAGGTGGTTTTACTCAGGTGATCTTACGACTGACCTGAAAGGGAAAAAAAAATGTTCTGGGTTTTAAAAGGAAGAGGGCAAAACTACATCACTTTCCAAGAAACCCCACTCATCATCATCTCCCAATCTGTCTCTTTCAGACATGTTTTCCAGCCCTTGACATCCACAGATACCGTATCCACCAACAGTAGCAGTGCAGTAGGTTGTGGGAAACCGCACAGGGAGTGCCGGCCGTGGAGGGATGGAGAACAGAGTGATATGGATAAGCGGTTAGTGAGAGGGGGGGGGAGGCACAGTGCACTATTTGTTCCAGATAAAGGGGTCCAGTCACCCACATATCAGGAAATATGGAGAATAAGAAACATATTGCACCAAGTATGTTCAAAAAGCACACTTGGAAGGACAACAGTCATTCCCCCTACTTTGAAAATGGTTTGAAAAAAAAAACAAAAAACACAAGGACAAATCATCCACATATTTTGGGAACATTTGTAGGCCTACTTAGGCTTGCGCAAAGAAGAAAAAAAAAAAGAACACTTTTTTTTTGTGAGTACATGGTCTTTTTTTATAAATGATCTACTACAAATGGTAGAAAGCATGAATAAAATGCACTTATTAAATATTAGATTCAAGTTTAAATTTCCAAAATTCTAATATTGTCAATATATATTAAAATATATAACCTCTCTCTCAATCTCTCTTTCTTTAAAAAATGTATAACCATTCAATATAAAAAATATTATCATCAAGTAAAAATGAATTAAATACATTTAAGTACACGTGTTAATCATTATTATTCCGAAAATTAATATAATTTTTAAGGTGTTTTTTTTTTTTTCATCTTTTTCAAATATTTTTTTTAAATATTAATGATCAGTGAAGCAGTTAAATTTTTTATATTATTATTATTTTATTATTATTATTATTTTTATTTTATTTTTTTTTTTTACGATAAAACACACTATATCAAGCATCTGAATATTGTAAATATATATTAAAATATATAACCTCTCTCTCAATATCTCTTTCTTTAAAAAATGTAAAACCTTTCTCAAGGAAAGATAAAATTTAATCATTCTAAAAATATTATCATCAAGAAAAAAATGAATTAAATAAATTTATGTGCACATATCTTAATCATTATTATTCTAAAAACGTATGCAATTTTTAAGTTGTTTTTCTTTCTTTTTTCAAATATTTTTTTCAAATATTAATAATCAGTGAAGCAGTTACATTATTATTATTTATTTTATTTTTTTTACGATAAAACACGTCATGCATCTGAATATTGTAAATATATATTAAAATATATAACCTCTCTATCGTCTCTTTCTTTAAAAAATATATAACCATTCTCAAAGAAAGATCAAATTTAATCTTTCTAAAAATATTATCATCAAGTAAAATATAATTAAATACATTTATGTGCACACATCTTAATCATTATTATTAAAATAATGTATATAATTTTTAAGGCATTTTTCTTTCTATTGTTCAAATATTAATTATCAGTAAAGCAGTATTTTTTTCTTATTATTTTTTTCTTTTTTTTTTTACAATAAAAAAGCTATATCAAGCTTCTAAATATTGTCAGTATATATTAAAATATATAACCTCTCTCTCAATCTCTTTTTCTTTAAAAAATGTATAAACATTCTCAAGAAAAGATGAAATTTAATCATTCTAAAAATATTATCAAGTAAAAATGAATTAAATATATTTAAGTGCACACATCTTAATCATTATTATTCCAATAATATTATTTTAAAGGTGTTTTTCTTTCATTGTTTCAAATATTTTTTCCAATATTAATTATCAGTGAAGCAGTAAAATTTTTATTTTATTATTTTTCTTTTTTACGATAAAAAAACCCTACTATATCGAGCTTCTTTTAAAAAATATATAATTGTTTTATTAATCTTTTTTTCTCCATTATGACACCCGGACAGTTGAATCACCTTGGAACTATGGTTAGTGTAGCAAACCCATTGTTAATTTGTGGTTACCATGGTTTAATTACAGTAACCACGTTCTTTTTTTTATTTTATTTTTTAGTAAAACCATGGATCATTTTCATAAGGGTATTGAGAAGACCTTAAATCGTAACCGGATGTTTCAAGATCAAAGCTGCTGAAACAATAACTAAGAGTTTAATGCCAGAACATGGTGACCCGGGAACTGTACGATCTTATACTGTTACCATTATAAAAGACAGCTAACCCAAGACTGCTCTGGGAAATGTGATACAATGTCTCTCCCTGCAGTGACTTCATTGTACTCCTGAGTTGGAGAAAATCTCAGGAAAATCTCATACACACTTTGTACTTTAACACACTCTTCCAATGTCATAATGGGTACATTCAAAATTGATTGCTGGCCTGCTTCACCTGAGTTTCAACAAGCTGGTTTTGTTTGTGTTCAAACAGAAGTCAATTATGCTTCCACTGTATAATTATGGTAAAACTCGGGACACTTACCCTTAGCCAAACAGGGCATGGAAATCTTTGGAAAACCTTTAATTCAAGCCTGAGTAGAAGACACATTATACACAATGCTGAAATCAAGGTTTTGGAAAGGTACTTCAAACACACTAAGACATTGTAAAGTCAGGAAAAATAATTCTGTGGTCATCTTGGTATTTTTATAAGGATTTTTGACTGAAGTTAGCAGATTGCCTGAGCGCTGACGCTACTTTAATGTGGTGTGGATTTGGAAACCCGTGATCAAATGTCTTATCAAACATCAAGAGAGAGGGATTATGTTTTTGATTTATTTTGTCTGCTAATTCAGACATTTCAATATAATGATGTAATATAAATAAATTTGCGGTCAATTTAGCAAGCTACTTACGTAAAATTATTTATTTAAAAAAAGAAAAAAATTAACTTGCCATATTTTCTAAGCAAATATTAGGGCTGGATGATTAATCAACGAGTAATCGAAAGCGAAATTCAGAACCTCTAACTGACGTAATTTTGTTGTTTTAATCCTGTTAATACTTTCCCATTAAAAGCAAACCACTATACTGATGTGTATGACTGTTGCACTCGCTTCTTTTGCAGCGTCTCGCATGTGGGTGATGCGTTTAAGACGCTGTGTGAAGTTAACAGAATTTAACACACAGCACTGCTCATCAATGTCAGTTCCAAAAACAAAGAACCAATCAGAAGACCTCAGAGGCGGGGCAAACGTTGCAAGCTTTTGTTTACAGTAACAGGTTGGCATGGCAACTTCTATATTTGACTGCAACATGGTGGAGTACACTTTGAAAATGCTGGGTTGTGTTAGTTAAATATGGACTAACACAACTAACTTGAAAAATTTAACCCAACAGTTGGGTTAGTCCATATCAGTGTTAATTTCGTCAACGAAGACGACGACAAAAAATATTCGTTAAAGGAGAAGTCCACTTCCAAAACAAAGATTCACATATAATTTACTCACCCCCTTGTCATCCAAGATGTTCATGTGTTTCTTTCTTCAGTCGTAATTTTTCTCAATGGACTGATATGGTGCCCCGAATTTGAACTTCCAAAATGCAGTTTAAATGTGGCTTCAAACGATCCCAAATGCAGTTGTAAACGATCCCAGCCGAGAAAGAAGGGTCTTATCTAGCATAACAATCCGTTATTTTCATAAAAATAATACTATTTATATACTTTTTTAATGTCAAACACTCATCTTGTCTTACTCTGCCTGGACTGTTTTTGTTCCAGTTCATGACAGTTAGTTTATGTCGAAAAACTCCCATCTTATGTTCTCCCTCAACTTCAAAATTGTCCTATATTGCTGTTTTACCTTTTTTGTTAAGGGTGTTTGATCATCTTTGCATGTTCAATTTGCAAAGACTAGGTCGGTACTTCTGCAGTGTTGTAGGATGATTTTGAAATGATTTTTGAAGTTGAAGTTTTTAAGTTTTTTGACATACCCTAACTGTCTTGAGTCAGAATACACAGAGTTCAATGAGAGCAAGACGAGTGTCTGAGAATAAGAAGTATTTATTTGTATTTTTTAAATGAAAATAACCGATCGTTTCACTAGACAAGACCCTTCTTCCTCGACTGGGATCGTTTGAAGCCGCATTTAAACTGCATTTTGGAAGTTCAAAATCGGGGCACCATATCAGTCCATGATATGAAGAAAAATGCTAAAATGTTTTCCTCAAAAAACATAATTTCTTTACGACTGAAGAAAGAAAGAAATGCACATATTAGGTGACAAGGGGGTGGGTACATTATATGTGAATCTTTGTTTTGGAAGTGGACTTCTCCTTTAACAAACTTTTTTTTCTGTGACGAAGACGAGACATTGACGAGCTAAAACTAATATCTGATGACAAAAAGTATGACGACACTTATGCTGCCTCTTCGTTAACAAGACGAGGAGGGGCGAGAATGTTATTTGAGGCTACCAGACATTGAAAATATATCCTATAAGCTAACTATCCTCTTTCAAAATGTGCGTCTGTCATTAGATTGCAGTTGGATAAGGGTAGTTTGCATGTCTAGTCTCAGCATGGCAGTCGTAATGGAAATATACCTAGCTACCAAAACGAGAACTTCCGATCTGAAACAATGGCCTCAGCACCTGAAGGGTTAGAGATAGAATTACCAGATGTCCTGTTTTCCCCGGTTGTCACAATTCGTTGTCGACTAACGCAACGTTACTGAAGGCGGGATAGGCGGAATCGCGTTGATAGACAAACACCAGAAGCGCTTTCTCTCGCGCAGGCTTCACTTCTTCTGTTCTCAGTGATCAAATGCACACACAGTAGTCCAAATGTGAGTATCTCACGTAAATTATGTAAGTTATGGCTTAAGTGAACGTAAACAGGCGGGTAAAAACTGAATGTGTCAGTATTACATGCATGCCTTCAGTCTTAAAGGGACAGCATTCCTAATTAAATTTCCTAATTAAATACCTATCTGTCATTAATGTTAACCAAAAGATGTAAATTTGTATCTCTAGCGTATTTGTATTATATATATATATATATATATATATATATATGAACAACTAACAACTATTATATAATAAGTACTTCATCCAGTACAGGGCTCATCACCTCCAAACATTGCAAACCGTTTCCAGCTCCCCTAGAGTTAAGATGAGGATAGAGAGCCCCTCAGGCGATCTCAGAGAATGGACTGCTCCTAAATCCCACCAGCTGCTGCCTTACTGTAAACTTCCGACAAATGTATTTGTAAAGACGGATCCATGTAAGGTCATCAGTGTAGTCGCTCTGTTTTGTATCCCGATGGCAACTATCCAAACATGGAACTCAATCCTCGACAAACTTTCCACCGTGAGACAACAAGTATAAGCATGTACAAACTGAATCTTGAGTATTTTATTAATTTCACTGTAAAAACAGATTGGGTTTACAGAGAACTTTGAATTATCTTCGTAGAAGTTTGCTTAGGAATAATTTCACAGACATTTGGCGGAACCGCAACCTTTCATTTAAAGAAAAAGAAAAAAAAAATTCCAGTCATTCTATTTCAATCCCAGAGTTCTTCAAATTGAATGTGTCACTTCACTCAAGCCATTTGTAGGTTGATTTCCCTGAAAAAGTGTAAGTGGTTTAACCAGTGGCTAAAATTTGGCAGTGTGGCTGTCTGGTTTTCCGATCAATGGCAGAGATTGAGAGTGTTTGGGAAACACTTACTTTTACAGTTTGATTTTTTATTCATTTATTTTATTTTTTTTTTTCATTTATATCCAATGTAGCACTCAACTCTGTAGTAGTCACATACATTTTAGAGTAGGAACAGTTTGAAGTCTGAAAGCTTTGTCAGAATGCATCATACAACCTTTTGGGTTTGACCTATTTTTACTTCATGACTTCAGTGCCTGGCAATGGCTCTAAAAAGCAAAAGCAACGTGTTGGATATCCTCATTGTGTGACCTTAAACTTTGGCAGATTGTCTCTGAACTTTAGAGCTTGTGGGATTTCTTAACAATATGTCAAACATCAGCAGGATGAAGAACTTGATAGATGACATTTCTCTATTTTCTCATAAAGCTGCAAAGCCAGGGTGAGTTGCGTCTGTGAGGTCAACAATCTGTTTAGTTTTTGCCAAAAACAAAGATGTCTGACTGAAGCTGTTGCTCTGCGAGCGTGGGCTTGTTTGAAGAAAGACAGACTTGAGGCTTTTTTCTAGGAATTCCAGAGGGGATTTCTAGGAATTCTGGTTGTGGTAAATGTGCCGTCCGTTGGAGGGAGTTTGTGTCATTAAAATGCAAAAAGACATATTTCCGTGGTTTTTGCCAATATATATATATAGCACACTAACCTCAAAAAACCAAAGGGAATGCTACCTAGAACAGACAGTTTAGTGTCAAATAAATAAATGTTTTTAAAAATTTGTAAGATCCGTCTGTTTGACAAAGAAAATTTCACCAGCACATTCTTCCTAAGTTATGAGAAAGAAAGTTCTACAGGTTTGTACTTTTAATTTTTTAGGTTTAGCGAAATTCCCCACGTATTTTGAACACAATAATGCAGTGTCTTCTGAGTTAGAAAATGCTGTTTTATGAATGTCAACCCTTTAAAAAGTTCAATTGCTCTCTGCTGAGCTCCTTTACATCAGTTTTTCCTCAGCGTGATACAAAAAAGGCTTGTTGCCAGTAAACAGCACACATGAATCATTTACTTCTATTTGTAATGCATGATCTGGAAGCGACGGCAGGAGATGCTGGTAGAAATTTGTACGAGTGATTTTATATTCACAGTAAAGTTATGCTCCACGTGGAGAAAAGCAAACCCATTTGCCAATTCACAATTATATGACTTCACATTTAATGGTGTGCAAAACATTGCAGTGCAGGAAGTACTATTTTACATTGTTTTTGCCCCCATTAAATGTTTAATGTTCTTGTAAAAGTAGGGGGAGAGAGGTTTAAAAGCACTCTCCAATCTGCTTACAAGGGAAAGCTGAATCATCTGACTCCAACCTGAGTCCACATATGACACGTAGATTCAGCACGAGTGTAAAATGCGACACGTGAACAGAAAAGATGACTGCATGCCTACAAACTGACAGTCAGAGACCTAGTAAAATGCCTTGCTGTCTGTCTTCTAAAGACGCATCTTATTTACTTGTTGTTTGGCACATCAGGTTCAAGCTGGTCAAGCGAATTTGCCGCATTGACCAATAGGAACCTGATTGGTTTGAAAGTGATGTCTTTGTGAGCTCGAGTACTGGTAAAGGATGTCTTTGCTTTCAAAATTTCACCAAAATCTCTCTAATCTTTTTGAGGGACAAAAGATTTCCCCACTTTTACTCAAATTTGTCGCATTTATTAACAGAAAGCTTGGTTTGAAAATGACTTCTTTGTAAGCTACGCTTCATACATTGCTGCAATACTGCCAATGGATGCTTTTGCCTCCAAAATTTCCCCAAAAACTCTATAATGTCACTCAAACTAAAAAATAATTAAATAATAAATCACTCATACAATTTCTACCTGTATTTCCAGTCGTAGCTACCAGATCATCCATTTACCACTGTCCGTGAAATTATGTTAGTGGCTTAATTCCGGTCAATTTGATAGGAATCCAAGCAATCTGGAAATTGTTGCGAAGGAAAATTTCTCCATGTAGATTTAGCAATGGGTTCAAATTGTTCATGTGAATCTGACCAACAGAAAGTCGCTTGGTTTAGAGGAGAAATCCAATTCCAGAACAACAATTTTCAGATAATGTACTCACCCGCTTGTCATCCAAGATGTTCATTTCTTTCTTTCTTCAGTCGTAAAGAAATTTTCTTTTTTTGAGGAAAACATTTCAGGATTTTTCTCCATATAATGGACTGCTATGGTGCCCCGATTTTGAACTTCCAAAATGCAGTTTAAATGCGGCTTCAAATGATCCCAAATGCGGTTGTAAACGATCCCAGCCGTGGAAGAAGGGTCTTATCTAGTGAAACGATTGGTTATTTTCATAAAAATAATACAATTGATATACTTTTTAATGTCAAATGCTCGTCTTGCCTTGCTCTTCCCGACCTCTGTTTTTTTCCGGTTCATGACAGTTAGTGTATGTCGACAAACTCCCATCTCATGTTCTCCCTCAACTTCAAAATCGTCCTATATCACCTATATTTACCTTGTTTGGTAAGGGTGTTTGATCTTCTTCGCATATTCACTTTGCAAGGACTGGGTCGATACTTCTGCAGCGATGTAGGATGATTCTGAAATGATTTTTGAAGTTGACTGAGAAAATACGATCTGAGTTTTTCGACATACCCTAACTGTCTTCAGCCAGAATACACAGTTCAGGAAGAGCAACACAAGACAAGCCTTTGAGATTAAAAAGTATTTCAATTGTATTTTTTTTAATGAAAATAACCAATCGTTTCGCTAGATAAGACCCTTCTTCCTTGGCTGGGGTTATTTACAACTGCATTTGGGATCGTTTGAAGCTGTATTTACACTGCAGTTTGGAAGTTCAAACTCGGGGCACCATATTAGACCATTATATGGAGAAAAATGCAGAAACGTTTTCCTCAAAAAACACAATTTCTTTACGACTGAAGAAAGAAAGACATGAACATCTTGGATGGGGGTGAGTACATTATCTGTGAACTGTTGCTCTGGAAGTGGACTTCTCCTTTAATAAAGACTTTTTTTTGTGAGCTGTGCGTCATACCTTGCTGCAATATTGGCAATGGATGCTTTTGCCCCCAAAATTTCACTTAAAATGTCACTCATACAAAAATAAAAAAAATAAATCACTTACACAAACTTCTATCTGTATCTCCAGCCGCAGCTACCAGATCATTCATTTACCACTGTTTGCGAAAATATGTGAGCGGCGAAATCCAGGCGTTTTGGAAATCGCTCTGAGGGAAGATTTCTCCATTTAGCAATGGGTTTCAATTGTTCATGTGAATTTAACCAGCAGAAAGCTGCTTGTTTTGAAATAGTCTTCTTTGTGAGCTGTGCTTCATACATCTTTACACTATTGACAACAGATGTTTTTTGCCTGCAAAATTTCACCAAAATTTCTCCATTTACATTCCTATTCCCAAATGATCTGGAAATCTGCGTGAGGGGCATAAGATTTCCCAACTTAGATTTTGCAATGACTTCAAGTTGTTTACTCAAATTTGTTGCATTGACTGACAGAAAGTTGCTTGGTTTGAAAATGATTGAAGCTGGGTTTCATACAGTCCTGCAATATTGGCAATAGGTGTGTCTGCCTCCACCCGAATCTCCAGCCGTAGCTACCAGATCATCATTTACCACTGTTCGTGAAATTATGTGAGTGGCATATTTCCGGTCATTTCAATTTGGAATCCAAGCAATCTGGAAATCACTCTGAAGGCAAGATTTCTCCATGTAGATTTAGTAACGCGTTCAAATGTTTCATGTGAATTTGACCAACAGAAAGCTGCTTGATTTGAAATAGTCTTCTTTGTGAGCTTTACTTTGTACATCTTTACACTATTGACAATGGATGTTTTACGGATGCAAAATTTCACCGAAATTTCTCCATTTGCCATTAATTGCGAAATTTTGTGGGCGAAATCGTGTCATTTCGATTCCTATTCCCAAACGATCTGGAAATCTGCACGAAGGACATAAGATTTCCCCACTTAGATTTTGCAGTGGATTCAGGTTGTTTACAAAAATTTGTCCCGTTGACCAGCAGAATGTTGCTTGGTTTGAAAACAACTTCTTTGTGAGATGTGCTTCATACAGTCCTCCAATATTGGCAATGTATGCTTTTGCCTCCAAATTTCCAAATTTTGCCTCTAATGTCAATCATACAAAAATAAATCAATAAATAAATCACTTGTACAATTTTTTACCTGCATCTCCAGCCGTAGCTACCAGATCATCCATTTACCACTGTCCAATTTCGCAATAGTTTCAAGTTGTTTACTCAAATTTGTCGCATTTATTAACAGAGGTTGCTTGGTTTGAAAATGACTTCTGTGTGAGCCGCGCTTCATATGTTGCTGCAATATTGGCAATGGATGCTTTTGCCTCCAAAATCTCACTGAAATCTCTCTAATATCATTCATACAAAAATAAATAATGGCATATTTCTGGTCATTTCGATTTGGAATCCAAGCAATCTGGAAATCGCTCTGAGGGAAGATTTCTCCATGTAGATTTAGTAACGGGTTCCAATTGTTCATGTGAATTTGACCAAGAGAAAGCTGCTTGGTTTGAAATAGTTTTCTTTGTGATTTCACAGAAATGTCTCCATTTGCCATTATTTGCAAAATTTTGTGGGCAAAATCCTGTCATTTCAATTTCTATTCCTAAACAATCTGGAAATCTGCATGAGGGACATACAATTCCCCCACTTAGATTTTGCAATGGATTCAAGTTTACAAAAATTTAGCGAGTTGACCAACAGAAAGTTGCTTGGTTTGAAGACAGCTTCTTTGTAACATGTGCTTCATACAGTCCTCCAATATTGGCATTGGATGCTTTTGCCAAGATTTTTCCATGTAGATTTAGTAACAGGTTCAAATTGTTCATGTGAATTTGCTTAAATTCACAGGTGACTAATTGGGAACATCCTACTGCAGAAGCATATTGTGCTACACAAAAAGCATGTGAAGCATGTGGCTCGCTAATAATCTCAACAGAATTTGGTGTTGATGTTCATGTTGCCAAGCTAATGGTGCAGATACAAATAGAATAGTCCTTTTAATTTCTGTGTGTGTGTTTTTGCCTTTTATTATGACAGGACAGTAGCTAGACAGGAAGCGAAGTGGGAGAGAGGGGGATAGGATCTGGAAAGGTCCACGAACCGGACACTAAAAGCATAACAGTGCTATATGTCGGCGCACTGCCCACAAGGCTATTGGTGCTTTTAAATGTAATTAAACAACCATTTTTAATTAGAATGAACTAATATTTTACAGTATTAAAAAATATTTGTTTGTTGCATCTTATCACTCACTAAGTTTTAGTGTAGTGTAGAGATTAAGGAGTTGCCAGAAGCTGTGAAATGGTCAGGAAATACAAACTCAGAACTTAAGATTGATGGACAGAATAAAAAAAGTGATATTGTTGTAAGTGAAATACTATTTGTATGGTAAAGTCTTCGTAAATCACGATTCCTGCTGTAATGTAGATCATTCCCAGCCTCTGCGTATCCTCAGCTGAGGTGAAGGTAAATAGTTTCAGAGGCAAGCCAGGAAAACAACTTTCAGTCAAAACAGATGGATTTGATGTCTGAATGAAGACATCATGAGGACGAAAAAGCAAAACATTTTAATTACAAATAGATTGGCTGCTATGATGTTGTTGTGTGGTCTTTTTGTAAACACCAAAGATTTGCTTTGAGACTAGATGGAGCTGTTCCCTTTGTCTGCCCTCCAAAAAACAGAATTACGCAGGGCCAGGCCAATGTTTGTACAGAACACCAAACTCAGGACACCCCCAGGGGCAGAAAATGTTTGGTCACATGCCTTGTTCTGGCCTCAGATTAGCGTAGCTAACGTTGTTTTTCCTTTTCTTGTTACTAAGCCCAAAAGTCAAGGATTCACTTACAATAACATTAAATAATACGCCGCTGTTTTTGATCTCACTGGCTTTACCAAAAAAGAAAAAAAAGAAAGTCTCATTGTCAGACAATAACAGCGTGAAGCACATTTCACAGAATGGGAAGGATGCCAGTTGAAATTGTATCTGCATAAGAACTTTAAAAGATTACAATCTTCTTTCTAAATGCATATAATGCAATAACAGTGCATTTCGATTATCTCCTGTGTACTTTTTATATCATTAGATTGTGGTGTAGAGCTCACCATCTTGACTTTTCAACCCCTGGAAAGCCTCAAAATAAACATCCTCTCTGTTTACAACCCAGTGAAGACCTGCTGTTGGTGTTTTCACATACTGTGACATCAGTGCATCACATTGAAGCTCAAAAAAAGGATATTAGTTGTTTGAAGAGTATTTACTCTTAAAAATGAGATACAGACATTAAATTGCAACAAAATAAACATGAAGACACCATAAATATACAGTGCCCTCCACTAATATTGGCACCCTTGGTAAATATGAGCAAAGACGGCTATGAAAATAAATCTGCTTTGTTTATCTTTATGATCTTACATTCAAAAAATTCACAAAATGCTAACCTTTCATTGAAGTAAAACAATTAAAAGTGGGGGGAAACTTACGTTATGAAATAAATGTTTTTTCTCATATGCATGTTGGGCACAATTATTGGCACCCTTAGAAATTATAATGAGTAAAATATCTCTGAAGTATATTCCCATTCATATTTGCATTTATTTAGCACACTAGAATGACTAGGAGTATGATATTGTCCAGCAATAACTTCCTGTTTCACAGGATTATAAATATGAGGAGCACAAAGGCCAAATTTCCTTAATCATCCATCACAAGGAATAAAACCACATAATATAATTCTGATGTGCAGAACAAGATTGTTGAGCTTCACAAAATAGAAAGTGGCTGTAAGAAAAGAGCTAAAGCATTGAAAATCCCAATTTCCATTATTAGGACAATAATTAAGAATTCCAATCAACTAAAGATGTTACAAATCTGCCTGGAAAAAGATGTGTGTCTATATCGTCCTAATGCATGGTGAGGAGGAGAGTTTAAGTGTCCAAAGACTCTTCAAAGATCACAGTAGGAGAATTGCAGAGATTAGTTGAGTCTTGGGGCCAAAAGACTAAAAAAAAAAAATTCAAACAGCCCCTACGTCACCACATGTTGTTCAGAAGGGTTTTAAGAAAAATCCTTCTTGCTCATCCAAAAACAAACTCCAGCATATTCAGCTGTCAGACACAACTTGAATTTCAAATGGGAATGGCTTCTGTGGTAAGATGAAACTAAAAAAAAGAGCTTTCTGGCAGCAAACACTCAAGATAGGTTTGGTACAAAAAGTACCCCATGCCCACGGTTAAATATACTGCTGGTTCTTTAATGTTGTGGGCTTATTTTCCTGCCAGAGGTCCTGGACATCTTGTTCAGATGCATGGCATCATGGATTCTAGCAAATACCAACAGATAAAAAATGTAAACCTGACTGCATCTGTTAGAAGTTCTATAATGAGCTGTGGTTGGATCTTCCATCAGGACAGTGACCCAAATCATACATCAAAATCAACACAAAAATGTGTCACTGAGCATAAAATGAAGCTCCTGCCATGGCTGTCTCAGTTGCCTGACCTGAACCCTATAGAAAATGCGTGAGGTGAACTGAAGAGAAGAAGCACCAGCATGGAGCTGGGAAACTAAAGGATCTGAAGAGTTTCTGTATGAAGGAATGGTCTCTGATCTCTTGTTAGGTGTTCTCCAAACTCTTCAGGCATTAAAGAAGAAAACTCAGAGCTGTTATCTTGAATAAAGGACATTGCAATAATTGGGTGCCAATAATTGTGGTCAACATGAACTACAGAAAAACATTTATTTCATAAAGAGATTTTCCCCCTGCTTTCCATGGTTTTACTTAAATGATAGGTTAGAATATTGTGAATTTTTTGAATGAAAGATTAAAAGGATGAACAATGCAGATTTATTCTTACAGCCACCTTTGCTCATATTTACCAAGGGTGCCAATATTAGTGGAGGGCACTGTATATATAATGGCATGTACTGGGGCTGTATTTTCCCAGAGGGCATTTACTTATTTGCTTATAAGTTGTTCATTTATAGCTCATGTGACTTAAAGAAGAAGTCCACTTCCAGAACAACAATTTACAAATAATTACAAATAATTTACTCACCCCCTTGTCATCATTCATGTCTTTCTGTCTTCAGTCGTAAAGAAATTATGGTTTTTGAGGAAAGCATTTAAGGATTTTTCTCCATATAATGGACTCATATGGTGCCCCGATGTTGAACTTCCAAAATGTAGTTTAAATGCAGCTTCAAAGGGCTCTAAACGATCCCAGTTGAGGAAGAAGAGCCTTATCTAGCGAAGTGATCGGTCTTTTTTTTTTGAAAAATAAAAATTTGTATACTTTTTAAGCACAAAAGGTTGTGTAGCACAGGCTCTGGGATGTGATTCATAGCGTCATGGATGCGCGTCTAAGTTCATCGTCTCCGGCTCAAAAATATAGAGTATGGTGAAAAACTCCATCTTATTTTCTCCTACAACTTCAAAATCTTTTTGTTTGTACTTGCACTTCCTTAGTCTTTGTGCGTTCGCTTTGTGCGTTGCGCATCCCAGAGACTGTGCTACACAACCTTTTGTGCTTAAAAAGTATACAAATTTTTATTTTCCAAAAAAAAATTGAATGATCATTTCGCTAGATAAGACCCTTCTTCCTCGGCTGGGATCGTTTAGAGCCCTTTGAAGCTGCATTTAAACTACATTTTGGAAGTTCAACATCGGGGCACCATATGAGTCCATTATATGGAGAAAAATCCTTAAATGCTTTCCTCAAAAACCATAATTTCTTCATGACTGAAGACAGAAAGACATGAACATCTTGGATGACAAGGGGGTGAGTAAATTATTTGTAAATTGTTGTTCTGGAAGTGGACTTCTCCTTAAAATGATTCCAAATTTTCAATTTAATATTTTTCTTCTAAAAACCCAAGGAGAATTAAAAGATAGTTCAAACATTTTACCAGATATGTGACCTTGGACCACAAAGTTGCATTCACATAGTTGTATCTCGGCCAAACGATACATCATTGGATCAATGGAAAGCTTATTTATTCATCTTTCAGATGATGTATAAATCTCAGTTTCAAAAAAATTGACCCTTATGACTGGTTTTGTGGTCCAGGGTCACATGTGGTCTCATATGTTGATTTTATTTATTTTACTTTATTTCTTCCCAAATGAGAGTCAGTGGAGTCTAGTTACCCCAATGGACTTTTGTCATTGTATGGGCAAATGCATTTGCAACCTTTTTTGTGTTCTTCAACAGAGAAAATCATACAGATTTGGAATGGCACGAAGGTAAGTAAATTAATAGATTTCATGATGGTATTTTTGTCTACACTAATCAAATCTGAGCATATTCTTTGAGACGTTGAGATCTCAAACTTCTGATTTGGAGGCATATTTATTCTCAGAAAAACCTTCTGTTTAAGAAGCATGGGCTTAAGAAATATTCTTCATTTACTCTCCATTTAATCGCATTGATCTCTAAAAGAAACAATTCAAATGAATAATGTTATTTTTCTTTTACGTGGGTTTCTTATACATTCATGGATAATAAAACGGGCTTCACTCTAAGAAAATCAACTTTAAAGTTAGTTTTTACATAAATGTCTTCAGTGCTGTTACATTATTTCACCTTTCTGAGTTATTATGGCTCCCACAGGCCTAGCAGACTATCTGCCTGAAGGTGTCGAGCTAGAAAGATGAGTCCTCAGTGTGTCGTCTAAGCCTGACGTCTCACTTCGCGTGTGGAGAAGACAATAAATGCGAGGCTTTTCGTGGAAAGCGAGCAGATTCTACAAACGAGAAGCCTATTCACTCCAATGACAACAGCATTGACGCGAACTCCCGGGCACCGTTCGTCTACACCAGGGACTGCATTGCTTCTCACACAACAAAGTGCCAGCTGAACTAACATAACCTGGATTCAATTCTCCTGCAACCATTTCCCATCCAGTATCCACTGTGCGCAATTAGTACTGAGGCGTTTCGCCCTGGCCAAGAATTGTGATTTTTTTTTTCCCTCTTTATTTTTTTAACCATACCAAACCCCCCCTAGCCGCCAAAAAAACAGTCCAATTATAAGGAACAATTCATCAAGTTGCAAGCACAAGTCTTGGAACGGCGACAGCTACAGAAAAACAAAAAATGTGCTTCTAACAGAAAGGGAAAATCTGTCTTTACAATCCCTAGGCTTCTCACTGCCAACTTTGTGCTGGCTGTTGGGTGAGCGGAAATGAAAGCGTGCTAGATTCTACCCCCCGGAGAATAACTCTAACCCTGCAAAGCGCAAATCAAACATACAATCGACGTCACAGGAAACCATTTTGAAGCCTAAAACCTCCCAATGGAAGATCCATTTGAGTGCCGCGGGTATGTGCGAGCCGCTACGCCTCCCTCTTTCAAGGCTTCAGCCGCAAAATAACCCAAACCATACCACACCGCCAGTGCTCTGAGGACAGGACGCCTTTCTCTTTCCTTCGCTCCCTCCCTATCGCAGTCGTTTTTTCTCGCCATCCCATCTCTCATTCTTGTGCTCGCTTCATCCAACACACGCAAAACTCCTCTCCTTCTCCCACTCTCTTTTGTCTGCTGCTTATCAACAAACACACGATTGTTTTAAACAAAAAGGCAATTGTGGATCAAGTTTATGCAGACTAGAGATTGAGGAATGGCAGTGCTTGATTAGAAGCACCAATTTGAATCAAGAGGTCTTTTTTCGAGACTCCCCTGCCCACAAACCAGGAGTTCTGGAGTCAGTAATGATCTGTATCGTATTGTGTTTAATTATCCAGGATCTGTGTGAGGCCTGGTGCCAAACCCTTGTGCTTTCGCCTTAGAGGACCACATGACCCCAACGCCTCCCCTTCCAGCCTGCTTGACATTTGAAAGATGGGTTGAAAGGTCAGACCCCAAGTAATCAAAGAAGTTTGTTTTGGCACTCCTTTCCCCCCCACCCCCCCAAATCCCACTGGCTGGGGAAAGGCCTTGCCATCACCTCGCATGCCTCCCTGAGAAACAAATACGTCCTTAAAGATCATGGTGGGTTGAGGCCACACATTTGCTTCGGTCCAGGGTAGGCACCAGACTTCGCTGCTGAGCTAAAGGAAGTGGACGCAAATGAGAACCAGGACACATCAGAAGGTTTCCTTCTGAGCTAAAGGTTGGCTGAGGTTTCCAAAAATGTACAATTCATACACCGACCCTACAAAAACACGTGAAATTCTCTCGAGGGGGGTTTGCATTCCAATCACCTATTGGTCGCGCTTAAATGAGATCAGAGGATGTGTGCGTGTGTGTGTGCGTGTGTGTTCTTTCAGTGATTAACAATGCAGCGCTGCCTAAACTATTCCCAGCAATCTGTTTGAGTAAGGCCAAGGGGGGCGTCACATAACCATTAAATAAAAAAACCACAGCATTCTCAGACGTTTAAGAATCTCCAAAAGAAATCCTCAAACATTTATTGTATGTCCCGCCTGATATCACTTAATCAGACTCTAATTTTTCAAGTGACGCAATTCAATTAACCTTCCAGGTTCCCCAACTTGCATTAGAATCAAGCTCAAATTTGGCAGAACCTTGGATTAGGACAACCTACAGTAGTACAGCCAATCACTGCAAGAAGAATGAACATTGTCTAAATGATTCTCGTCACTATGATTCTATTGATTATGTATTTTAAAGGAACAGATTGGGTGGCCACATACTGTCAAGACTAAAACCCTAACCTAAAACCCTTTTCTGTCACATTCAGAACATCAAAACAGCCCCACCTCCTGTTCTTTGGATTTCATTATGATTATTAGCTTGTTTAAAATGCAAATGCGGTTCTTGAACAGCTGCTTTGGACAAAGACCACCCAGTGGGTATAAGGCATTGTTGATTGCAGATAAGCAGTAATGGGGTGCCGGGGGAACTTATTTACCCCTCTGAGGCACACCACTATACAGGAGACTTGCAAACACATCACTGGTAAAAAAGAAAATAAAATAGTGTCCCCATTTGGGTGTAATAACGTGTGTCAAGATGAAACCGATCTGGTGTAAGAAATGTAAACGTGCCGGATCACACATTTTCTCTGTGTTGAGACGTGCAACAAATACACAACAGTTCTGAGATTTGACTGATTAGTTGATGTTTGGGATCTGCTAGCTCTGGTTGAAAGGCTTTTTCCAAGAAATAAATCAATGCAGGATGTCTCGAAGCAACTGGTTTTACCTGGTAATTACGTTAGCACTGCGTAATTATACTGCTTATTCGAGACTTCTGGTTCTTACTGAAGGGACAGCCGTACTGTGTGACCAGATTTTTTCATTAAACTTAAATAGTACTTACAGAGCCTAATGACGCTTTTCTACTGCATGGTACGGCTTGGTACATCTCACTTTTGAGGGGGTTTCCACAGTGTACAGTAGCTAGTATCTGGTACCTTTTTTAGTACCACCTCAGTTGAGGTTCCAAGTAGAGGTCTTCTCATGTCCTAAAATCTGTACCTGACCTGAATCGACCCGAATCACTTCTTACACAAACCCAACGTGCAATAATGTTCTTTTCTTTTTTTTTTTTTTAAAGAAAAACCCAACCCCAGAGAGACCCGATGAAATTAGAACCGAGTTCGATCTGACCCAACTGCATTTATTTTCGAACCCGAATGTAAACGGCATTGACGTGTCCATTGCCTGCAGCCCCAAGTCAGTAAAGAAAAATTCCATTTTCCTACTGACTGATCTGGGTTACGTTTCTCGTACAATGATGCAACTCGCTGATTAACCTCCTTAGTACGTTGCATTGTTGTGGAAACGAACTAGCTTGTCATGACTGTTTTCTGAATACGGTCACATCTCTGCCATTTTGAACCACAATAGTTCAACAATGTAGTGCCATTGTTAATGACGTCACCTAGTAATAACTTCTGCTATTTAACTGATTAGAGATCTCTAAAATGCAGCTATATTGAACATGGCATCTGATGACTAATTTACTATTTTTTGTTCCGTCATTTCGCTCTATTTGATGTGTGATTCATCGCGGGTTCCCTCTTACGTAATACTCCAGGGTTCCCTTGGGCATGTCTGCACATGCGCACTATTCAAAAACGGCGCTTACAGAGGACGCGCAAAAATACATAGATTAAAATGCATTTATATTTAGATAGAATGAAAGATATAGATCGCACTGCATGCTAGCTTGCTTACTGTGCCCAAGAGCATTATTTATTGAACCTATATGTCTTACTAACAAGGAACTATGCATCTAACCACAGGTTGAGAGCTGTAGTTCCAACCATGTAAGTTTGTGATGCTGTTGCAAATGTTCGTTTGAACTATGGTTTTGGGAAAAAAATGAATGATGTTGGTAATGATGGACCATAGTTGGCTAACAATGCTTTTGGGAAACACACCCCTGGCCGCTTCTCTATTACTTTGATTTATTTAACATTTATTTAATCAATTATTGCCGTATATTATTGCCTGCCTAATGGATACAAATTATTTCGGAGTTCGGCTTTCAATTGCGCAAAGTGGAAAAATAAATGTGATAGTTTGTTTAGTGTAAGACACTCAGTTAAAGGAATCGGGTCTTATCGGATTCTTTTGGAAAAAGCACATTTATTTTGAATTCCCCAAGACCCGAGGCCACTAATACCAGACCCTTGTCTGAGGCACTCGTCAAAGTTTTGGACCAAACTTCTCGGGTCTCGGGTTGGACCTCGGTTTTTGGATCCAAGTGGACCCATGAAGAACTTCGCGTGCAACTTAGAAAAATGAAATGGCTGTATTGTGGTCATTAGACAAGGTGCCAGCCAGTGTTGCCAAGTCTGTGGTTTTCCCACGGAATTGGGCTACTTATACACTGTTGCCGTGGGTAGTTTTTGATGTCCGCGAGTTGAAGCGAGAGATGAAGCGAGTTGTTGTGAAAACCTGGCAACCCTGATGGTGGCATATCTATCAACTATAACTATTAGCCTATAATCCCACCCACTTTCAAAGCCCTACTAAACTGCATTGGAAAAGCAAACCGAGCCAAAGAAAAGCGAGCCGAGCTGAGTCGCGCCGAGCCAAGTCGTACCACACAGTGTAAAAGCGCCACGTTGTACTGTAGCTTTGTGCCAGTATACACTGATAATTAATTTGAAAACTACTACAAGTAAATCATTTACAGTTGACTTGAATGAATGAATCATTTTGTGAACCTCATCAACCAATTTGTTGAAAGATTTGACATTACTGCGCAGGAAGTTATTAAAGACTAAAGTAGACGTGGCATAATGGGAAGTTCACCAGCTCTGACATAGCATCTGGCGAAATTGAATCTCAGCTACTTCCCCGAAATCCTGATTGTTTCCTTTCCTTTGTAAATGTAAAAAACAACATCATCTTTAGGTTTGGACAAATGGAGAGCAGGTGCTGAAAAAGCACAAACAGCTGGTTGTTGACACAAATCTTAAGGACCTTTAGTTTACAATTGTGCTGGGTTTGTTTCTTATTTTGATTCTTAAAAAACATTGCACCCACTGTTATTCTGCAGCACGAAAAAACTGCTATTGCTAACTGCTACTGATAGCTGTCTGACAAAGGCAGTTGTTTATATTAGATACTCTTTTCGTGAGAGGGAAGATCCTTTACTATTTTTATTTGTAAACTGTAGTATATTAATAGTATGGGACAGTGGACATAATCTAAGATCATCCCCCTGCACAATACAGCTGTGCGTATGGGCACTTCAACAGAGCTTCCTGCTGGGCCGATAACACTGCTGTTTGTGCACTAGGCCAAGACAGAAAATGTGGGGTGACAGAGTGCATTGGCTGAGCTCAAATGAACCAACAGCAACCTGGGGGTGTCAGGAATGTCTATGGCTCCTGTCCAACCCTCCCGCTCACTATGGGCCTGCTCTGGTTGTCTTAGAGAACATCTTTCAGAGACACTAAAACACGTAGTGCGTGCAAAGATTTGTTTCTGAGCTATTTATAGGAAGAGTATTTATCGGGCCATTCTTTGCTGGAGATCACTCAAGGCAACAACATGCCTTGGAACTAAAGGAGCATCAATATATTTCCAGAATGTTGCCAAAATCGAATGCTTGCCCATTAGCTTCATGATCGACACTCAAATGTTGCCAGCAAGAAATTCTGCTAGGTTTGAAGCTGTGGAGAGATTATGTTTATTTTAAAGACCCAGATGTGTCTCTCCAAGGCCTAAGTTTCACTGAAAAACAGCCACATCTATGAGTCAAAAATGACAACATATTTTATCATCAGGGGACGAAGCCCCCATTACAGTACGAAACAGCAAGCCCACACAGGATGATTTCAAAAGCTCGCATTTATTAAATAGACAATAACCGTGATGTATTCATATTGTTGAAAAAGTTGGTTTATCTTTCTTGATAGATCTTATAAATTCTGCTTCTCTGAGAGAAACAAGCTAGTTTATAATAGGTCATCTGAGTAGTGCGTATTTGGAGAAAGCTAGCAAAGATACTCCCTACCAGTAGACGCTTCGCAGGTATGCACTTGCGTGCAGCCAAAAATGTGGCTTGTTTGCGCAATTGTGAGGAGGAAGAAAAACTGTATTATCAAACAGATGAGGGATTCTGCATTCCAGTACATCTTATGGATTTTAACAGCTACGTAATCAGAGCATTAACAATATCGTGTGATTTAGGGTTAGGGTTAAAATGGGTCTAGGATGTCTGGACAAGCATCAGTGACAATCTAATGTAGCCAAGAGTGGAATGAGGGAAGTCAATTTCAAGTTACAGCTAGTGATGGGAGTGTGCGGAGTTTCAATTACGTCATCTTCTATCTTAAGCCGATGATGTCATGCCAGTTCCAAACTTGGCGTAAAAATAGGTTCATGCCCACTTTTCTTACAAGAGCCAAAATGAGAGGCAAAGAGAGTCTTTGTTAAATATTCAACCCTCTTCCATTAGCTTTCCATGGACGAACAGCGAACACGGCTCACTGTCAATTTCATAAGACATTAAAGAGCGAAGAGATTAGATGGGAGAAGAGCATGCGTGCGTCGGATGGATGACGTATCTTCCATAATCCCTGAGTTCTGTATTATTTTCCCTTACCTCCTAAAATCTGAGGTCACATTTTGTTTTTATCACCAGTAGGGGAGCATCATTTTAAAACAAAGCAATAATCTTGGAATACAACCATATTACTCCTATTACTGCTGGTCTGAGATCAATGATCCAAGGCTTCCCAAATCCAGAACATTATGGTCAATATCAGCGTGTTGGGAACATTATGTTAACAAATCAGGAAATCTGTGCCAGCTGTGTGTGTAAAGCTCAGTTAAATGCATTGTGTTTCAAGGTTTTTATAAGGTTTGGGCAAGAGAAGGGGAGTTGATTGGGTTGTTGAGGGGAGGGATGCTGGGACGAAGGGGGCCAACCTTGGCAACCACAGCGAGACTTCCCGAATATAACGTAGGCTCTCCTCATTCATTCAAGCAATGAGGATACTGGACAAAAATCCACTGTTCTTTCTTTGTTGTCCAGCTGGTCCCTTACAAGGCATTTTTTGACTTAAATCAAATTGCTTTATTGCAATGCAGGGGGTGCTTGAGTGCAAGCACAAAACAGTGGGCAAATGTTATCAATATTGACATTCTCCCTGGCGAACACCAGGTTGGCTGGGTGAAGTAAGCCGCTCTGGTATGAGAGCTGGCAAGCCTTTATCCAACACATCTGTGGGGAATAGCTAACTCGAGAGCCAACAAAGTTGAAGAAAACACAAAAACAAGTCATGCTGTACTGTTTTATTGGAATTGAAGTATGCAGTTTTTTAAAAGAGCTTTCAGGAACAACATTAAGAGTATGATTTCGCACGAAGAACCGGAGAATCACTTCATTAGATTGACAACTTTACCGCAAGAAGTTCATGAACTACCTTGACGATCCGCGAGGGGAAAAGAAAAGCAGTTTGGGGGAACTTGAAAGAAAAGGAAGAACGTTGCAAGGAAGACGTCGTTTAAGCAAGTTTCGGAGACCTGTGGGAGGAGAACATAACCTGAAAGGCTTTCGTGACATGGCAGATGCTCAGGAGTGATCATATGCTACATAGACATTAGCGTTCATTGACGGAGCACATGATTCTATCGGAGTAATGGATTTCCAAGCCTTTTCTCAGACAGTGTGTCTTTCCATCGAGTCAGATCAGATCGCTGCAAACGGCCCTCTATGGACGCTGGTCGGATCACTGTAAATGGCTCTTCCTGCGCAAATACATAATCTACAATACACCACATTCTTCATTCAGCTGTTGCCTCTCTGAAGTCATTCTTCATTCAACACTTGTCTGTCTAGAGGCCAAACCATTCAGTAACTCCTCCTCTTCTGGGATCTGGTTTCTGCCTCTGACGCTCGTCCTCCATGAACTTCTCCTGCATCTCCTCAACAGAGCCCTCCTCGTGCTTCTTATCCTTCTCGGGAAAGATATCAGGGAACTGGAAGGTTTGCTGCTGAGCCTGTAAGAAAAGCAGGAATTGTTATATCAATTGCTGCCATGAATTGGTTTATGGGAAACAGTAGTTTTAAAGAACACTTCATGCTTCTTGTTAAAAGCAGTAAATATCTACGCTTGTAAAATCTTTAATGCTTAATGTTACTGACAGAAATTGTTAATCCATTTCACTTCACTAGACAGAACAACGTGCCCTTTCCGCAGCTCTGCTCTCCGCCTCTGAAAAACTCCAGAAATAAATAGATTTGCCACATCTCAGGGGCCTGGTCCTTCTAAAACAATCTCAATTTTTTTTGAGAGACAGGGAGGCAGGATAGGCCTTGTACATGACAGCATGTGCTAGTGCTGCCAGTCCATCTCCATACCAGAGACCATCAATATTGTTCCAAAGATAAAACAAGGTGTGGCAACAGCAGGAGGAAACAGGGAAACAGCTAATGAAAAGCAGTGCCTTTCTAAAACAAATGCTTCTACTGGGATAATCTATTATTTGGGCCTGTTCTTTGTAACAAATGCTGCAACTTTTAAGTGAGCAAAGTGACCAAAGAATAGTGGAATAAAAAAGGAAGAAAGAAAGAAAAAAAAACAAATGAAACACTTAAAATCAACAGCTTGGCCTCCAAGGCTCAGCAGTGGCGCTCCAACCCTACCATCTAGGAATGCGAAACCCCACACTATAAACACAGAGTCCAGCCAAGTGAAAGTACAAGAACCAAACCTATTAAAAACAAGACCTTAGTAACAGAGTGCTAAAATGAATGCCAAAAAATGTCTGTTCCTTCACCTGTAGTAAACTCTCCCTGGAAAAAAAACACACTATGACTAAAGACCGGCAGGGGGACCTGCTCGCATGACAATCCAAAAGTGCAATTCAAAAGTTTGGACGTTCTAGCCCTGACTGATTAACAAAAACAAGTCACCACATGATTGTCCAACGGAACATTAATGCACCTTAAACAAGTGCCTTATTGTTGGCTAGCACTAATGTTTATACCTAATGTGTACAAACTCTTGTCTAAGGCTATGGCAAACACTTCCGCAGTTTGATCTAGCAACAGAACAGTATTAGTATTACTATTTCAAATGTAAACGCTGCACTGCATATTCACATTTATTATGTAATAAAAGCAGTCGTTAGGAATAGCACATAATATATTATCCTGAAAGTACTGGATGCATCAATTATGCATTGAGATGTCTCATTTGACACGTTCCCCCTTCACCCCGTGTGCAAAAAAGTACTATTATCTGAAAAAAAGGAAGACTAAAGGATGGAACAAAAATGTTGTTGTTGGGTTCAACCCAACATCTGTCCCTGTTATACTAACCGACCCTCCCCCATCCCTCTATAATTCAGGCCCTGAACTTACACCATAAACTGTACACATTCAGAGGCTTTACATCAGGGATAGACATGCAATCTAAACCCCAGTAAGCAAGAGAAGTTTCTAATTACATTAGGAGTTAATGGCTGGACAGCAGTTTTAAAAAAAATGTAAAAGTACATGAATTAATGCATTAGTGTTTTAGCTAAATGTACTAATACTTTTTGGCACAATGTTTTGTGGAGATGTGTTACTGCTTTTGGTCTTATAGGGCCACTTCCATAATAAAAAATTCTTGATAATTTACTCACTCACGTGATCCAAGATGTTCATGTCTTTCTGGTTTTATTTGCAAAGAAATTACGTTTTTGGAGGAAAACATTCCAGGATTTTTCATCATATAGTGGACTTCAGTGTGGTTCAACAGGTTGAAGGTCCAAATTGCAGTTTCAATGCATCTTCAAAAGCTTCAACACAATCCCAACCAAGGAATAAGGGACTTATCTAGCAAAGCTAGAATAGACTGGCTATTTTCGGCTTTACACATTACATAATAACGTTGAAAAGGTCTGTGTACTTCGGTTAAAAAAGGTAGGGTAGGCCGAAAATCTCATTTTCTCAACTTCAAATCATCCGACGTCATTGTTTCTTTTTTTTTCCATAAAGGGCATCTGACTTTGCACGTTCGCTTTGTAAACACTCGTTTGGTACTTCTGCCTATGTCACAAGTGACCTTTCCAACACAATTACGTAATGCGTGAAGTCCAGCTAATGCAAGATGAGCATTTGTGGTTAAAAAGTATACACACTTTTATTGTTTTGAGAAAATGACCAATCAGTTTACTAGACAAGACCCTTATTCCTCGGCTGGGATTGTGTACAACCCTATGAAGCTGCATTGAAACTGCAAATTGGACCTTCAACACGTTGGCCACCATTGAAGTCCACAACATGGAGAAAAATCCTGGAAAGGTTTCGGAGGAAAACATTCTTTTCCTTTAAGACATTTCACAAAAGGGGCACAGACTTACAAGAAGTTTCCTAGGAGGAACCTGAGTCATATCTAGCAACCAAAATATCAAACTTGGGGGTAGGTTTGGGCCCGTAAGCAACCACCTAGTAATGCCCAGCAATTACTCAGAACACCATCTATCAAGCAATATCCAAGCAATCATCCTGTCATCCTGACATTAGGAACCACTCAGGACACCTACTAGGAAATACTTGGAAGGTTGTCATAGTTTGTCATCCAACATTGTGGTGGAAAATTGTATACTGCAAGCACCACTCACAATTGTAAAAATGTATTTATAAAAACAGGTGGGTGGACAGGGGAGCGTCTCTTTGAAAATAGTCCTTGGCAATTCCGTTTGGTGACACTAGTGTCACAGAAATCACAGACTTCACCTGATTAGTCTGGTTTATACAGCAATTAGTAGCCCACCTTCAAAATTCTTACGTGTTAGTGTCAATGACTAGAGTCTGCAGTCACCCTAAATCAGCAACCGCCCTAACACTAGCACTCTTGGTGAACTCTAGTGACTCACATCCCACAATCACTTCCACGATCAGTCAAACGGGAACAGCTGGCATGACTTGGGCCAGTCTGAAAGGATTAGCAGTAGATGGGGTTTCCGTACATAAAGCACCACCCTCTCCTCTTTAGTCGCTGCCTTATCTCCACTGTTTGCTCTATGACGATGACGGCTGAACTGTTAGACAAACGCAGAAGCTCAGACTTTTTAAAATGTGTCTGATGCGCTTCGTGTTCCCATAGATGAGAGGGAATTAACTAGGTATCTTCAGGGGACCAAAAAAAAAAAGTCAGGTACCATCAGAAAACAGAATGAACTGGTTTGGGATTATCAATGAAAAGTTAGCAAGTTCACTAGCAAAACACTCCTGCGGGAGTGGGATCAGGACCTGGGGGGTATGCCAATATCTCCTCAGAGATATTCATTTTTCTTCTCATGTTTATCTCCATTTTCTTGGCCAATCACTGCTGTGAGAATGGAATGATGACAATTGTGATTTATTTCGCACCATGTAGTTAAAGCCAAACAAAATGTAAAAATCTGAGACATTCTTTGCATGTGACTGCATTTTCAGGACGTTTCATGACGAGGGCATGTTTGTGTAATGTTGGAAGTCTATTAACAAGTTCATTACCAGACAGGAGAGCAGGAAATGCAGGGAAATGCTTGTAAACAGCTCCCTCTGCCAGTCTCACTGGGTGGGCCACACTGCTACTTCCTCTTGAGTCCACAGTCTTAGCTGACAACCGATACTCACTAACCACAGATATTTGGCTGCCCTAAGATACCTCATATCTCTTGGTCTTGACGCACACCATACCAAAAAATGAGGCCGAATCGAGCCAAAAGTCACAACGATGGTGGGATAGTGGGGACAGGCTCCTGATAAAGAGATGATTTGTAGCTTTAATGGTTCTTGCAAATCTAAGTGGTAATTCTGGGCAGTTCTATGGCTAGACAGAAATTCCAAAGCTAGTCTGAGTAGCGAAGACCCAGGTTGGGACAAACAAATGGAAAACTCCCAGACTTGACCACAAGGGAGGAGCCGGATGTTCTCAATGAGTGCATGACCTCTATTCCATCTCAATAAACTCGCAAATTTGGTGTGACCTTTAAACCACAGTGACCGACAAAATGCTATGTGGATGGGATTGTTTATGTAAATGTATGATTGTGTTTAAGTGGAATGCAGTCTATGTACAATCCAAAAATGTGTAAAAACAATATGGACAATGGGAGTATTTGGGACTATTGTAGCATTTCGTTTTTGGGGACTGTTGTAGCATTTCATTTGATCTTAAGAAACAACAAAAATCATGGGTTTGATTCCCAGGGAACTGAAATTCCCAGGGCTCCAGACCAACATTTGAGAGCAGTGGCACCAACGCCACTAAGTTCTACGGATGGCAGTGTCAGGAGCAGATTTGGTATCTAAATATAGACAATTTAACCATAAAATTACTATTGGTTTTGCATTAACAATGCAGTTACTAATAATATTACATGTTCACTTCTTGTTTATTTCATGTTTATACAGATTTGACAGTAAAGCTGTCAAAATTTGTAAATTTACTTTTATTAGTACATTTTTAGTTAACCGTAACATGCAAAACCTATTTTTTATAGAAAATGTACATATTCTACTCTCACTAAATGTACCATTATTCTTATATAGTATTATATGGAACTGACCAACAACTCTAATGATTGTGTAATTTAGTCGCAAATTGAAGTTGAACGTTTGGGTTTTTCAAGGCACTTCGTAACTTTTCTTACTTCATACACAAAAAAAAAAAAAAGTGTAAAGACAAAATCTGATTTCTTGACGATTTGATATTGTACAATAATAATTTATAATTTCAAAATATAAAGCAACAAGTAGAAATAAATGACTAATAAGCCAATAAGTGCTCCTTTGCTGCCATCTACTGGTTATAATGGTGATTTGATGTATTTTTTTTTTTAATTTTACATAAGCATTTGTTTACCAAAGTATATTTTGGTCATCCCATTAAAAATAACATTCAAATTGGATCATTTGAGAGCTTTAAAGTGCTGGAAATAGTTGAGTAAAATGCTTGGAAGTCATTAAAATGTGCTTAATTTCTCTCTCAAAAGATTGTATAAATCCTGAAATTAATAATGTAATAACATTCAACTTTTTATGAGACAACACCATGGTTACTTCTGGTTTTCTGACGTACATCAGCATTGTTTATAACACAGAATTCTGAGCAGAATTTGAACGATTCTCACCAAGTTCTCAGAGGAACCTTATTCTGCGGCAAATTCGACTGGATCTTGCAGCGCTGTGCAGTAACAATGTTGCGAAATCAACTTTGGTTCCCGAGTGAAGCTGCTCTGAGCTCGGACGAGTCTGTTTGCGTTGCGGTCCGAGCGGATAAACGATCCGCGCTGTGCAGCTCAAACATAGTGCGGTTTTGTTCTGCTTGTGTTTCGTTTGCCGTTTTATATTTCTCGTATGCAACAGAAATGTCAGCACTTACGAGTTGAACAACGTGGTGGACCGCTCACAAAATTTAGTCGACTGGCAGAATTTTATTTATTTTTTCCTGCTTCTATCTCTGTCTCTCACTATTCTTTCCCCAGTCTTTTTTCTTTTGTACACCAGAGATTGAGGGAGAAGTTCAGGAGCCTATATGCGAATGTAGGGGTTATCTTTGATTGCTGTTGACAGGGTCCAATATTCTGGGAAACCAAAAAAATAGTCAAACGGTCGCAGTCTGGAGCCTTTGTAAGTCACTTCGCATAAAACCATAAACCATAAAAAGCGCACAAAAAAGCTGACAGTCATGATTGAACAACAGAAATTCATTGTCTCGGAAAGCAAAGACAATTACTTCTACAGGTGTGGAATGGAACGAATGAGGCAAGTTTATTACTCCAAGAGCACTGATCAGTCTTTGTCCCCGCATTTGTTGCTCCCTCTGTGAAAAACAGCACAGAGCAATAGTGCTAATGTAAAGCGTTTCAGAGAGAACGAAGGATTTGGCTCATCTGAGGGCCAGCTGGGCCCGTGCCAGTCTGTCTGTCTGCTCTGCTTCACTCTGACGCCTTGACTGCCTCCCAGCAGAGGACCAGCGTTTGTGCATAAACACTTCCTTCGGGCATGGGTATAGTGGCCCAGCTGTCAAAACCTGACTGGCCACAGCAGTAGAGAACATGATTCATGCAATGCGTTCCCCGTGCCAAGACACAGCTGCCCTGCCAAACATGTGTGGGGGTCCAGAGCCTTTGTTCCCAAAACCACTCTAATGAATCCTCAACGCCAGGGAAAAGTGTGCGGAGGGAAAAATTAAACAAAACATATTATATTTCCTCAACGAGGACAGCCATAAGCCAGACGTTTTTGTACCCATTACTGTAAAACAGAAGCAGGTTTCCACTGCAACTAGGGAACGGTTTCTCGTACACACTGGCGTAGACAATCGGCTGGCACACAGTCTGGTTGTTAAATCATTACGGTCAAGCCAAGCGCTCGGTCTAAAGGAAGGGGTGGCAAAGTCTCCATTCAGAGCAGTATCAGCCCTCGTGTCATTTTAAACCACTGAGTCACTCGTTCCATGTTTGCAGCGATGACAGTTGTGACCAGTCGACTTGTTCAGACTTGCCCAAGTTCTGGCTATTTTTTGGTTCCCCAGGATATTGGACCCTGTCAACAGCAATCAAAGATAACCCCTACTTTTGCATGTAGGCTCCTGAGCCTCTCCCTCAATCTCCAGTGTACAAAAGAAAAGAGAAGGGAAAAGGAATAGTGAGAGACAGAGATAGAAGCAGGAAAATTGAGAAGGTGGTACCATAACAGGAAAAGCACTGCTAGCCTGAGTAATTTATTTTGAAAATGATACCGAAATAAAGCTGGGTGGTGCCTAGACATCGACACACTGATGAAAACAGCAAAAGGGTGGAAAAAGGTCTGGTTTAATAGTGTTTGAAGTAATACTAAGTGAGAGTGACTTGAAGGAAATGCGAGAAATACACAACTCATAAAGGACGCGGAGTGGAGGTGGAGGCAGGGCTTCAATATCATCTCCTTTGCTTGCGTCTGCTGGCACTCACAGAGGCTGTCTCGTAGTGGACGTACACTGGGGAGCCGAGTGTGTGTGTGCGCTCGCTTCAAACAGGATGCCAGAGACCCCGCTGGCCTTTCCATTATTCATGCTGTGCTTCTTTCATCCGAACACAGCCTTACGAAAGTCCTTGTGGTGGATGAAATACTGTATATTTGCAATTTAAAATTGGAGTTCAATAAAAAAAACTCTGCCTAAAAATGCGCAACCAAGTCAATGTTTTGTACCTTATCCACCATTAAAAGAAAAAATCCCATCAAACGTCTTATCTTTCCAATTTTACAATGACGAATTTATATCGCACCTTTTTATCTACAATGACAAATGTATAAATCATACCTTTTTGTTGCACAACTGTACATTTTCTATACTAACCTAACTACAATAATAACAACAAACTTGTACCTTTGCTATAATACAATGACAAATTTACCTCATTAGGTTTGCTACAATGACAAGCTTAAGGCCCCTATATACTTCAAATGAAACCGATTCCTATTTACAATCTACTTCTTTTTGCCCCCAAACAAACAACGAAAAAGAGCTTCATCTGAAGTATATTGGGGCCTTTACCTTGTAGCTTTTTAGTTCTACAATACAATGATACTCACATCTTGTACTTTTTATATTTGACAATCTTACCTCGTAACTTCTGTTCTACAGTACGGTGATAAACGTGCCTTGTACGTTTTCTAATTGATGAACTTACCTTGTACCTTTTCTGTTCTACAGTACAAATTCTAAACATGCCTCAAACTTTTCCTAACAGACACACTTACCTTGTACCTTTTAGTGTTCTACAGTGTGATGCCAAACTTACCTTGTGCCTTTTTAAATGATAACCTTACCTTGCACCTTTCTATTCTACAATACAACGATAACTTAGCCAGTACTTTTTCTACATTTCTAAATCTCAGTACCTTTTCTAAACAAACTTACCTCATAGCTCTTCTATTCTACAATTGTAAACTTCAAAACGTGTTCGAAGGCATGCAACACGTGAACTGCTCGTAGACATGTCAGTTTTCTTCTTTCGTTACTTTGGCTTACAGTACTGTGAACTGCAAGCAGTACATGACAGCAGTGCTGTAGGGCCCTGCTGCATTCATTCACCGCCACTGAAGCCAAACGTTGCCATCTAGTGTTGATAAGATCACAATGTGAACTTTCACGAGCCATCAACTTAAAACAGCAAAAATTGCAAGGGTGTTAATTTGTGCAGGGCAATCGGTAGGGGAGATGTGTGTAACAGGAAGGAACCCATTTGAATAGAAAAACACTAGTGTGCCTTAGCAAGGTTGAGTTTCACTCGGTTTTGTTCGGCGGTAATTGAGCAGAGTGTGCTCACAAGTTCAGGTGGAACATTGCGATCCGATCTGAAAGGTAGCCTGGCTACCAGCTGATCCAGACCGAAACACGGCCCCAAAAAACAACGACTCAGCAACAAGCTCTCAAACAACAACAAGCATCCATTAGTACCAACAACAGTTGCCTTGTCTTGCCAACTACTGATGCTTGCAACAAGACCCTTGTAGAAAAACCAGGGGGAGGAGGGGGCGAATATATACACAAGCGGGCAAACTTGAGTGTTCCTGCAAAATCTTGGCTTTGCAGGGCAGTGTTTAAATGAGGTATGTAGTTGAGCGAAATGCCAAATTCTGGCAAGTTGTACAACGGTACAGATCAGTGAAATTTAGTGTAGGGGGTAAGTGATTCTGATACAATAACATGTGCTATGTGCGTTACGCCAGCCAGCGCGGGAAACTACAGACGCAACATCAACAAACAGAACCTTTATACCAGGACTGAAAAGGTCACGGCCTTGCAAAGGGAAGCACAGGATATCATTGCATTTAACTAGAGCGTTACTTGCAAAGCGGTGGTACGTAAAGCCTTGATACTGTCTGAAGATTTTATGTTGCTTAAGATTTCCCTGACCCCTGTCTGGACCTCCCTGTTCTGGCACGGCTCCAAGGTGCCCTCGCTCACCTCGCTTCATGTGTCGACTCCATCCGTAACCCCCTCCTCCTCCTTGATGAACTCTCTCTCCTCCCGCACTCCTCCCCACCGTGGGGAGGTCTGATGAGAGAGTGGCCGTCAAGGAACCGTACTAACACACAGCTTTTTCAACAAGCCTGGAGTTTGTAAAATCTGGGGGGTTCGGAGAGGGGGGACTCGTAGAGAGCGTTCCTCACCGTATTGCCTCTGGAATATTAGCTGATGTAGTGCGTTGGGGGGAAGGGCCGGCGGGGGGAACCATCGAGGGTATCCAACCACAGAACACTCCCCCACATGTGGTGTCAATTAGGAACAATCTTGTTTTTACCCACCACTGAAAAGAAAGGAGGGCTTTTCTTGGGCAGTGTTTTTTTTCTTCTTCGCAGACCTGCTGGAGGAGAAGAAAGGGGCCGGAAATTTGGTTTCATATCAGTGTTTTTCGCCGCAGTCTGAGATTTTTTAGCTCGCATGTTATTCGCACGTAAATAAGCATGACTTTCTGAAAGACTGAACAACAAGGAAGTAGTTCTCTCCTGAAATGTTATGGCACTGTATCTGAACGAAGACAAATGCTAGGAACAGGATGCAGTAATTCTCTGAAGCCAAGTCCCTAACTGGGTTTATGAGAAGGTTAAATTGACGGCGGCGCAAAGCCACACAGGAAGTCATTCAACTCTTGTCAAGAGGAAGTTCACCTTTAAATATTAATTTGTGTTTTGCTTGTGTATCCCATTACAAGCTGTTCTGTTTTGACAACTTTAATTATTTATCCCAGCCTTGATTGATGGCTGAAAAAACGAGAGCAAACAATCCATTGCTTCTCTTGAAAACTAAAAACCATAAAGAAACAAAAGCAGCTTTCCCAAATGAATCAAAGGAGATCAGATTAAGGTATTTTCACGCCGGCATACTTCAAACACGGTCCGTATCAACAGCCCAGGGCTCAGCCCAAAAGCAGGTGTGAACCCAGCAGCGCGGTACGCCACTGGATCGTGACCAACGCTAACGTTCCGATGCCCCGAGAAACAACTCTCGCATCCGCCCATGATAATAACCACAGCTCTCTGAGAACTTTGTACTGTAAGTCCTGCACAAAGTCTGGCATGTAACCAAAGACGACCTCTTGCCTTCTTGGCCAAAGCCAGAACCCAAACTGACGCCTTTCTCAGGAGGGCAGGGGCGAATATGTGGGAAAGACAGAAACTAAACAAGCAGCCATGGGACTCAGGGAGTCGAACACAATAAGGTGAGGGTTTCGCATCAAAGAGTACCTGTGCCTCTGGGTTTTTTAAGGGAACATAAGCTGTGATGTGTCCTCAAAACGAAGAAGAAACAAAAACACAAGCTTCCCATTTCTCATTGTGTTTAATAACTTAAACTAAAAAAACTGCATCTGACCCAAGTACCCATAATCAATAGTTTGAAGTCTTAAAAAAGTTATTTTACAGTTGAAATAGGGCTGGGCGATTTGTCCGATTTTATTGATTAATTTGAATTTAATGTTTTGAATGTAACGTTTTTATCTTATCGAAATTAAGTGATTTTGAATAGAAATATTGCTAGAGCTGCCCTCGATTAAAGATTTCTCTGGTCGACTAGTAGTCGTTCATGTTAAGCATTAGTCGACTATTAGTCGACCACACGTTTAGTTGACTGTCAAACGATTAATCGCGAACAAAAAAAAAAAAAAGAATTTGCCTAATATATGTGTGTGTACTGTGTGTAATTATGTATATATAAATACAAACACATTCATGTATATGCTCAATAAATATCTACAAGTATATGTATTTATTTTAATTTATATTTATATATATATATATATATATACACACACACACACACACACACACACACATACATACATACATATACATATACATTAATTTGCAATTTATTTATATATACGTAATGGTTACACACAGTACACACATTTATTAGGCAAACTCAAACATATTTTGTATGCGATTAATCGCGATCAATCATTTGACAGCTCTATTAATAAGCCATATAAATCATAATAATGAGTCTTTAATTGCCTACATACATAGCCTAATAAGCACTCAAGTGCATGCAAAAAACCTTACCACAGCGCACCGGCAGATATAATAATTATAAATGTGTCAGGGAAAAAGGGCAAGTAGGCTGCACTAACGTCTTTTATTGATCAACTAGTATTTTGTTTTTGGTTTAAGAGATGAAGTCAGTGACACTGACTTATCTCATCATGCATGTTTCATATGGATTACTTAATCTGAGAAAATCTGTTTTCTATTTGAATTGGTTCATTTACAAGTAAACATTTCACTCTCTAGATATATTTTTCATGTCTGTAAGGCAAGTATACATGGAGTTTCGAAGTGACGCACACAAGTTCACAGAGAGCGAGATGGCAGAAAGCGCATCCTGTTCGCTTTAATTATTTTACAAAAGCGCAACATTTTGTTGTTATTCTGAGTGCACACAAATAAATGTAGAGTCTGAGCTGCCATGTAAAGTTGCTACTACATACATCTTTCAGATGAAAAGACATATTTTGAGGTCGACCAAGCCTCTTCTTATCAGTTAACACTAGAACTACAGGAATTCTATAACTACTAGAATGGTCATAGCAGTCATTCTGACCCTTCATATTAGACTGAACTGACTGCCATGTCATATTTACACTATAAGCTTCTGTTGATGTTTTAAAATAATTCATTATTTGACAGGGACAATAGACAGTCAAAAAAACTGCCCCAGAATTAGCTACAGAGCTAAATTCATCTGTTGTTTTCATAAAGATTTGAATGTCTGTCATCATATTTTATGAAGTCATCACCCTAAAAAATGCAATCCTTTTTGTAATATAGCCTGTACTTGTGTAAGAGCTACTAGTCCGCTCCCAAATGAATAACAGCAGTTGTCGATTTGGAGGCGTCCACTCGGCTTTTTATTTTTTATTTTTTTTGAACGGGAATTTTAGCTTAGCAATTGAATACAATCACAACGTCACAACAGACGTGCATTTTCAACCGCAGGAAAAAGTCGCAAAAGTTTAAATTATACATCATCTGTAATGTGAACGGTCAATTTGACCGCTTTGGCCATTCAAGGTAGAAATACTAAGAACTCTTAGTATGTTGTTAGTATGAAATATACATGCATCTATAAAAAGTCAATTAATTATAGTTATGTGGGTTTTATTTTTACAAAGTTATTACATTGCAAAATGTCAAATGTCAACACGGTCAAAATGTGTTAATGGTTAGTCGACTATTAGGGGGCAGCCCTAAGTATTACCAAACACTAGAATTAGACACTTTTGACAATATGCCAATGATAACAGTAAAGAGAGAAGAATGATCCAACCACATTTCGGCGCACGTGACATATCGCTTGACGCCATTTACACAGAATGCGCATTTGTGTTGACAAAGATGTAATTCAGGCAGTGGAATTACGGAAAACATGAAAGAAGATGTGTGTGAACTTCTTTTAACTTGAGCGTCGCGTTTTTAGAATGCCGTTTCAGGCTTAAGACGCCACAAGAGACGCGAGCTCCACAGTCAAACGTCATGTTTACACAGAAAAATCAATGGAAAACCAGCGCAATCGAATACAGAACTACTACTGTATATCTGATATTTCATGTTTGCATTATGATGACAGGCTGAAAGCTCCTGTTCATCGTTTTTACAGAACATTTATAGATAATAATAGTCTACTGGTGTTATACCTTAGTCATTTTTTAATTTGAATGACTTTGACCTTTGAAATTGTTTTCCACATATTATTTCGGAACATATAATATGTATAGGACAAGTTTATACAAGTTCATATTGTAGTTACAATTTTTTACATTTTTATTTTATATTTATATTAACATTAGTTAAACATCAAATAAATATTAAAAAATATATTAATAAATATTAATAATAATATTAAAAAAAAAAAACACTCAACATTTAAATTTTTTGCCATATTGCCCAGCTCTACTTTGAATTGTCCTGGGCTATCGATGAGGGAACTTTCTAAAAAACAAAATGGCAAGAAGAGACCACAAGTACAGAAAAGGATTGTGACAATGCATCAGACACTTTCAAATCCGGGACCCAAGGATAACACTTACCAGTTGAACGTATGCCACTTTGTAATCTGGCCTCTTTACTCGCTGGTTTAAGTGGTTTCGTTTCTTGTTTGTACCTTGGAAGGAGAAAAAAAAAAAAAAGGAGGTGATGAGTATTTAGTTAAGAGATTATCGCAACAATAATGAACAATTGCTCACCCAATCAATATCGTAATACGTGGTAATAAAAAACTTCTTTTAAATTTTATTTAGAAATTATGTTTTTAGTAGTCTTTTCAATTATGTTTGCCGCCACTAGAGGAGGCACAAATTACTGTAGCCTGTATCGTTTCGCGAATGAAACTGCGCATGCGTGTCAGAACTGCGTCACGTTCAGCAGCGGTAGTTCTTAAAGTAACAGCAGCCAAATAAGCTAATAAACCAGCTGTTGTGATGTCTGTTAATCAAAAAACAAAAGAAAAAAAAAAAGAGGAAATCAATAACTTTTGTAGCTTTGAGGATTCATCTATACGTATTTAGTGTTTAGTGTTTGGTAATTGATTCATTGGTTTCTTCAGTTGATTTCTGTATATTTCCTACTTGCTGAAGGGTACAGGTAAATAACTGGTTTATGTGAAGGTTGTTTTAAGTTCACTTAAGTTTGAAATTGTTTTTTAAAGTCTAATAAATAAGCTCTCAATTATACTGCAATGTTGAATTGCTATAGTCAATGTTTAAAGTGCCCCTATTATGCCATTTTAAAGGTTGATAATATTGTTTTAATAGACTCCCAAAACAGGTTTACATGTATGCAAGGTCAAAAAAACACTTCAGTTTTCTAAAAAAATAGATTTAATTTTACCCCATTTCTAAATGATTCCTAAACGACTCGTGCGAAGCAGTTCGAAGAATCAGTCTCTCTAAACCCCTCCTTTCCGTGAGCCCTCACTGCTGTGATTGGTCAGATGGTGCAGTCCTTTATGATTGGTCTACCGCGTACAGCGTGTCGGAAAACGAAACGCCCATAGCCATAACTGACTGACAGCCCTGGAGACTTGTCAATACATAGAAAAGATGGCATCGATTTTACCATAACAATTCCAGCCAGAGTCTGATGATAAAACGGCTGAAGTAGCTGATCGACAAGTTAGCACGGTCTACCGTGGAAAGTGCTAGAAATTTGCTTATGTAAGCGAACCGGGCGCACCTCTATGTTGTAAACTTCAACATTGTATAATGCATTAAGCGGCTTTCACACCGAACGCGGAAAGCACTGCGCTGGTCGCTGGGTTCAGTGCAGCCCTTCAGAGCGCAGTGGCAAAAGTTCATTTGAACAACTTATTTGAACTTTGTCCGCGGCGTGCGCGCTCCGCTGCGCGTCTGCTTTGGTCGAGGCAGAAACAAGCCGTCCTCGCGAGGCGGAAGGCATTGAAACGAATGGGTTTCATAGCACAGCGCTTTCCGCATTCGGTGTGAAAGCAGCTTCGTACGCCATCCTTTATCATTACTCCAACTAATGAGACAGACAGACAGTCAAGCTGCATCAATCACAAATTGTCAGACTACAGTGGGTCCACAGCTGAACAACAGAACTACACAAGTGATTTAGCCGGTTAGCAAGACGTGTATGTTATGTTGTGTAACAACCCTGCACAGCTACGCATTTTGAACGATCGCCAGAAAATACAATCTTTGTAGATTCATCTTTCGGAAGTGAATATAAAACAATTTTACTCCCAGCGTAGGATACAGCGTCTTCTGTATAATGTACCTGTAAATTTCCATGTGACCTAAACCACATGGAAGTTTGACTGTTTGTGGGCGGACAAGTTGTTCGCGACGTAGAACGTGGGCGGACATTATGCAAATGTGTTACTTCGTGACGTGTGGCCGTTACAGAAAAAGATTCGAATTGCTGACGACTCGTTTAGGCAAATGTGAGCCGACTCTATTTTTGATAGACAATAACTTTATTTATCGTGCACTGTCGGCTTCACAACTTTGCAGATAGTTTATGTTCACATACAGCTACATGACACACTGCATGAAAGGACATATTTGAAAAGGCATAATAGGGGCACTTTAAATATTAGGTGGGGGGTGGGGAATTCTAGAGACACGATTTTCAAAAAAAATGTGTGATTACTTAGTTAACTTTTTTTAATCGAATGACAGCACTTTTAACACCTAATAAGTCAGCCAGCAATATCTGATCAATGCTGACTAGTAAGACCTCAGGGGATATAAAAATAACCTTTCTAACTCACTACTCTATAACTGTGCTGCAGCTGGGTATATTTACATTGAGAGAATTACACCTTCAAAGAAGATTGTTATGTTTTGCAGAACAGCTCAGATATCCAGTGTGTCTTTTAGGGTAACAGGGGGTTGGGTTTATCTGTTAAGAAGCCCCTGTCTTCAGTCCTGTTAACTGTGGAATGCGTGTTAACCGTTTCCCAGCTGGCCATGATGTAATTGCACAAAGCCTGCTGGGTAAAATTCACAAGAACTCAGAGAAAGAAGTCAAGAAGTACATCTGAACCAAATCACTTCTCAAAAAACACAACAGTATAAGAAGGATAAAAAGATTAAATTATTAAAAACATATGACTCCGTGTGTTGTTTCAAATTAAAATACCTTTACAGTATGACATTCGGTTCATTCAGTCTGGAAGGTACTTCGGAAAGTTTAAAAGTATAGTATTTCATACTACAAGTTCATAGTAACCATGTCTACTAAGCTCCAAAAAAAGACCAAAAAATACAGCAAAGTGCAGTTCAACTGTGGTCTATGTAATAGGTGCTAGGCCAAAATATATGGTTAAAGTCAAAAGTTTACATACACCTTACAGAATCTGCAAAATGTTAATCAATTACCAAAATAAGAGGGATCATACAGAATGCATGTTATCATGTTATTTTTTTATTTTGTACTGACCTGAATAAGGTATTTCAAGTAAAAGACTTTTACATATAGTCCACAAGAGAAAATAATAGTTGAATTTATAAAAATGACCCTGTTCAAAAGTTTACATACACTTGATTCTTAATATTGTGTTGTTACTTGAATGATCCACAGCTTTTTGTTTAATGATAGTTGTTCATGAGTCCTTTGTTTGTCCTGGACAATTAAACTGCCTGCTGTCCTTCAGAAAAATCCTTCAGGTCCCACAAATTCTTTGGTTTTTCAGCATTTTTGTGTATTTGTTCCTTTTCTGATAATGACTGTATGATTTTGAGATTCCTTTTTTTTTTTTTTTTTTTTTTTTACAATAAGGACAACTGAGGGACTCATATGCAACTATTACAGAAGGTTCAAACGGTCACTGATGCTCCAGAAGGAAACATGAAGCATTAGGAGCTGAGGATGAAAACTTTTTGAATTCGAAGATCAGGGTAAATTTCACTTATTTTGTCTTCTAGGAAACATGCAAGTATCTTCTGTAGCTTCTAGGGGTGTAACGGTACACAGATGTCATGGTTCGGTACGTACCTCAGTTCGAGGGTCACAGTTTGATACGATTTTGGTACAACAGAAAAAAAACAAAAACAAATCTACTATGCTAGGTTTCTTTTCATTTATTTTAAACAGACCATAGTACAAATTACAATTTTTTTCCACCTACATGTGAAAACACTAAATATTATATCAAATTAATGTCATATACAGGCTATAAAATCTGCAGTACATATATACATACAAGAAATAAATACTTGAAATATATTTAATTTAGTTAACTGATAGACAAGGGAAAAAACTGTGCGACACATAACGTAGCCCATATTTGCTGAGTTTCAGTTCAGTTTTGTAACAGAAAGGAAAATCAAATGGCAGAAAGCCACATTCTGTTTGTTTCTTGTTTAAGTTGATTTTGCTGGTATGAGGAAAGTTGAAGCAATCGTGCCAGCGTACACAAACACAAAACATATCAGTTCCAGGCTTGACAGCGCAGTTGGTACTTTATAAAAATAAAACACAGTGAACCAAACATCAGCAATTAATAATAGTTTAGCATTTGGATGCATCGCAAATATGGAAATATTATGGAATATTTGGATTTGTGCCGAATGAGAGAGGTAGGATACAAGAGCACAAAGCTCCATTTTGCCGACAGTTGAGTGCGCAAGCCTTTAAAGTAACGTTATACTCTTTTGTCAGTGAGAGACGCATTCAGAATCAGCACATGGTCACTGTCTAGTGGTCTTTGTTTTCAAGTGCACAACTCCTGGCATTCGCTGTTCTTCTGCCGGCAGTTATCAAGCAGAGTTGCATTACTGTGGGCGCCCCCTTCTGGGTTGAGGGCGAATTGCATGTATTCGTTGTAAGGCCCCAATGCACCGAACCAAGATGCCTCTACCGTGATGGTTTGGTACAAATACATGTATCGTTACACCCCTAGTAAAATTTGAAAAATGTACACATCTTCATTTATTCCAAAAGTTTTTACCCCTGGCTCTTAATGCAACATTTTTTTTTTCTTCTGGAGCATCAGTGAGTGTTTGAACCTTCTGTAATAGTTGCATATGAGTCCCTCAGTTGTCCTGAGTGTGAAAAGGTGCATCTTAAAAACATTTCTGAGGGCCTGAAGGATTTTTCTGAAGAACAGCGGGCAGTTCAGGACAAACAAGGGACTCATGAACAACTATCACTAAACAAAACCACACAGCTGTGGATCATTCAGGTAACAACACACACTCAAAAAAATGATTTGCTGGACTTACTTAAAAAAGACTGTCAAGTGGTTCCACGCAACTATATTGAGTAAGTTGTACAAGTAACAATTTCGTTGTCTGAACAAAAAAAAAAAAGTAAAGCTGACAAAATTTCTTCAAGTAAATCCAAATCATGATGATGCAAATTCCAATGACTGTATTAGTCAGGTCTCTTTCAGCATTCACAAAGTCCTAAAAGGCATGAAATCAGTAAAGCTGTTCAATAATTTTCATTACACCAACACATGCAGGTTGCAAATTTAACATCACTTAGCAATACATCCAGTAAAAGCATAGATACTGAGAATTATGTATCCACAGACCTTAGTCGGGTCATATTAATTTCAGACAGGAATAAATTAGGCTGTAAGTAATAGGTTACAGTGCATTCAATGAATTGTACTGTTGTTTAACAACATACATTTTCGAGCTGAAAAAAAAACAAAAAAAACTTTCAGTGGACACAAACTCCATGCATTTAGATTACATAGTTTCAATATAAACAAATCAGTTAAACTTAATGTGATTCAAATGCATCAGTTTTACGTGAATGAAACAGGCAAAGTTTATGTAATAGTTCCCAGTGTTAAACAAACCCTGCTCAGTGTTCATGTGTTGTCCACACTACAGAGTGTTCAAGTAGCATTGACACAGTGTTGGAGTTAAGGAGATAATTATGTCATGATTGACCAATAATGTTGTTTACAAGCAGAATCACCGAAGGAAAGAGAAACACAAGAATCAGCCACAGCCAAAGATAAAATCAACGTAAATAAATGAGGACATTAAATTTCTGATTAAACAACTCATCAAACAACATTACAGTTTGACTTGATTTCTGTCATATATTTACAAAATGTTTTTGAGAACATCTAAACAGAGGTTTAGATGTTTTATTAAAAAAAAGTTTCATTTGACCTCACCATCATGGCGATCAGGGTTTACTTTAGTTGGGCTCTTGACCTTTGACTTTTTTTTATAAATGTTAGTTTTTTGGGGTTTTTTTGGCTGTTGTAATTGTGTGTGTGAAACACATTTGTTACAGCAAAAAAGCCAAGAAAAGAAGTCTGATTAAGTGCTCTTTGTAATAACTTACATTGGTTAGTTATTACTTGTGGTGTAATCATCATCTAGTAGCCTGATTCATTGATCTCACCCAGTGGTTAACCTGTTAGTTTCATGATTTTTATAATAGCTGTATGGACGTTCATCTTATGCCCTAAACCTTCAAATCTACGGCATCACTTTGACACACACAGACATCAAGAATCAGCATATGAATCTCAACAATGGTGACATTCAACAGCTGCATGCTGGGTAGCAGCAGAGTACAAAACTCAGCCATGACTCCCAGCATGCAGCTGTTGAATATCACCATTGCTGAGATTCATATGCTGATTCTTGATGTCTCTGTGTGTGTGTAAATAACATTGGAAATTATAAGGTAGTAATAGTGCCAGTTCATACAACTATTGTAAATATCATGAAACTAATAGACAAATCACTGAAAAAGATCAGTAAGAAATTTTACATTTAATCACTTTTTTTTTTTGCTATAACAAACGTGCTCTACAAACACAATTACAGCAACAGAAAAAAAAACTATCAAGGGTCAAGAGCCCAACTAAAGTAAACCCTGATCGCCATGATGGTAAGGTCAAATGGAACTTTTTTTTTTTTTTAATAAAACGTCTAAACCTCTCCCTTTACTTGAAGAAATTTTGTCAGCTTTACTTCATTTTTTTTTTTTGTTCAAACAACTAAATAGTTACTTGTACAAATTACTCAATATAGTTGCGTGGAACCACTTGACAGTCTTTTTTTAAGTAAGTCCAACAAATCATTTTTTTGAGTGCAGTATTAAAAATGAAACTTTTGAACCAGGTCATTTTTATAAATTCAGTAACTATATGTGAACACCTTTTATGTGAAATATCTTTTTCAGGTAAGTAGTAAATAAAAATAACATGCATTTTGTTCAATTGCTCTTATTTTGATAAAAATAATTCACATTTAGGAGATGTATGTAAAGTTTTGACTTCAACTGTTAGTGAGTGTTTACTGTCTCAGTATTTACTGTACTGTCACAAAGCACTGTTGTTATACAAAAAAACCTCTCCTTTAGATTCCTCTAACATGGAAGAAAGTTCTTCAGCAATATAAGGTTTGAAATAATCCATCAACATTTTGGGGTGATATCTCTACTTAAAAACCTGCTCAGCTAAAAAGTTTCAATTGCGGCTTGTGTGATGAGTTTTTTTAAACAGGATTGGCAGTCTTCCTTTACTAGTACAAGGAAACCCTAAACACACAAACACTCCCTCCATTTAGGGTCAGCTGAACGGTCAACCCGCAAAACAGGTGAGAAGCGCTTTTGTTCATGTATGCGAACCCTGTTTCCATTCCCGTACTCCCACCCAACATTATATAGTATAAATAAATATTCAATCAAGCTCTCTTTTGAGGTTGTGTGTTGGCCGGCTACTATTATGTTACAAATCCCAGGCCTGAGGGGTAGTTATAGAAACCCCTTCCAAAATAGTCAGTAGGAAAAAGAATAGACGCCTTGAGCCCGGGGGTTCCACCCGCGCCCCCCTTTTCTCTACATCCTTTAAACCGTCAGCGGACTGGAGCCCATGACGCAGAGCGGGACACCTTTCTCTGACGTGGTCTATTTCACCTAATGGGTGTTCCGCATTTTCTTCTGCTTTTACGTTGTGGCTGTAAAAATGGCCACTTTGCTTATTGGCCCTCTCCAGCGTTGGCGTGGAAACCGCACGGAAAAATCCCAGTGGCGTAAACCCAACTGGCAGCTCGTAAAAGTGGTTCCCTCTGCGTTAACCAGACGGTAAAGCCTGTAATAACCCCAGCATTATTTACTTAACCTTAGGCATTATTGTTTATGTCATATTGCCATAACCTTTATGCTTTAAAGAAATAGTTCAATTTTAAAATTATGTCATTTAGTCACCCTCATGTTGTTCCAAACCCATATGACCTATATTTTTGGAAAAGTAGATATATTGAAAAACTCTTTCCCATACCATGACAGCTCAAAGTGACCACAGCTGTTAAGTTCAAAAAAAAGAGAAAAACTTAAAAGCACCATTATAAGTTGTCGATACAAGTTAAAGGCGTATTTCACCAAAAAATTACAATTCTGTCATTAATTACTCACCCTCATGTAGTTCCAAACTCGTAAGACCTTCGTTCATCTTCAGAACACAACAATACAAATTTCAAATCCACAAGGAGATATTTCGTTTTTACAAAATCCCTTTTCAAGAACTACAACGAACGGCTCCTTTGGACTACAACGTGAGTCACAACGCAGGCTATTAGAATATCATTAAAATAAATCCCGCCCACGGAAATTCAAATTGTTGGAGGGAGGGTAGGGATGAGGTGGGGGATTAGTCTAACTTTAGCGATGCAGCGCGGAGAGCTGCTTCAACGAGCCGCAGCGTGGCGGGAATAAACACAAGCACTGAGTACAGTGGCCACTTCAGAGCAGTAACACGCCGCAGACGTGTGCAGTACAGGGGGTCAAAACACATGCCGAAACCGCAATCTACTCCGGCTGCACATCGGAGCCGTAACGCACAGCAGACGTGTGTGGAGTGTGGTAAGAGATTTATTCATTATACAGTGTAGATAGCTTTACTTATAACGTGAGTGTTTTTTAAAATGCATAAACTTGCACTAGAATAGGCTAATCAGTGATGATGATCTTTGATAATGGCTGCTTTTAGCCTTATGCTGGAGCTGCTTTATCCTGGCACTCCCAAGCTTTATTAACCCCCCGGAGGCCTCCTGTAGCGAATCGATGCGTTTTTGTAAGAAAAATATCCGTATTTAAAATGTAAGAATCACTTTAATCTCGCTTGCACTAACAGTTGTACACGGAACTTGCTTCTTTGACAAGGGGCGTGGCAGTACTGAAGCACCGTCTAAGCTGTTCGCCAATCGCAACGCAGTGGGACAGAACATCAATCACAACACATTTCGTTTTACAGAAGGCGGGCCTTCATTAACCCCGGAACTAATCAAGCTTTATGTGCCAGGCTCGGAGAAAGGTATTGTAATAATGTAAATTATGTTAAAAAATAATGTGTTTTTCGAACCACCATTTATTTATTTATTTATTTATTTTAAGTTATATTTTTGGCCTTTTTTGGGCTTTTAATGTACAGGACAGTAGAGAGATGACAGGAAAGTACTGGGAGGAGAGAGGGGAGCAGGATCGTCAAAGGACCTTGAGACGGGATTCGAACTTGGGTCGAATATGTTGGTGCACTAACCACAAGGCTACTGGCGCCCACTACATGGACAATTTAACGATGACCGTACAACCTGGTTCTTGAGCGTGTCAGTTGCATTGCTGTCTAGGCAGGGTCAGAAAACTCTCAGATTTCATCAAAAAAATCTTAATTTATGTGGGTTTGGAACGACATGAGGGCGAGTAAATAATGACCTAACTTTCTATATTTCTATATTACTACATTCAATGTTTTCTGAAATCAAACAATATTTTTGTTAGGAGCAGACCTAAATTCTACTCACTGATAATCTTCCACACAGTAAGCTGTTAACTTGAGAACTACAAGCGGATCATTGAGTCACTGAGTTTAGAACGTAGATTTGTGAATGAACTGTTTGTCTGGTTTGCCAACCAGATGAACCAGTTCATTGAAAAGAAAAAGCTCAGAACGTACAATCCTATACTGACTATGGCTGTGCAATTAATCAAAATACAGTTTCGATTTCAATTTCGGCCTCCAGCGATTATGAAAATACAATAATCGAGATAAAATGGTAGGGGTGTGCGATATTGACAAAAAAAAAAATATCTCTACATTTTCTGGGATTTTATTGATAATGATAATTAGACAATATTTTGCTGAGTGTGTTATTGTGCTGGTATCTTAAGGACAACCATGGATGGCTGACTCCTAAATTTTTTGATGTTCTACATATTCTGTGTGGTGGTCAGTTCTCACTGATAGAAAGTAATCTTGTCCAATAAGCTTAAATTGATTTTTAACCTTTAAAAAGCCATTTTGTCTAAAAGTGTGCATTATCTTTTGAGTCAAATTCTTACATTTAGGCTGTTACCAAGCAAATGAAATCAGTACCAACAAAGTTCGTCTTTACAATGCAGAGGAAATACAGAAGCTGCATCTGAAGTGGCATTTAGATGCATTTACACACTGTTTAATGCAGGTCATGAATGCATTTAACAGGCATTGTGGTGTCTAAAATGTAAGTCTCTTAATTCTTGTTTATTGAACTGTTGTAAAAAAAAAAATAAAAATAAATAAAAATAATAATAATATCACATTTGTAATCATGGTAATTTTTGGAGAAGAAAATGGCATACTTCATGTAATATTGATTAACTATATGAAGTGTCGGACTTCGATGTCGGACGATTCTGAAGTTGCGCATGCACGACTGAACGAATCACTCCCCGAGATGTCTCGTTCTTCCCGAGTCACATTAAAGATTTGTACAAAATCGTTCAAGAACGTGCATTCCAGAGCCTGTGCTACACAAGCTTTTGTGCTTAAAAAGTACACTTTTTTTTTTTAGAAAACAATGACTGATCGTTTAGCTAGATAACACCCTTCTGGGATCATTTAGAGCCTTGAGCTGCATTTAAACTGCATTTTGGAAGTTCAAATTGGGCACCAATGAAGTCCATTATATGCAGAAAAATCCTGTGTGTTTTCCTCAAAACCATAATTTCTTCGACTGAAGACAGAAGGCATGAACATCTTGGAAGACAAGGGGTGAGTGAATTATTTGTAAATTGTTGTTCTGGAAGTGGACTTGCCATTTTAAAGTGAGAGTGGGCTTTTTATTCTACTGTATTTGTACTTTGCTTTTTATTACTGACAATTTAATTATTTTCACTAATTTTGAGGGACTTTTTTTACTACTATTAGTTTCCCTAGCATTCTGCTGTGGTATTGAGAACTGGGAAATTCACTGGTCTCTGAAATGTAGATGTCATAGCATATGCATATGCATGCGCATTGCAGAGCTAGACAAGATGAGCATTTTAAGTTAAAGGGGTCATCGGATGCTAAGTTCACTTTTACATGCTGTTTAAACATTAATGTGTGTTTGCAGTGTATGTACAAATTTACCCTATAATGATAAAAATCCATGCAGTGGTTTTTAATTAATCTGTAAAAATAATATCCCCTTTTGAAATCAAGCCATTTTCAGGCGTCACACTGACAGAGGCCGCTCCCACAATAGTTGACTGACATGAGCTATTACCTTAGACCAGCTGTAACAGTCCAACCTCCATGTTTTTGATGCCGGAGCAGGGATATAAGAATATCTCTGATTGAGCGATTGAGGTGTTGTGTTGCTGGATGTAATAAGGAACATAGTCGTCATCATTTACACCGACATCTGAGCCGCTGAAGATGCAGTGGATTACATTTGTTTGTGAAGGGAATGCGCCTCCCAAACTACATATATCTGTCTTTGTTCGCGCAAATCATTCGTGATCCAGCTTCACTTCCAGCAGAAGTGAGTATAAGGGGTTTTTTTATGAATCTTCGTGATCACCTTTCCTAATAATGTGCTGGTTAGCAAGTTTAGCGGCTAAATGCAGCTAAAGTAAACAGGCTCGTCACTCCACAGAGAGAAGAGAGGGGTGGGGCGAGCAGAGCTCATGTGCATTTAAAGCAGCCTCGATGATTTTTGCAGAGCTGATTTTGGCAAGGTAAAAAGGGTGTTGTTTTACACAACCACTGAGAATTTTTAACCAAAGTATATTATAGACTTTTCATTAAGACCCTAAAGAATCATATCAACTTCTGGAAAATGGGCATCCGATGACCCCTTTAAAAAAGGACCCCTTTTCTGATTCACATCACTCCTGGCCAGCTTGGTTCATGGCTTATAGAGCTTTAACAAAGACTTCTTTAAAATCCATATTTGAAAAATAAATGTTAAGAAAAAACGTCCAGAACAAGTTGCACTTAAAAAGGGGGCGGGCACTAATGCAGACAAAATGATTGGAGAAGCCTGGCACGCTTTGTCAAAAGTCTGACATTTTACATGTAATACAAGTCTTTTTTATTTCAGTGTGATCCTCACATGAAGCTGTAATGTGGGTTCAGGATGTTTCAGGAACTTTTTTTGTTATTTTTGGCACCTTACAGATGTTTTTCACTATGAACTGTAATTGTATGAAAAAGAGCTGCATGGAAAATTAAGAAAATTCTCCGTTTGCGTTCCAGAGAAAAACAACAGCCTACAGGTTTGGAATGGCATGATGGTAAATAACTAAATGACGAAGGTTTCAGGTTTGGTTGAGCTACTGCTTTAATACCGACTGTAAAAGGGAAAAAAACATGATTGTGTAACTCTTTTGGCAAACTTTTTGAAGAAATAAACAGGGCAGGGCATCTTAGGACAACTGTCGATCGGAACGCTACGGCCACGGATGGAGAGATAAGCAGCTGTGAGTGGGATCACGCAAACCACTCCTTCTTTCGCTTCCCTCCCTCAGTGTCTCCCACTTCATCCGAATTCCAAAAACACAGTTCCCTGAATTAGCCTTATTGTTTATACGTATATTTTAAACTCCCGCCCGGCTGTCAAGTATCTCCAAAACATCTTGTCAGTATTGATCATTCTCATTGACTAACATACATATCACCCCTATCTAGAGTTTTTTTGAAAACCACCCCGGGAGCACAAAAACAAGTGGTAAACACAGAACGCTGGTAAGTTGTTGTTGCATAAGGGCTTTATAAAGTTCAGGTCAGTTGATGGAACCATGACTGCTGTCGTCAGTTGAGTTTGGCTTGCGTTGTCAGGCGAGTTGACAACAAAACAGAGTGAGCAGAGGTGCAAAAGAGTGAAGGGGGGCTCACAGGACATGCTCTCGCATTCAAAAACAGCTGGCCGGAACGTACTGGAACGGACCAGAATGGAGAGGTCTGTTTGTTTTTTTTGTTTTTTTTTTAATCATTGAACATCTAAAAATGCAACAATTATGACACAAGATGCTAAAAAGACGTAAGACGTGATGTCTGTAGAGCGTCTGTAGAGTGTCTTTCCAAAACAAAGCTGTGCAATTTAAATGGCTGGTATTACCACATAGAACAGCAAACAGATTTTTCCCAAAACAGATCCAAAATGGGCTGCAGACACACAGTATTACACTTTTCAAAAAGGCATACTTATAACTGTTTATATATACACTCATAAAAATAAAGGTGCTTTAAAAGGTTCTTCAAGCGATGGCATAGAAGAACCATTTTTGGTTCCACAAAGAACCATCTCTTTTTTACCTTTTTATAATCTGAAGAACCTTCTTTCGCCACAAAGAACCTTTTGTGAAACAGAAAGGTTCTTCAGATGTTAAAGGTTCTTTATGGAACGATTCAGACAAAAAAAGGTTCCTCTATGACTTTTCTTTTTAAGAGTGTAGATGGGATAAAAAGCATTTTAAAAAGTTTAATAACATGCTGTGAAGAAGATGAATTCAATGTAACGACAAAGTTTTACTCACAGTACTGGATCCTTGTGCGTACAGCTGCAACAGGAACGCTGTAGATCTTCTCTAGATAATTTCTGACATCAAATTTGGTCATTCTTGAAGAAAATTGAAACGGACAGAGGTTCAGAGTTGCCATGGAGTAAGAGAGCAAAATATGAGAATCTATGGCGTACTGAAGTAAGACCTTAAGATTTATGTCATATGGAAACATTTAAAACAGAGATTCCCAATCTTTTTTGGGTCGGCGATCCATCGTTACGTTCCAAAAATCTTGTGACCCCACAAACCCGCCCACATAACACAATTAAAGATGAACACTTGAGGATCTCACAGGTGGCAAATTGCGTTCATCTGCATCTCTGGAGACCCCAAAGTTGAGACCCCCGAGTTTTATTTTGAAACATTCTGTTTTTCGAGGACTGAACTGACGTAAAATGCATTTTGTGACATGCTTTCTCGAACAAACAAAACAAAATTGTATCATTATGTTTTGAGTTAAAGAAGACTCAACGAGAACCATTCAGAAAATATGACGCCGGAGCTAACGGGAAGAACATAATGAACTGCTTTGAAAAACAAGGATGTTTGTTCACAAGTCAGTCCGTGTAATTTTTTTCTTTTGTAAAGGAGAGGGTTTCCAAGAAACCCAACAAACAGATGCTCCTTCGGAAAGAGTATTGTACGCAGATCTTTCCAAGTCAGCACCAGAGTGTGATGCCCAGATTTCATTGAAGTGGAGTGGAGTTTTGGCCGCGTAATTTATGTGAGAGAAGAGATGCGTACAAACGCGCGTTTGTCTGTGTGAAAGTGAGAGAGCGAGGCGATTCCTAGAGAGCAGAGCACTCGAGCCACAGTGAGAGGAACAGTTAGCAGACCTAAGTGCTTTCTGAGATCTTGGAGTGGAGAAGCTGAAATCTTTTTCAATTCCGGCCTACTGGTGACCTCGACAGCTCAACAAAGAAGGACCTTTGCTTCCCTATTCATGTCTAGCACTGTATAGAGCTGGACCATCTGACGTTAAAAGGATAGTTCACCCAAAAATGAAAAACCTGTCATTAATTACTCACACTTAAAAATATTTTTGATCAAATCCGAGGGATTTCTGACCCTGCATAGACAGAAAGGGTCCTACCACATTCAAGGCCCAGAAAGGTAGTAAGGACATCGATAAAATAGTTCTTGTGACATCATCAGTGGTTCAATCGTATGTTATGAAGCAACAAGAATATTTGTTATGCACAAAGAAAACAAAAATAATGACTTTCCATGTCGGTCATGACGCGCATTCACAAGAGTACCATGACGCAGGCTTGGAATAAGGGTGAGTAATGACAGAATTTCCATTTTTGCATGAATTATCCTTTAAATGTACAGGAGTTAGATGACAGGTTGATTTTTCTATCCATCTCTTTTTATGCTTTTTGAAGAGGATAGGGACCCGACGCAGAGTGGAATCTGAAGGATAAAAAAAAAAAAACAAAAAAAAAATCTCATTGCGCCTTAGTGCTCACATGGGAAATGCAGGGTCAAATCTTATTTTCTTTCCTTGATAATTTCATGACATCTTCCTCTTTATCTGCCAAAAATGATGAGATATGCTGAAAATGTCAGAATTATTTACATTAGGGCAGTCACTAACCATTATTTTGGTAATCGAGTTGTTGGTTGATTATTCTGACGCTTAATCTGAATTTTTTATTTTTTTGGGGGAAATAAAAATAGACCTAAGCAAGCAATGGACTTTAAAATGACCTAAAATACATATACAATAGCAGTGAGGCAATAATAATTTGTTCAAATAAAATATCAAAAGCAAGTAATTAAATGCTTCTCGTGAACAAAACATCTCAATAGCACTAAGCTTTATAGTGATTTTTAAATGTTTAATATTTTATGACGCCTTAGAAAATATGTGTAATAATGCTTTTTCCCCATCACGTATAGAGCTGGAGCCCTTTGATGTTAAAGGGATAGTTCACCCAAAAATTAAAAATCTGTCATTAATTACTCTCACACAAATTAAGATATTTTTGATCAAATCCGAGGGCTTTCTGACCCTGCATAGACAGCAAGGGTCATACCACGCTCAAAGGCCAGAAAGGTAGTAAGGACATCGATAAAATAGTCCATGTGACATCAGTGGTTCAATCTAATGTTATGAAGCAACAAAAATATTTGTTGTGCACAAAGAAGACAAAAATAATGACTTTCCGTGTCTGCCTTTGGTGTCAAGAGTACCATGACATAAGTTTGGAATAAGGGTGAGTTAGACGACAGGATTGAATTTTCTATCTCTTTTTATGCTTTTTTAGGAGGATAGGGACCCAACACGGAGTAGTATCTGAAGGCCAAAAAAAAAAAAAATAATAAAATAAAATAAATCTCATTGAGCCTTGGTGCTCACATGGGAAATGCAGGGTCAAATCTTATTTTCCTTCTTTCCTTGATAATTTCATGACATCTTCCTCTTTATATGTCAAAAATGATGAAAGATGCTGAAAATGTAATAATTATTTACATTAGGGCAGTCACTAGGGCTGCACGATATATCGCATGCGATATCCTTGCGCATTTTGTCATTAAAGCCGGTTCTGTAATCAGCAGTAAATCTCTACCACGTGCGTGCTTTCAGACAGAGCAGCGTCAATATACAGAGCCGTAATTCACCGACAAGCTGCGCAAAACCACACAGACGATATCGATATTATAAATCGATATTATCAAATCACGCTGCGATAATAAAGTTTCTTGCGTAGCTTCTCGGTGAACTACGGCGTAAATGCTGCTAAATCTGAAAGCACGTGTAAATACCAAATTTAATAACATGTTTTTTTTTACTTAAAACTCACTTCATAACTTCAGTCGAGTGATTCAAATAAATCCTTCTGTGAGATGATGTGGCTTCTTACACAGAATAAGGCACGCAAAATATTTTATAGCATTCTAAGCAGTAATACAAGCAATGTCAAATAACACTGCATTATTATATACACACAGAAAAAAAATGGTGCTTCAGCGGTTCTTCAGCAGTTCTTTGGTGTGACTGTGGTGCTATATAGCACCATTAGTGTATAAAGAACCAGTCAAGCCCCTGTCTGGTTCTTCAGCGGTTCTTCAGTGGTTCTTTGGGCTCGTTAAGGTGCTATATAGCACCACTGCCATACAAAGAACCTGTTAAGCCTCTGAATTTGACAAAGGTGCCATATAGCACCTTTTAAAATAGGTGCTATATAGCACTAAAAGTGGTTCCCCTATGATTACGAGCCAAAGAACCACTTTTAGTGCTATATAGCACCATTTGTTTTTAGAGTGTACTGTATTATAATGAAAATTATAATAAGAAGTCAGATAAACCATATATTGTCGTAGTTGTGTGTTTATTAGTCAGGTTAAATCAATGAAAGCAGTTAAATCTTCTGTTTATTCAGCTGCAGCGATCATTATTTCCTGGATTCTTCTTCGGGGCATATTTGGAGATTTCGCGCGAGAGCGCCCTCTGGCCTTCGGATGGTGATTTACTACTGATCATAGAACCGTGTATCACTAACAAGATGCGCACATGAATATCGCAGCTTTTCTTAATATCGATTGCGATATTGTCGCGATTTATCGTGCAGCCCTAGCAGTCACTAACGGTTATTTTGGTAATCGAGTTGCTGGTCGATTATTCTGATTATTCTGGTCGATTATTCTTAAATAATCAGAATTTAAAAAATTTATCAGGATAATAATCATGCAGCCTTAGAAAACGTGTGTAATAATGCTTTTCCCCATCCACGTCTAGAGCTAGAACATCTGATATTAAAGGGATAGTTCACCCAAAAATGAAAAATCTGTCATTAAATACTCTCACACAAATTAAGATATTTTTTATCAAATCCGAGGGCTTTCTGACCCTGCATAGACAGCAAGGGTCATACCACGCTCAAGGCCCAGAAAGGTAGTAAGGACACTGATAAAATAGTCCACGTGACATCAGTGGTTCAATCGTATGTTATGAAGCAACAAAAATATTTGTTGTGCACAAAGAAAACAAAAATAATGACTTTCCATATCTGCCTTTGACGTGCATTCACAAGAGTACCATGACGTAAGTTTGGAATGAGGGTGAGTAAGGGTGAGTAATAATGACAGAATTTTCATTTTTGGGTGAATTATCCTTTAAATGTACAGGAGTTAGATGACAGGATTGAATTTTCTATCAATCTCTTTTTATGCTTTTTGAGGAGGATAGGGACCTGACACGGAGTGGAATCTGAAGGCCAAAAAAATAAATAAATAAATCTGAGGGCTTTCTGACCCTGCATAGACAGCAAGGGTCCTACCACATTCAAGGCCCAGAAAGGTAGTACGGACACTAATAAAACTACCTATGTGTAATGTAATGTAATGTAATATGTAATCTATGTGACATCAGTGATTCAATCGTAGTGTTATAAAGCTATGAGAATTCTTTTTGTGCACAAAGAAAATAACTTTATTAAACAACTTCTTCTTTTCCGTGTCAGTCTTTGATGCGTGTTCACGAGAGTGAATGACATGACGGTGAGTAATTAATGACAAAACCTTCATTTTTGGGTGAACTATCCCTTTAATGTTTGGCATCAATCTCTTTTTAGGCTTTTTGAAAAGGTTTCGGACCAAATGCGGAGTGGAATCGACTCCACATGAGCAGCATGGCTTAACGTATCTGGAAAACGACTAGGCCACATTGCTAAGACTTCATAATGGAAGGCAAAAAAAAAAAAAAACATGGTGCTAACATGGGAAATGCAGGGTCGAATTTGACCTGCAACATATCTCAATCCTATTTCTTTCTTTCCTTGATAGTTTCATGGCATCTTCCTCTTTATCTGTCAAACACAGACAAAGTAATGCAAAAATAAAAGGGTTTTCCAAACTGGGGTTCGCCATGCCTAGAGGGTTAGTCAGTTGATGAAAATATAATAGTTGATTAAAATAGGGCTGTCGCTAATGATTATTTGGGTAATTGCGTAGTTGATTATTCTGACGATTAATCGAGTAATTGGATAATTGTTGTGGTAATATAGACTTAATACATATATGATAGCAATAAGGCAATAATCATTGGCTCAAATAAAATATCAAAAGCAAGTAATCATATGGTTATTTTGAACAAAACAGTTTAATAGCATTATGCTTTTTTATGATTTTTAAATGGTTTTAATATTTCATGCAAGTTTTAGAAAACGGTTTAATAATGCTTTACAAGGATTTTTGACCGTGGAGCGTGACACTTCTGGTATTTTGCCAGTCCGACACAGACAATGTGCAATCGAAGATTTTTTTTTATAATCAGCCTTAGATTAAATCATAATATTGTACAATTAAATACTTTTCAAATTAAAATAATCAAAATAAAACACTTTGGCCTGCAACATATTCCAATCCTATTTTCTTCCCTTGATAATTTAATTTTCCACTTCGATTATCAAAGACAAAATAGTGAAGAGTGACAAGGGTTTGCGAACCTCTGGGGGTTTGTCAGTTCATGAAAACAAAATAATTGATTAAACCATAACATTGTATAACTGAATCATTTTAAAATAAAAACAATCAAAATAAAACACTTACTAAAAAAATATTTATGTTAATTTTGTGTAAAATTATTAAAACCCACATAAGCAGCACAACTCAATGTGGCTTGAAAATGAATTCAAATCATTAGGCCACATCTCTAAAACATCATATTAGTCATATTGAGCCATGGTGCTCATATGGGAAAAGCAGGGTTAAATTTGGGCAACATATTCCAATCCTATTTTCTTTTTTCCTTAATAATTTCATGACATTTTCCACTTCATTTATCAAAGACAAAAAATGAGTGACAAAATATTGGGGTTTGTGACCTCATGAAAACAAAATAACTGATTAAACCATGACCTTGAATAATTACATAAATTTATAGTAAAAAAGTAATTTAAAAAAAGATTTAATGTTTAATTTATGTAAAAAGTTAAATTAGTGTTAAATTATTGAAATATGAATTTATAAATATTTTAGGTCAGATCAGCAAAAAAATAAAATTTACTGGAGTCAAACCCACATGAGCAGCGCAGGTCAATGTGTCTTGTAAACAAATTCCAGATCACTAGCCTACATCTCTAAGATTTAATCTTGGAAGGTAGGAAAGAAAAACTTAACATTGAGCCTTGGTACTCACATGGGAAATACAGTGTTGAATTTGGCCTGCAACATATTCCAATCCTATTTTCTTTCCTTAGTAATTTCATGAATTTTTCCACTTCATTTATCAAAGGCAAAAAAGTGAAGAGTGACAAAATACTGCAAAATTAAAAGGGTTTGCGAACCTCTGGGGGTGTCAACAAACAAAATTGATTAAAACATGACATTGTATAATTAAATAATTTAACAATAAAAACACTCAAAATAAAACACTTAAAGATTTATAATGTCAAATTTATGTAAAAAGTGTTATATTATTGAAATACTAAGTTATAAATATTTTAGGTCAGTCGGGCAAAACAAACTAACTAGACTCAAACATGAGCAGCACAGGTCAATGACATCACATTGAGCCCTGGTGCTCACATGGGAAATGCAGGGTTGAATTTGACCTGCAACATAACCCAATGCTATTTTCTTTCTTTCCTAGATAATTTCATGACATTCTCCACTTCATGTACCAAAGATGAAAAAAAGTGAAAAGTGACAAAATATTGGAAAAATAAAAGGGTTTGCAATCCTCTAGGGGTTTGTCAGTTGATGACAACAATTAATTAATTAAACCATAACAATTAAAATCATTTTATAATAAACAATCAAAATAAAACAAAAAAAATATTTAACATGTTAAAGATTGACAAAACAAACTGACTGGAATCGAACCCTATGAGCAGCACAGCTCAATGTATCTGGAAAATGAATTCAAATCACTAGGGCACATCTTGGATTCATATTGGATTCACTTGGATTCATAAAGAAAACACACATTAAGCCCTGGTGTTCACATGGGAAATACAGGGTCGAATTTGGCCTGCAACATATTCCAATCCTATTTTCTTTCTTTCCATAATAATTTTAGGACATTTTCCACTTGATCCGTCAAAGTTAAAATAGTGTAGAATGACAATATACTGCTATAATAAATGGGGTTGCAAACCTCTTTGTCAGTTCATAAAAACAATAATTGATTAAACCATAACAACGGACATTTAAAATAATTTTTAAATACGAACAGTCAAAAAACACTTACTAAAATATGTAATATTTTGTTAAAATGTGTAAAAAGTACCGTTACATTAATAAAATATTAAGTTACAATAATAATTCAGGTCAGAGGGGCAAAACAAACTGACTAAACTCGGCCACACATGAGCTCAATGTGTCTGGAAAACGCATTCAAATCACTAGGCCACATGTTTGACACTTTATCTTGGAAGGCAGAAAAACAACAGCGTTAAACTTTTAAACTGCTGTTTGATGTGGGAAATCCAGGTCTGTGTTTGGCCTACAACATATTCCTTTCGCATTTTCTTTCCTTCCGTGATAATTTTGTGTCATTTTCCACATCATATATCTTACAAACCACGGTTTCCCAAACTGGGGTTCGCAAACCCCTGTGGATTAATGAGGGAACTGCAAATGAAAATGTAATGATTTATTAAATCATAATATTGTTTTTATTTTAAACGTTTATTTTCACTTACTAAAAAGATGAAATATTTTGAATAGTGTTGGTAAATTATTGAAATATGATGTTAGAATTGAAAATATGTTAGGTCAAAGGGGTTCAGCTGTCAAAAATTTAATTGCAACTTTAATAATCACTTAATATTATACTGCACATTTTTGGATCTGTTTGGATGAGGTTTCTCAGTTCCACTTCATAGAATCAATTAAATGAAGCACTGGGCAACACGGTCATGACCTTCAGCAGATGTAAACAGTGCCTTGCGCCTGTGTGGCTTATCTTTTGTAAGCACTGACGTCTTATAAAGATAGAGACCTCCTTGTTGTTCAATCCTCTCTGCTGCGAATTTGAGCTGCCCCACCCTTCACACATAAACAGTCCACGCTCATCTCTAAACATGTGCGCTCACACCGCCCATTTCAAAGGCTTTCCAAGTAGGTGATTTAGACGCAGAGGGACAAAACACTCCAAATTTTGAGGAAATCCAAAAAAAGGGGATCTTTTGTTAGCCCGTGACCTCTAGGTTACATTCACACCACTGAGACTATAAAGACGGCAAGAGAGTGAACAAATAGCTTTAATGAACTAAGAAAAGATCATTAAAATGAAATTACTGGAAGGAAAACGTAAATAAGAAGATGAAAGATCAAATGCTGATGATGGATCAAATAGTTAAAAGACCCATAGGACGGTAAATAAACGAGGTTAAACAAATCCTGCGAGTACAAACACTTTGTAAAGAGGCCCTCTTTCACAAAAACAAGTGCTTTGAAATTCTTTGGCTCTGATAATCGCTATGCAAACCAGGTTGGTTTCAAGCAAAACAACTCCTTGCCAAAGTGGAGGGTATCTTTGAAAAGTAGAAAGTGAAGAGGGGGATGTCTTTAATGTTTTAATGATACCTCTGCTGCTTTGTCTACTTTCGTGCTGTTTGTGATGGGACTGTGTCAAACGCAGCTCTGGAGGAGACAAAACACTTCCCGACGTCCAATGAGGCCTCAGCGGTTCCAAAACAAGAAAAAAAAAACTCCTCTTCCTTTGATTGCACAGGCACGAAATGTTTAGATTCAGGTGACAAGGATGCCTGGTGCAGATTAAGACACTTAAGATCACAAAACAGTCTGTAAAAACAAAGGAGTAAAAGCAGGTAGAAAAAAGAAGCAAGCTTCCTCTGAGCACTTGCGCAAGTGATAACATATAGCCCAATTACAAACGTGTGCGGTTTGGAACACATACTGGCGGAATAATAACTGAGGAACAAGGCTCCACCGTCACTGCTTTAGATGTACGCCCTGAGGTTCTCCAGAAAACAAAGCAGACTTTGTCCTCTTTTTTTGTGCGGACTCCGATTAGACCCGTTATTAACAGTCTGACTGCCTGTTTCGTATTACACCGCAGCAATGCAATAATTACGGCTGTATTTTTAGTGACGTTTAACAAACGTCATCAATAAAGGAACGAGATGTCGGATTTTAAGTAGGTGAAAGAGCTGTAAACAAATCTGGGAGCTCCGAGGCATCGGCGGCCATGCGACCGCACACGGAAACGTCATCCCGGGTTTTGTTACGAAATGCTGTGTTGCATCTAACCGGCCTGCAATTATAGTTAAGCATCGCTTAAGATGCTTTAATTCTTTGTGATCATCATGCGCAATAAGATTCCCACTCTGCAATTTACGGTGGCATGACAAAATAGATGTGTGGGATATGTCTGCCACCTAGTGGAAAATAACACAACTACATCATTGTAGACTTTCAGTGAGACAGTTGGTTTTTATGATGAAAATGACCTTAAATACTTACTCCATAGGAATGCGAAACTGTACAGTATCAGGTGGCTGTTCTTTGCCGGGTCTGACCAGGGTCAGATTGGAGGTGGGCCGGAATAACCTCAGCTGTGGGTTACCAAGCTGGTATAAAGGATATCTGAAGGGAAATTGCATAAAAGTAAATTACCATTTCATTTATTTGTATTGCAAGGTATTACCATGTGATTGGAGGATGGTTTTTGGACTCATGGAATTCAAAGCTGAATTATTTCTAATAATTTATTTTATATTATTTTAAGCCATTTCACTTGAATTGCTCCAATCCTTTACAAAAATGTAGACGGTACATTGGCCTATGATTGCCATGTTCATATACCAAGATTTTTATAAGGTACTGAAGCGCTTCAAAGAATAACACTGTACTATTATATGTGATCCTGGACCACAAAACCAAGCACAATGGTCAATTTTTAGAAACTGAGATTTATACATCATCTGAAAGCTGAATAAATAAGCTTTCCACTGATGTTTGTTAGGATAATATTTGGTCAAGGTACAACTATTGGAAAATCTGGAAACTGATGGTGCAAAAAAATCTAAATATTGAGAAAGTTCTTAGCAATGCATATTACTAGTCAAAAAATAAGTTTTGATATATTTACGGTAAAAAGTTTACAAAATATCTTCATGGAACACGATCTTTACTTTATATCCTAATGATTTGTGGCATAAAAGAAAATAGATAATTTTGACGCATACATTGCATGTATTGCTGACTATTGCTACAAATATACCTGTGCTACTTATGATGGGTTTTGTGGTCCAGGGTCACATATGCATTGCTAAGAACTTAATTTGAACAACTTTTAAGGACAGTTTTCTCAATATTAAGTTTTTTTTTTTTTCACCCTCATATTGCTGATTTTCAAACAGTTGTATCTAAATATTGTCCTATCCTAACAAATCATAAATCAATGGAAATCTATTTATTTATAAATATTTATTATTTATAATTTCAAAAATATTATACTATAGTATTACCCATGTTCTGTGCTCAAAATACAGCTGAAACCAGCCTATGCTTCTTGGCTGGTTTAGCTGGTGTTCATCCTTGTTTTTGAGGGGATTTGACCGCTTCTGGTCAGGCTAGTCTTAGCTGAGAGACCAGCTGACCAACCAGCTAAACATCAGTTTGACCAGTATGTGAGACCAGACCATCTTAAACCAGCTAAGACTGGTTAACTCTTTTTCAGCAGGAGTATTAGTACCAACGAACGAGCATTATGGTATTATTCTCCTACTATGTCCAAAAACATGGTATTGGTAAGCACAGTAGCCTATTACCAGGATACCACATCCAAAATATGATATTACCATGGTAAACGGCTGAAAACATAGCAATACCATGGCACTTTTTGATAGAGTACTAAAAGTACACACTGTAAACCTACACAGGTAACGTTACAAATTTTCGGAAGGACTAGAAGTAATGTATCTTAACTGTTTTATACATAAACAACACATCGGCTCATATCTTTATAGTTACATATAGTATACAAACACAAAACACTTACATTATCCGTTTCGCCATGTCCTGTAAATGCTCTGGACTTCTACAAACACATGTGCTGTTTTGATTTTATTTTCATGTGCTCAAGGTCCTCAAGCACCGACTACTGTGAAAACTGCGCAGACAAGCGTCAGAAAATGTTCAAAATAAAAGTCCTGATTCCGACACTGTTGTCGTTTGGACTGGACAGTGCAGTTAGATAAACAAATGTGCAGTATGTTAACAAACAGGAGAGTTAAATAAATCCACATATTTATTTCAAACTATGGGTTTTGCTTATAAAAATGGGGATATTAATATAAATAAATATATACGTATTGCAAATACTGTTAGAACTTTTATTTTGATGGAAATGTCATAACGTCACCTGACGTTGTTTGACCCTTCTCTGCTCTCTGTTTCCTTATGTCACATTTTTGTAGCAGCTTTTGTGAGATGTACACAATTTTGTACAGGGTTTCAAAAGTTGTTGGAATAAAAAGTAAAAATCGTAATCACATTTTATTTAATATAGTTCCAAATGATTTTGTGACTTTCCAGACTAATTTAATATCTTTCTACAGACCTATTTAGAGATGCGTTCAAAAATATAACCAGTATTTGGTGTCCTGTCCCCTAAAATGTCCCTGTTTTACACTGCAAAACCCCAACCATCGCCTGCCGGTTTCCACAACACGCTTGTAGTGATTATTTTCACCAGCAGAAGGCGCTGAGAGCTACACTGATTAATTGGCGGCACGCTGTTACGTCACTCATGAAGAACAGAACAATTATTAAAACAGACACCGTTGTCGGTTTCATTGTAGTAGCATACTAACAATTAATGTTAAGTCAAAGTAATAAGTAATGTTATACAGTATAACATGGCCTAAACAGGGTGCGGGATTGTTTTGTACACAATTTTAAACGTCCCGAAAGTTCCGCTTTCACGACGTAAGTAGGCCTAATTCACACACACACACACACACACACACACGTTGCACCTGGTATTTATCACGTTATGGGGACCAAATGTCCCCACAAGGATAGTAATACCAGTAAATTTTGACCTTGTGGGGACATTTGTGAGGTCCCCATGAGGAAACAGGCTTATAAATCATGCAGAATGAGTTTTTTGAGAAAGTAAAAGTGTGCACAGTCTCCTGTGAGGGCTAGGTTTAGGTGTAGGGTAGGTGTAGGGCGATAGAAAATAGGGTTTGTACAGTATAAAAACCATTACGCCTATGGAATGTCCCCATAAAACATGTAAACACACACATACAGTATCTTAACTACAACACGTGTGAAATACACACTACTGTAAATAAATAATGTAAAAAAAGATAAACTAAACAGTTAAATAGAAAGCTTGCTACAGTTACACTTGCTGAAAGCACATACTTTGTGCTCAGGATGAAACTAATATGCAAAATACTATGGTTGTAGGATTTATTTATTTATTTATGTACGAACAAAACACAACGCGGGTTACATACATTAATCCAAAGCATACTGTCGTAAAAATCACACCTTGGAAGAGTCTTGCAATAGAATTATTAGAATTTCCATACATATCAAAATATTTCCTGAAAACAAAAAAAGAAGAGTTTTCTTTGAAAATGTACATTTATGAATGTAAAATTTAGCAAGAAATAGCAACAAATAAATACATTTAAAGTGAGAAGGGGTTTAAATCCAAAGAGTAACCAAAAAACACAATTTTTGGGGTTATACTGAAGTTTGGATATAAATATTTTTTTAACAAAGTTATAAAAGTCACTATAATAAACCATTAACTATGACTTTTGCCTCAGTAAACTCCTAATTTGCTGCTTATTAATAGTAAGGTGGTAGTTAAGTTTAGGTATTGGGTAGGATTAGGGATGTAGAATATGGTCATGTAGAATAAAAGTACTAATAAACAGCCAATCATCTTATGTAATAATAGGCATGCTAATAAGCTACTAGTTAATAGTAAGAATTGGTCCCTATACTGAAGTGTTACCAATAATTTTAATAGAAACTTATAATGTGGTAAAACTGGTTGTAATGTGGTGCAAAACTGGTTGTAATGTGGTGCATTGTATTAAAACCAGTTAGTCAGTTTGACCCGCAAACATCATAATAATTATATGAAGTGTGCACCAATTAAAAAAAATACTCTACCATTCAAAATTTTTTAAAAGATTTTTAATGTTTTTTAAAGAAGTCTTTTCTGCTCACCAAGCCTGCATTTATTTGATCCAAAGTACAGCAAAACAGTAATACTGTGAAATATTTTTACTATTTAAAATAACTTTTATTAAATATATTTTAAAATGTAATTTATTCTTGTGATCAAAGCCAGATTTTCAGCATTATTACTCCAATCTTCAGTGTCACATGATCCTTCAGAAATCATTCTAATATGCTGATTTGTTGTTCATGAAAATTTGTTATTATTATTATTATTATTATTAATATTTAAAACAGTTGAGTATTTTTTTTTCAGGGTTCTTTGATAAATAGATCCAAACATAAGCATTTACCTGAAATACCTGAAAAAAAGCTTTTGTAACATTATACACTATACCATTCAAAAGCTTGGAGTCTGTATAATTGTACTTTTTTATTTTATTTGTGTGTGAGAGAGAGAAATTATAGAAATTAATACTTTTATTTAGCAAGGATGCTTTAAATTGATCAAAAGTGATGATAATGACATTTATAATGTTCTAAAAGATTTCTATTTCAGATAAATGCTGTTCTTCTGAACTTTCTATTCATCAAAGAAACCTGAAAAAAAAATTCTACTCAGCTGTTTTCAACATAATAATAATAAAAATGTTTTTAAGAACAGAAAATAGGAATATTAGAATGATTTCTGAAGGATCATGTGACTGGAGTAATGATGCTAAAAATTCAACTTTGAAATAACAGGAATAAATTACATCTTAAAATACATTCAAATTGAAGGCTGTTATTTTAAACAGTAAAAATATTTCAGATTTTTGCTGTTTTTGCTGTACTTTGGATCAAATAAATGCAGGCAATGTGAGCGGAAGAGACTTCTTTAAAAAAACATTAAAAATCGTACTATTCAAAAACCTTTGACTGGCAGTGTGTATAAACAAAAAATGCATTGACCCTTTTTTAAAATTTAGATCATGATTGAGATTTAATGATTTTTTGGCCACTGAACTAGGAAATATGCCATTTGTTTTCATTTCAAACCTGTTCACCTTACGTTAAACGCAACAAATTTTGTCCCTTGAAAGTTATTAATATTAACACTGAACAGACATAACAACTGAAGACGACTTCTGCAACAGTAGGGCCTTATCGCGGAATCCAGTCATAAAAACAGATTTTACTGAATAACGCAGAATGTCACGGAGTTTGTCAAAGTTTGAATGAATTAATCGAAAGTAGGTCATTACCCTTAAATCAAACCGCAATATGGACTAGTATCTGTAAATATTACGCCGCAAAAATGCCATTTAAATATGAATCCTGCATGTTCTGCATGTCTCTGTTTTAAGGAATGGAGCAGACGAGCGGTTTTGTTTACTACACACACTGAAGGGCGCGTGACGCTCACGGTGATTTCAGTGTATGTGGTCTCACTAAATGAGTCACTTCATGAGCATTTGACCGGTCCATTTTAGGAAAACTAGCGTTATATCATATACACAGAAATGTAAAGGTAGACACAGCAACCCGTCAAAAGAAAAGTCGGTTTAACTTGAAGGCATTGTGCCAGATATATATTACTACTATTACTACTACTACTAAAATGAAACAAACATTATTTTTTAGGGTATAATCACACAACATTTCTTCCATGTTTTAATTTAAATAGTAAATTCCCCTTTGTTTGCAAAAAAAAAAAAAAAAAGTTTGCTTAATTTTCAATTATTAAAAGATAATGAAATTAATGTTTTATGCCTTCATTTGATAACCAGAGCATTTTAAATATACAACACAGAATTTCTGAGGTAAAAAAACCTTTCGTAAGGCTATTTTAAGAATAAATTTGAATAAACTAAGTATGCTTTCAAGTAATTAGACATGCTAAAACACAGAATTTGATAACAATAAAACATACGGTGAGAAAAAATAAAACGTAGAGCTCTAAACATGTCATTTTTGTTCAACCTTTATTAAATTGATGTGAAATTGTATAAGTTTCATGATTTGAATTAATTAGACATGCTCTTTGATTAATAAAATTTAAGGTAAATATTAAAAAGGAGTTGAGAAAAATTAAAACGGAAAAAACAGAATTTAAAAGAATTAAATGAATAAAACGAAATTTGGGAAAAAATAAAACGTATTTCATCTCTACAATAGGTCATGTAAATTGAGTACCTCTTTGAGTGTTGTAAAGCTCTTTCCCAACAGAAGAGGGAAACCTTACCCACTGATCTGCAAACATTTACTAACATTGGCTCACAATTTAAGAGTGTTAAAATAACCGTCTCCTAACAAGGACAAGCCTAAAATTGTGCACTGTTATTATGGCAGAACCTACTTTTGGGTTGTTTGCTACTGCCAAAAAATGTGTTAGAATTGTTCATTTGGAAATGATTCTCCATATCAGTTCTTCAATTTTTTATGTCCCTTTTTGTTTTACCAAAAACCTCACAATGATTATTATTTTCAGCAGAGACGAGCTGTACCTGGTCATCAGTATAATTGTTTATCAGGTACCTGAGTGAGATTAGAAAGAGCTCTTGGGGTTTGGACAGTTGGCCGCGGCTCTTGTAATCGAATCACAGCGCGAGAACTCCTTGTCTAGGTGCCAATGTTTAGCAAAGGGTGGGTTCGGGTGGGTTAGAGGAGACGTACTCGTGCAACTCGACTCCTCTCAACCTTCAAGCAAAGGTCTGTTCACACACTGTTTTCCAATGCTGCCATTTATAGATTGGCCCATGCAGTTTGTTTGTGACTGAAACTAATGCCTGTTCTGCAGTGGGGTAAAATATGAAATGATCAAAATGATTGCTTATCTTAATTAACTTTATTATTTGTTACTGCATATTCAGATTACTAGTACAAATTACAGTGCTTATAACATTAACCTCACTGTTAGTTGCTCTATCTATCAAGTGAATCTTTATTAAATTTAGTTTTCCTTATTCTGAGAGTAATAATTAATAAAAAGTGTATAACTTAATTTGTAAATTACTTGAAATTAATGTTTACCTTTAAATTTGCATGAAAAATTGCTCAACAAGGCAACTTGTTTAGCTGGATAAAATATGTGTACCAGAAAAATAAATAAAAAATAAAGATTGGGGTTAACTGCGGCTGAGACGCCAGGAGTGCAGGCGCGAGAAAAGCTGTGGAAACTTTCCCAGCTCGGGTTATATTAAATATCCAAAGGGAAGGGGAAATTGTAAATTGAAGATCCAGACAGGAAGATGGAAAAGTCTTTTTGCTTGAAGTGAATACTTGTGCTTGTAAAGGTCTGCAGGGGTTTTTTTTTTTTCTTTCTTTTTAACTTTTGTCAAACAGCATTTTATATTTCCTTGAGGGACTGCCATGCCACTCATATTTTCCGTTATTGCATTGACTGGGATATTATGTTACATGAATGTACATGAAAAGATCTGCAACTGTAAAAATCAAGGTGGTCCAAAACATTCCAAAAGACTTGCTCCATGAGAATAGAAGAGATGGATGCATGTGCATACGCAAAGAGTTGAGCGCTTCAGTGAGGCGCAAAATACTTTGAAAATTATTTAACCTTATTAATTAATAAACGCAACACTTTTGTTTTTGGCCCATTTTTCATGTGCTGAATTTAAAGATCTAAGACTTTTTCAATGTACACAAAAGGCCAATTTCTCTCAAATATTGTTCAGAAATCTGTCTAAATCTGTGTTAGTGAGCACTTCTCCTTTGACGAGATAATCCATCCACCTCACAGGTGTGGTATATCAAGATGCTAATTAGACAGCATGATTATTGCACAGGCTTAGGCTGGCCACAGTAAAAGGCTACTCTAAAATTTGCAGTTTTATGACACAGCACAATGCCACAGATGTCACAAGTTTTGAGGGAGCGTGCAATTGGCATGCTGATGGCATGAATGTCCACCAGAGCTGTTGCTTGTGAATTGAATGTTCATTTCTCTACCATAAGCCATCTCCAAAGGCGTTTCAGAGAATTTGGCAGTACATCCAACCGGCCTCGCAACCGCAGACCACGTGTGACCACACCAGCCCAGGACCTCCACATCCAGCATCTTCACCTCCAAGATCGTCTGAGACCAGCCACCTGGACAGCTGCTGCAACAATCGGTTTGCATAACCAAAGAATTTCTGCACAAACTGTCAGAAACCGTCTCAGGGAAGCTCATCTGCATGCTCATCATCCTCATCGTGGTCTCGACCTGACTGCAGTTCGTCGTCGTAACAAACTTAAGTGGGCAAATGCTCACATTCAATGGTGTCTGGCACTTTGGAGAGGTGTTCTCTTCACGGATGAATCCTGGTTTTCTCTGTAAAGGGCAGATGGCAGACAGCGTGTATGGCGTCGTGTGGGTGAGCGGTTTGTTGATGTCAACGTTGTGGATCGAGTGGCCCATGGTGGCGGTGGGGTTATGGTATAGGCAGGCATATGTTATGGGCAGCGAACACAGGTGCATTTTACTGATGGCATTTTGAATGCAAAGAGATACTATGATGAGATTCTGAGGCCCATTGTTGTCCATTCATCTACGACCATCACCTCATGTTGCAGCATGATAATGCACGGCCCCATGTTGTAAGGATAGGTACACAATTCCCGGAAGCTGAAAACATCCCAGTTCTTGCATGGCCAGCATACTCATCGGACATGTCACCCATTGAGCATGTTTGGGATGCTCTGGATCGGCGTATATGACAGCGTGTTCCAGTTCTTGCCATTATCCAGCTACTTCGCACAGCCATTGAAGAAAAGTGGAAAATGGTGACGCAAATGGTGGTCACACCAGATACTGACTGGTTATATTTATTTATATATAATACATATTTAAATATTATACATATAAATATGCGTTATTTACAATGTAAAATTTTGTTTAATATTATTTTATTTTGTTGTTTGTTTTTAAGTGCAACAGATGGAAATAAATAAACAACAAATAAATGTGGAAAATTTTCTTTATGTATTCATTTATTTAATTCATTTATCATTTTGACATTGACAATGACATTGTTTTATTTGTTTAAGTCCAAAATGGGGAAATAAATAAATACAAATAGTACTGCTGATAATATTATTTAAGATAAAATGTTTTATTTATTTATTTAAATTATTTTATTTGGTTAAATGCAATAAATACAAAAAAGTAAATAAAATAACTTCTGCTGATAATATAATTTCATATGCAAAAAAAAAGGTTGTTTTATTTATTTACAATGACAAATGTTGTTATATTTATTTCTATTTTATTTTAGCGTTTTATTTAATTGCACCAGATAGAAAGAAATAAACAACAAGTAAGCACGGATTTATTTATTTATTTATTTATTTAAATTATTTAAGTTGTTTAAGTGTATAACAGGGAAAAAAATAAATACAAAAAAATAAAATTATTTTACTGCTGATAATATTACTTCAAATGAAAAAAAAAAGAAAGTTATTTACAATGTAAAGAGTTGTTTTATTTAGTTCTATTTTATTGTTTTATTTAATTGCACCAGATGAAAATAAATAAACAACAAATAAGCATGGAACATTTATTTATTTTAATTACATTGTTTAATTTTTAAGTGCAAAACAGAGAAATTAATACAAAAAAGTAAATAAAGTAACTTTACTGCTAAAATAGTGCAAATATTTATTTATTTGCGATGACAAATGTTGATATTATTTCTATTTTATTTTATAGTTTTATTTAATCGCAACAGTTTGGAAATAAATAAACATCAAGTAAGCATGGAGCATTTACATTTGTTTTATTAGTGTAAAACAGAAATAAAAAAATACAAATATATATATATATATATATATATATAATTTTACTGCTGATAATATTATTTCAAATGCAAACAAGTTATTTGCAATGTAAAATGTTGTTCTATTTATTTCCGTTATTGTTTTATTAAAGTGCAAGATATGGAAATAAAAATAAATAAACAACAATTAAACATTGAAATTAATTATTTTTTATTTATTTGCACAAAAGAAGGAAATAAATGCACAAATAATAAAATAAAATAATTGTACTGCTGATAATATAGTTTAAAATGAAAAATGTATTTATTTTTATTAAGTTTTGTTTTATGTGTTTAAGTGCAAAATAGAGAAATAAATAAATGCAAAAATCAAATAAAACTATTTTACTGCTGATAATCTCCTTTAAAATGGAAAGTGTTGTTTATTGATTTTTATTTTATTTTATTTAGGTGCAACATGTGGAAATAATTCTAATAAATAAATAAAATAATTGTTCTGCAGGTAATATCATTGAAACTAAAAAATGTGAAAGAGAAACATTTTTTGCCAGTGATCTCTGACCTTTGGACCCCACTGTGTGAATATACCAATTACGTATGATAAAACAGTATCAAAGTTTAGTGCCATTCGCTGAATTATTCACTATATATACTACCGTTTGTTTTTCACGCTCCATGCTCACAGTCTGTGGAAAGCGGAGCCAGCCACCAATCATTCAAGCTGTTATTTATAGCACTTCTCAACGGAGTCGTATAGTTGATGTGTAAATTGAGACTCTTCCTTTGGACATGGCCCCAAAGCACGCTCAACTCTGACCCTGAGCCAAGGCCACTGTAAAGTTGAACTTGGCTTAGTCACAAACACATAACCCACCCACACACACACACACATTTGCAGGGAAGTGCAGAAGATGCAACTGGCAATCCTTATCTGCCATTCTGGAACAGATTTTTGTGTCCAAATCTGAACATTAATTGAAATGAGCAAGGCAAAAGAGTGAAAGGAAAAGGGGGGCAGTCAGTAGTCAGCTGATAGGTGAAGTCGTCTAGTGGTTATGTGATTATTGGAGAAGAGTGAACAGCCAAGGTGAGGTTCCCACAGCCTTATCCAATGACCACAGCCCTGCCAGCAGAATCCTGAGGTGCAAAAGGGCTGACTTACAGAATCTGAGCCAGTCGCAACTAATCTTCAAGGCATTTAGGCTATCGGCCGCTTCAACACATCACTGCTTAACTATCACAAGTCCTTTCTCAGGAGTTTTCTGAGATACATAGATAGGTAGGTAGGTAGATAGATAGATAGATAGATAGACAGACAGACAGACATATAGTCAGAATGATAGATAGATAGATAGATAGATAGATAGATAGATGGATACTAGGTAGAATGACAAACTACAGATATAGAACCACAGACTAATAGACAGACAGACAGACAGACAAACATATAGATAGAACGACAAACTCGATATATAGACCGAGATGGAACCACAGACAGACAGGTTGAGATCGATAGGTAGATAGATATGTAGGTAGGTAGATAGATAGATAGATAGATAGACAGATAGATAGATAGATAGATAGATAGATAGATAGGTATAGGCAGACAGACATATAGACAGAATGATAGATAGATAGGTAGGTAGGTAGGTATAGACAGACAGGCATATAGAGAGAATGATAGATATAGATAAAGATAGATAGATAGGTAGATATATAGATAGGTAGGTAGGTATAGACAGACATATAGACAGAATGATAGATAGATAGATAGATAGATAAATAGATAAACTAGGTAGAATGACAAACTATAGAGATAGAACCACAGACTGACAGGTAGAATGACAGACTGATAGATACATAGATAAATGGACAGACAGACAGATAGACGATAGATAGATAGATAGATAGATAGATAGATAGATAGATAGATAGATAGATAGATAGACATATATAGAATGACAGAGTAGATAGATATCCAGAGATTGATAAAATGGACGGACAGATAGATAGATAGATAGATAGACATGTATAGAATGACAGAGTACATAGATATCCAGAGATTGATAGAATGACAGACTGATAGATAGATAGATAGATAGAAAGACAGACATATATAGAATGACAGAGTAGATAGATAGACAGACATATAGATAGAACGACAGATTCGATATATAGACAGAGATAAATAGATAGAACCACAGACTAATAGATAGATAGATAAACGGACAGATAGATAGAAAAACAGACATATATAGAATGACGGAGTAGATAGATATCCAGAGATTGATAGAATGACAGACTGATAGATAGATAGATAGATAGATAGATAGAAAGATAGATAGATAGACATAGGGACAGATGCATCACATGGTAAGCCCAACACAATGGCTGTTGACAGATGAGATTCCATAGGTGGCATCTCCCGTCATCCACGTTGTCGTGTCATTAATCATGTCATAAGTCATGAGGGGATTCCCATTGCTTGTGCTTCATATCTGCTGCTCTAGAGAATCACACTTACACTGACACATTCAAAATGTTCAGTGTCATAAAGTATCCAGACTACATTATTAGTTAAAGGTTTGGGCACGCTCAAATGAAATTACAAGTCTGTAATGATAAACATTTCTGCACAAAGATTTGTTTTTATTGAAATTCTCAGTTCATGTATTTTTGTTTTGCATTGTTTTGAGCAGATAGTTAAGACACACTGATTGCGTTTAATCTGGATTATGTAATCAGACGCCAAAAACTGAGTACTCCAAATTGGATTATATTACATTTTCTTGGAATATATTTTAAAAATGTTGGCATACAGTTACTTTTCCAGTAAGTCTGTAATATGCTAATAATATTTTTTATATAAAATATTTAGAAAAGCAGTGAAACCAGTATGCATGTGGCAGGACATAAAATAGAGAGGATTCCATTAAATATATGATTTTTTGTTTGTTTGTTTGTTTGTTTTTTAATTCAGTGGGTTTTTTTTTTAATCTTTAATTTTTTTATCTAAATAACTTGTTTGTCATTGTGGTACGTTTAAAAATGTTAAATGTTAAAATGTTAAGAATGTTTTTGTTGTTGTTGTTGTTTTTTTTTTTGGTTTTTTTTTTAATTAAACACAAAGAGTTAACTTGTCTGTAAGCTTGTCACTTATTCAAACAAACAGATTTTTTGCCCACCATCCCGGACATTTTATTTGTCATTGACCCATAAAAAGTCCACAAAATACAATAAACACACACAATATAATATAATGATATAGTACAACACAATTTAGGAATGCATACAATTGTACAATTAATTGTACAATATACGTACGATGCAATGCACAAGCGCGTCATGATGCAGATTCAGTGCAATGTGCAATTTTGCACATATCAAGCTGAAATTTCAGTCGAATATTAGATCAAAAGAATTGGAGTTTGCGAGTAATGGTTCCCGCACCTGCTTAAACAGTTACAGGACGCAGAAACATTGAGGGCAGTGCTGATGCATGTATGCGAGTCCATCGCTCTGCACGCGCGTCTCCAAATGCCAAGCGCGTGCACTCATAGTGAAAATGGGAGATTCTCCGTACACTGCGCCCTGTCCGGCTCCTGACCGGGGGCCCCGGTAATCGTTAAGCTCGCCTAATCATTTTCTCTCGTACCTTTCTGAAGAAGCAGTATGGAGTTACGTCACAGCAGCGCGCAAAAGTGCAGGCCAAGCAAATAAGCCGCTGAGGAGCTATTTGTAGGCATTGCTGCCAAACCCGGGTAAGGCTGCTCACTCTTCTGCGATCAATGCTTTAAGCACTGGAAGCAGCATGCATTACTTTTCTGATTTATTCTGGAATGATTCTGTTTGGAGAACTTGACCTGGATCCGTTGATGACCGGCGGCCGGTGCGCGCAACAACGCAATTAGATCCAATTCAAAAATTGACGTTCACGGACAATCGAACGCGCGGAGGACCGTGACATGATGACGATTCTGCATGTTTTAGCAGAGAGACTGTTACTTTTTATCATCACTTTCGATTAGATCGTTTTTTCTTCGGCTTCGTCTTCTTTGTGAAATCATCATGCCACACACTCGCAACAGGAACCCAAGTCCAATCCCAGAGGTGACATGGGACACGGGGTTGAAAGAGATGAACGAGACCTGGAAGGGGGCTATCGCTTGCTTGGGAGTTGCTGTCTTTTTTGTCATGACAATTGGGATCATTTATTGGCAAGTTGTGGATCAGCCCAACAAGAACTGGATCCTGAAGGGGAGCTTTAGTGGGCTTATTTGGGAGAGACGGACGCAAACTCTGGTCATACAGACACTGACAGAGGACAAGACTTTTGCGGAGATAGACGTGGAGAACGTGGGGAACACCGATATTGAGGTTCCGTTCGTGAGGAACATGTGCTGGCTTAACAAAACCGAGTTCTGCTACACTTGGGATTCGGTCGCAGAGGTGAAGATATCTTTGGAATCAGATGAGGACTCGGATACTGAGTGCTACAGTGTAACCTGGACTCCAATTCACTGCCATGTGGACCTGAAGGTAAAATGCAATTAGAACTTTTATTTTAGAACACTTTTGAAACGTTCCAAAAAAGAACCAAAAATGTTTTACAGACTGACGTCACTGAGGAACCCTTTTAAATTCCACAAAATAACTCGTATTCTCTTTAAAAAAAAATAATAATAATCGTATTCTTTTTTGAAGAATTTTGTAACGTGTAGAATCTTTATTCAAAATACTCAAGAATCAGCGAGAACCAGCAAAACTCTGTATGGTGCGAACATAGTTCGCGCAGAAATCAAATAATCGCAGCTATCACATATTAACCTAAAAACTGTTAAACAAAACAGTACATTTTATAGAATATTTATAACACGCAAGTGACAAGTGCTAATGTGTTTGTTTTGTCAGTGACCATCCTAAGGATAAGTACTCGCTACAGTTGCCGCGATTTTTGTTCGCTACGGTTTACTTGCACTGGCTATTTTAATTTATTTTTCAAAGCTACTGAAATGTTTGAAATCCCAATTAAAACGTAGACCTAAATGTACACTTTCAAGATCTTAGTATTTTTGTTTTGGCTTCCTTTGGGGGTTTCAAGTCCTAACGAAGTGTATACAAACGATTATTTAATGGTTTCTTGTTTCACAGTGTTACACAAGAATAAACATTGTAACACCTGAATAGCTCTTTGCTTGCATTTAGCTTTAACCTTTTTTATGTGTTATTTATTAGTGGCTTTTATTTGACTTCAGCTTTTTATTCGTTTTTATGGGGCTTATATTGTTATTCATAAAAATGTGTTTACTTTGCATTTAGACCTGCCAAAAAAGTTTTTAAAGCAGGGTTTAAAGTTCACCAGACTATAATGACCACAAAGATACATTTCGCAGATATCCGATAAGACAAGGTCTTTCTTTGTTCAACAAAGACCTAATGCAGTTCGGAAGTTTGCGAGCTTAATCCCTTCATTTCCTACCTCAGTAATGCTCTGTCGTCTGTTATTTTAGATTTAAGCCTAAGAACACTTTGTTCAGTCCAATCCTTTGACTTGAAGGTATTCTGCACCTGTTTTCATGCATTATGAGAGCCAAAAGCTTCTTAGCTGGATGTCCATATTTTGTGCACTAATGAAAACCTTATACAATCTGTATGAAGGAACTCACTTTAACTTGCAGTGAACGATTGTTTTCCTGTGGTATAGATGAACCATAACAATACATTTTAAGCGTAGTCACCCTCTTTCTCTCTCAGGACTGTTTCTCCATGGTGAATATTTCGTGGTACGGCGGTGCCAGCGTCCATGCGCCCAACTGGCCGATAAACGATGCCAACATTTCCATGCAGCCCTTCACAGTCAGCGACCTTAGGGACAACCCTTCTGGCTTCGGATCAGTTTTAGAACGCTACTTCCTGGGATCCTCAGGTAAGCAAAGAGGAGCTCCGTGTCACTAACTGTCACCCCCTTAGCCAAATTTGGCCATGCTGCCCTCTCACACTTTGTTGACCAGTCCAAACACACATTCATTTGTGACTATGTACACAATTCAAAACTGCCTCAGGCCTGAGATCACGGGCCTCTACTGTACATAGAGAGCGTAACACAATACGGATGGTTACTTCTGCTTGGTGAAAGATTGCAAAACAAAGGACATCGGACTTGAGCCTGAACCCACTGGTATTTGTCAGCAGATGCCTGATGTTTATATCGAGAGTTAATTAAGCAAACAATCTCAGGAAGATTTAAATAACCATTGTGTTTATGTCTGGCTGATAGCTTGATTAGAGGCGGGGTGGGAGATGTTTACGTACACATGCGTAATGCATTTAAACCACTTCAAATTTTCAACAAGTTTAGTCTTGCAGTAGTTATTGTGAAATAAGTGTACTTCATGAAAATATGTGCAAATAAATTTTCATCCACCCCAGATTTATGAAATTCATGATGAAATGACTCTTGTTAAGAGCTGTTCAAAAAAACATTCGAGTTGCTGGTTTGAATGAACTCACTGAATATGTGATATGAGTCATTCTGTCTCGAAATGCAGCATGTTTTGAGTATTAAAGTGAGGTATTTAAGTATTTATTCATTGATATGTACAAACAAGAATTGCCGTCAACCTCCTGTATAGCAATGTGTCAATCCCTTTAGCTGGAAAAGCAATAAAAGTTAAGCTTCCCAGATGCATGCGTCATTATTGACATGTGAAGGAAGTTTGAAACCATCAAGACTCTTCCTAGAACTGACCATCTGGCTAAACGTGGTATTCTAAGAATCTGAAAGGTCAGGGAGGTGATGAAGAGCTCCTCAGAAAGACCTCCAGATTACCTGTGTAAAGATGGGAGGTCCTGTCACTATCCATCACCACAGCACTTCATTAATCACTTTCAAACGAGTTCGCAAAGTGTGGTCCGTAAAGTGCTTATTAAATTAATCAACTAACCAACTTTGAACAATGATTTAAATGATTCACTCATTTAGATTTATTAGCTAAAAGTAACATTTAGCTTAAATGATCATACCAGATGTAACTGAGTATTTTGTGTATATTTAAAGAAGTCCACTTCCAAAACAAAAATTCACATATAATGTACTCACCACCTTGTCATCCAAGATGTTCATGTCTTTCTTTCTTCAGTCATAAAGAAATTGTTTTTTGAGGAAAACATTTCAGGATTTTTCTCCATATAATGGACTTCTATGGTACCCTGATTTTGAACTTCCAAAATGCAGCTTAAATGCGGCTTCAAACGATCCCAAATGCGGTTGTAAATGATCCCAGCCGAGAAAGAAGGGTCTTATCCAGCATAGCGATTGGTTATTTTAATAAAAATAATATAATTATATACTTTTTAATGCCAAACGCACGTCTTGTCTTACTCTGCCTGGACTGTTTTTTTTTTTTTTTTTCTGGTTCATGACAGTTAGTGTATGTCGAAAAACTCCCATCTCATTTTCTCCCTCAACTTCGAAATCGTCCTATATCGCTTTTTTACCTTTTTTGTTAAAGGTGTTTGATCTTTGTATGTTCACTTTGCAAAGACTGTGTCTGTACTTCTGCAGCAATGTAGGATGATTTTTAAATTATTTTTGAAGTTGAAGGAGAAAATACGGTTGGAGTTTTTCGACATACCCTAACTGTCCTGAGCCAGAATACACAGAGTTCAGGCAGAGCAAGGCAAGACGAGTGTTTGAGATTAAAATAACTGATTGTTTCGCTAGATAAGACCTTCCTCGGCTGGGATTGTTTACAACAAATGCGGGATCATTTTAAGCTGCATTTAAACTGCATTTTGGAAGTTCAAACTCGGGGCACCATATCAGTCCACTATATGGAGAAAAATGCACAAATGTTTTCCTCAAAAACATAATTTCTTTACGACTGAAGAAACAAAGACATGAACATCTTGGATCACAAGGGGGTGACTACATTATATGTGAATCTTTGTTTTGGAAGTGGAGTTCACCTTTAACGCACACAAGCATTGTACAAAGTGTTGTAGTATCTGTGAGCATGATGCTTACTGTAATTGTAGAAAGTGTTTCCATCTAAAGTTGTGAAGTTGTGTACAAAATTGAAATATTGCATGAAACATTTGCAAATAAACCACAATAAAGTTTCCATCCAGCAAGATTAAGAGAATAAAATCAGAGCTTCCTGATAAACTAGAGTTATAAATCACTACCAAAAGGTAATTTGCTGCAGTAGGAGAAGTCACCGTGGGCCTTTTTTTCACATATAATGAATTCTTTTGCACCTCAGAACACACAGACGAAGCATAATAATTTCGTTCATGTTATATTGCTTACGGAGGCTCATACCTGCTGTTTGAGAATGTAGTCGAGTAAGAAAGCACGGCGAGGTAATTATACCCAACCGCTTTGATGACAGAATTTAGCTCAGGCATTTCAGAATAACCAAAACAATATTTCAGATGCTGTGCAACAAGATTGGTCCACTGGATGCTCCACTTTTTGCACACATGACTGTTTTTTGATGCACATCAAGTCATTTTTTCAGTAAATGTGTTTCCACTGTAGTTTTTGCACGTTTTCTTATAAGATAAAAATGTATCTGCCTCAATTAAGTGCTTATGTTTTTTATTCAGTTTTTTTTATTTGTGCACATCTTGTGGATTCCATCCTGTGTCTTTTTTTAATGCAATTTCCCAAAATGGGCATAAAAATAGGTGGATGGAAACAGCTATTGACATACAGTATGCAACAATTTAAAGAATTGCTTTAAAATTACTGCTGGTAAAAACAAAATGAAACAAAACTAAATAAAACAATCAGTGTATTTCAGTGGATTCCAATAGTGCTTGTTACCGTTCCAAGCTGGAACTTTCAGATTACTGCTGGTAAAAACAAAACAAACTGTGCATTTCAGTGTATTTCAAAATAAAACAAAAAATGATATCAGTGGATTTTACTAGTATGTAGCAGCAGTTCTACTCTGGAGCTTGCAGATCATCAAATGAAATCAAATTAATTAATAAATAAATAATGCCCTTTTGTCTTAAATGTAACATTCAAGATTGATTCCTGTTTAAATGAGAAATGAATGTGCTTTCCATTAAAAGTAATGACATAACTAATAAGCTATTTTTTAAATGAGTAACACAACATTATAAAACCTTATTTTAGTAGTTAAGTTTCCCAACATCGCTGGTAATAAGCTGCCACTAGCACTCACACTCATAGTCCAAGCATAGCACTTTTTGGGACCCAAAAGTGTGTTGTAGCAGCTTTGACATTTTATATGTTCAGAAAATGGTTAATATGCATTCATTAAAATGAGTAACACAGTATTGTATCACATTACTTTTAGTATTCATGTTTCCCAACACTGGTTGCAATAAGCTTGTACTCACACTCATAGTGCAACTGTAGCACAATTTGGGCCGCAAAAGCATGTCGGACTGGTTTTGACATTTTATATGTTCAGTAAATGGTTAATGTATGTTTACCAAAATGAGTAACACAGCATTGTAAAACATTACTTTTAGTAGTTAAGTCTCTTAACATATTTGTCAATAAGCTGCCACTAGTACTCACACTCATAGTGCAAATGTAGCACTTTTGGGGCACAAAAGCATGTCGGACCAGCTCTGGCATTTTGTATGTTCACTAAATGGTAATACATGTTCACCAGGATGAGCAACACAACACTGTAACACATTACTGTTAGTGGTTAAGTTTCTTAACACATTTGTCAAAAAGCTGCCACTAGTACTCACACTCATAGTGCAAACATAGCACTTTCTGGGCCTTAAAAGCATGTCAGACTGGCTTTGATATTTTATATGTTCAGTAAATTGTCACTATATGTTCACCAAAATGAGTACAAAATGAGTAAAATGAGTACACATTACTTTTAGTAGTTAAGTTTCTTAACACATTTGGCAATGAGCTGCCACTAGTATTCACACGTAAGTGCAAAAGTAGCACTTTCTGGGCCTTGAAAGCATGTCAGAATGGCTTTGACATTTTATATGTTCAGTAAATGGTTAATAATGTGTTCACTAAAATGAATAACACATCATTGTAACACATTACTTTTAGTAGTCACATTTCCCAACACTGGTGCAAATAAGCTTGTACTCACACTCATAGTGCAAACGTAGCACTTTTTGGGCCTCAGAAGCATGTCAGACCACCTTTGACATTGTATACGTTCAGTAAATGGTTAATATTTGTTCACTAAAATTAGTAACATAGTATTGTAACACATTACTTTTAGTAGCTCAGGTTTTTAACACAATTTACAAAAATCTGCTACTAGTACTTGCACTCATAGTGGAAATGTAGTACTTTCTGGGCCCCAAAAGCATGTCGTACAACCTTTGATGTTTTATATGTTCAGTAAATTGTTAATATATGTTCACCAAAATAAGTAACACATCACTGTAACACATTATTTCAGTAGTCACATTTCCCAACAGTGGTGCAAATACTCACACTCATAGTGCAAACATAGCACTCTTTGGGCCTCAAAAGCATGTCATACTGGTTTTGACATTTTTATATTTAGTAAATGGATAATATATGTTCACCAAAATGAGTAACACAACATTGTACAACATTAATTTTAGTAGTTAAGTTTCTTAACACATTTGGCAATAAGCTGCTACTAGCACTCACACTATTACTGCAAACGTAGCACTTTTTGGCCCCCAAAAGCTTGTCAGACCAGCTTTGACAATTTACCTGCCTAGTAAATAGTTTATTTATGTTCACCAAAATGAATAACACAACATTGTAACACATTACTTTCAGTAGTTAAGTTTCTTAACACATTTTGCGACAAGCTGCCTCTAGTATTTACACTCATAGTGCAAATGTAGCACTTTCTAGGGGTTAAATGTTGGACCGGCTTTGGCATTTTATTTGTTCAGCAAATGATTAATATATGTTTACCAAAATGATTAACATAACATTGTAACACATTACTTTTAGTAGCTCAGTTTTTTAACACATTTGACAAAAAGCTGCTACTAGTACTCACACTCATAGTGCAAATGTAGTACTTTATGGGCCCCAAAAGCATGTCGTACCACCTTTGATGTTTTATATGTTCAGTAAATTGTTAATATATGTTCACCAAAATGAGTAACACAACATTGTACCACATTAATTTTAGTAGTTAAGTTTCTTAACACATTTGGCAATAAGCTGCCACTAGCACTCACACAAACATAACACTTTTTGGCCCCCAGATGCATGTCAGACTGGTTTTGACATTTTGTATACTTAGTATATAGTTAATTTGTGTTCACCAATTCAGTAGTTAAGTTTCTTAACACATTTTGCGACAAGTTGCCACTAGTATTTATACTCATAGTGCAAATGTAGCACTTTCTAGGGTTTAAAAGCATGTCGGACCAGCTTTGACATATTGTATACGTTCAGTACATGGTTAATATGTGTTCACTAAAATTAGTAACATAACATTGTAACACATTACTTTTAGTAGCTCAGGTTTTTAACACAATTTACAAAAATCTGCTACTAGTACTCGCACTCATAGTGCAAACGTAGTACTTTCTGGGCCCCAAAAGCATGTCGTACCACCTTTGATGTTTTATATGTTCAGTAAATTGTTAATATATGTTCACCAAAATAAGTAACACATCACTGTAACACATTACTTTTAGTAGTCACATTTCCCAACAGTGGTGCAAAGCTTGTACTCACACTCATAGTGCAAACGTAGCACTCTTTGGGCCTCAAAAGCATGTTGTACTGGTTTTGATATTTTATACATTCAGTAGATGGATAATATATGTTCACCAAAATGAGTAACACAACATTGTACAACATTTTAGTAGTTAAGTTTCTTAACTCACTTGTCAATAAGCTGCTACTAGCACTCACACTCTTAGTGCAAACGTAGCACTTTTTGGCCCCTAAAAGCATTTTGTTTACTTAGTAAATAGTTCATTTGTGTTTACCAAGATGAGTAACACAACATTGTAACACATTACTTTTAGTAATTAAGTTTCTTAACACATTTGTCAATAAGCTGCCGACAGTACTCACACTCATAGTGCAAACATAGCAATTTTTTTAGACCCCAAAAGTGTGGTTAACATGTTCACCGAAGGGACTTTGCTATGATCCCTAATGCTTTGGAGCAGCAGGCGTGCCATGCGAAGCTTGTGCGGGTGGGCAGCTGGTCTCTAAACATGGCTACCGCTCAGAGCTGAGACACACTCACAGCACCTCGTCACCCGTGCACAATCCAGCAATTAATAACCTTATTTACTCAACACAGTCACGCTGCTTTTTTTGTGCGCTCACATTGTTTGCGCCCACATTGGTGTCTTCCAAGTTTGCGTGTGAGCTGAAAGGTGAAAGTGGTAATCTGCTTCCCAGACAGCTGAACAGAATTAGATTAGAGCGAAAGGGCATGCCATCAGCTAAGGACATAATATTCATCATGTGACATAAACAAAGGCCTTTTATGATTTCCTAGATCATTGTTTGGCCCAGCGAGTGTTATGTAACGCCGTGAGCAGTTTAACCGAAACGATCGCATGATTTTAATCCCTTTTCCACCTCGCTAGAGGACGGCCTTGATTTTGTCGAGTGCTCTCAAACCCCTCTCTAATTGGCTCACTTTTAAGACAGAAATGTTGAGCTTCTTGCCAATGCAGCTGTCCCGGGTTGCCAAGTAACCGCAGACATATCGTGGTATATAATGCCCAGTGGCATAACAATGACAACCATGTTGGCTCAGATTCGTAAGGCGACCCAGCAGCTGCCTGTGGCCGCAGCTTTCGCCTGCTATTGGTCGGCGGTGTGTTGATAATGGACATAATTGTTTTTCCTGAGTTGCCGCTCTGCGGCCAAATGGTGTGTTGTTGCGCAGGCCTGTAAAACGAGCCCCCGTCGACCCAGGGCAAACCCAAAGGTAAACTTTTCAGCACTGTTTATTTACATTTAGGCCTTGAAATCGGATAGTGGTTTTAAACAGGTTGGTGATGTCGGGCTTCGGTCATGCGATGTCTGTCAAATAGCTTTGTCCACTTTGTTGATGAGAGACATTACTGAAGTGTCTGGGCAAGTTGTGTCTTTTACTGGGTTCGCTGACAGTTGTGTCTGGTCCAACATGATGACTGAAAGAAACTTAAAGAGACGGAGACATATTTAGATTTTGAAGGTTTCCAAGTAATGATTGTTCCTCCTTGTCTATGTGTGAAAACCTAACCTATATTTGCTATATGCACCAAAAATAAATAAATAAGTAAATAATTTAAAACCAGGGAAATAAAGTTTATTTAATAATTAATTAATCAGATTTATTTTATTGTTGTGAATAGACATTGACATGGTTAAATTTTGCAATTGGAGGATAAAGCAGATCACTGGAGAAGGGCTAATTAAATTTCACTCTTTCAGTCAATTATTTTGGTTTTCCAACCTGTTGCAGCCAAAATCAAAATTAATTTTTGACTTAATAAATTCAGTTGCTTAAATTTGGTGTGTGCAAACACACACATACGCACATACCAAAATATGATGACAAGATATGAATCTTGAAATTTCCCAAATCACACTTAAAAATGTGAGTGAAATGGTTTTTTTTGTTTCCTTGTCTGCTGCGTTTTAGGCCGGGTCTGGAAATCTTGCGGTGTCGCGTTGTCATGACTTAAAGAGATAGTTCTCTCAAAAATGACAATTACTCCATGATTCACTTATCCTCAGGTCAGCCTAGTTGTATGTGACTTTTTTTTTTTCAGACGAATACAACAAAAAAATGTCCTGGCTCTTCCAAGCTTTATACTGGCAGTGAATGACTGTTGAGATTTTGAACTCCAATAAAGTGCATCCATCCATCATAAAAAGTGCTCCACACAGCTTCAGGTGGTTAATAAATGCCTTCTGAAATGTATTGATGCATTTGTATAAAAAATATCCATATTTACAGCTTTATAAACCGTAATCTAGCCTCAGCTACTTGGCATACTCACATTTACGAGAGAACGGCGTTCCAGTGAATGACGTAGGACGAAGCCGAATGCTGAAACACAGAGATGAGAACAAAACAAAACACGATCACAAATTATAAGTACAAATGGAGGATTTGTAAAGTAAATGTTGGAGGATTTTGATCTAAGTCAAGTGGAGAATGGTTTTCCTTTGCTGTAAATTAAACTTGGTTGTCAGGAGTTACCAGAAGCTAGAGATTACAGTTTATAAAGTTGTAAATATGACTATTTTTCTTATACAAACACATTGATTCACTTCAGAAGGACTTTATTACTGTGCGGAGCTGTGTGGAGCGCTTTTTATGATGGATGGATGCACTTTATTGGAGTTCAAATTCTCAACACCCATTCACTGCTATTATAAACCTTGGAAAAGCCAGGACATTTTTTTTAATATAACTCAGATTGTATTTGTCTGAAAGAAGAAAGTCATATACACCTTGGATGACTTGAGGGTGAGTAATTCATGGGGTAATTTTGAATTTTAATGAACTATCCCTTTAATTCTTTTGCAGCTCAAAAATGATTGGTCGAATTGAATTTATGCTTCTGGTCAGTTATTTAGAAAACTAAACCAAGTTTCCCAAATCAGGACTCCGAACAGGTTTCATAACAAACCCTAACCCAATTACCTCCCACCTGCACACGTCAAAATACAGAAAAACATTTTTTTAAAAGTCTATGCAACCAAATTTGACCAAAAATACCAAAATTAAGACTGATAGATCAACAGTTTTAGTAGGTCTGTTTTATAATATTACATTTTATTGCAATCCCCATCAAAGGATTATGAATAGTACACAGTGAATCAAAATACACTTATGTTTTCACTTTGTACGATGGCGCATTGCTGCCACATACATATTTTTTCCACTCAATTATGTTATAACAATGATGTTATTTAAGCAATATGTTTTCTTGTAATAATGAGATGTTAAAAACATTAAAACAATGTATTTTCTTGTAATGACATGTCATAAAAACAATGCTTTTCCCATTATAATGAGCTATTATATGTTTAAAGGGATAGTTCACCCAGAAATGAAAAATCTGTCATTAATTATGTAAACACGTTGACTGACACAGAAGAGAAGAAATTGTTAAAAGGGTCATTGGATGCAAAATTCACCTTTACATTTTGTCTGAACATTAATGTGTGTTGGCAGTGCGTGTACACAACCACCCTATAATGATAAAAATCCATGCAGTGTTTTTTAATTAATCTGTAAAAATAATATCCCTTTTTTCAAATTGAGCCGTTCTCAGATGCCTGTCATTGTGGCGTCACACCCACAGAGGCCGCTCCTACGATAGTTGATTGACATGAGTGTCGTACCTCAGATCAGCTGTAACAGTCCGACCTCCATTGTTTCGATGCCGGAGCAGGGATGTAAGTTAGACAAGAATATCTCCGATTGAGCGATTAAGGTGTTGTGTCACTGGATGTATAATGAACATAGTGGTCGTCATTTACTCCTGACACCTGAGCCGCTGAAGATGCAGTAGATTATGTTTGTTTGTGAAGGGAATGTGCCTCCCGATCTACATAAATGTGTCTATATTCGCGCGAATCATTCGTGATCCAGCTTCACTTACAGCAGAAGTGAGTATAAGTTTTTTTTTTATGAATCTCTGCAATCACCTTTCCTAATAACGTGCTAGTTAACAAGTTTCACAGCTAAACACGTTCAATGCGGCTAAAGTAAACAATCTCTCAGAGCAGCTTGTCACTCCACAGAGAGAAGAGAGGGACGGGGCGAGCAGAGCTCATTTGCATTTAAAGAAACAAGAATTCCTCAGAATGAGATGATTTTTGCAGAGCTGATTTTGACAAGGTAAAAAGGGTGTTGTTTTACACAACCATTGAAAATTTTTAACCAAAGTATATTTTAGACTTTTCATGAAGACCCTAAAGAATCATATCAACTTGTGGAAAATGGGCATCCGATGACCCCTTTAAATAACGTCATTATTTTTGTTTTCTTTGCGCACAAAAAGTGCACTGTAAAAAACAACTTAAAGCAATGTGTTCATGCTGCCTTAAAATTGTAAGTTTACTCAACGCAAATATCCACATTTTCATGTAGTATTTCAACATTTCATGTTGACTAAACTTAAAATTTTAGGGTAGCACTAACACTTTTTTTTTTTTTTTACAGTGTATTCTTGAAGGCTCATAACATTACGGTTGAATCACTGATGTCACATGGACTATTTTAACGATGTCCTTACTACCTTTTTGGACCTTAAACGTTATTTGCATTGCTGTCTATGGAGGGTCAGAAAGTGCTTGTGTTTCATTAAAAATATCTTAATTTGTGTTCTGAAGATGAACAAAGGTCTTACAGGTTTGGAATGACATGAGGGTGAGTAATTAATGACAGAATTTTAATTTTTGGGTAAACTATCCTTTAAAATCAGATATATATAACAGCATTAAGTGAGTGAGGTGTAATTATGTGAGCGTCTGTCATTTTGGAATTTGTATTTGGCAAATCAAAATCAGACATTTGCAAATAATACAATAAAACAGTTTTGAACCTAAGACTTGGCCTGCATCAACGTTTAAACTTATAAATCTTGACCACACTGCTCAATAAAATGACACAAATATGAGTACTGTTGTTACCAAAAAAGCATGCAACAGTACTTTTTAGTTTGAAAACGGAAGAAAATAGAGCTAAATCTCAAGCTTTTTATCTGTAGATGCTTGCTGACTAGTTTAAGTCAACTTTCTCCTTCATTGTAAGTTAAGGGGATTTTTAATTTCAATTTCTGTCAAGCTAACGCCTAGGCACAATGCAAAAAGTGTCCTGTATCTGTACAAATCACTAACCTTCAGTATAAGCAATAGTAATAGTGATGCAAGACCTAGAAAGCACCACTAATCAACAGTTGTGTGACATGTGAGACCGAAGTCATGCAGATTGGCAATCAGAGCTGATTTTTTTGTATCCTTCCAGAGTCAGACGCTTTGAGTTTTACCCTTCAAACATTCTGAGGCCCCATTCTTAAGGTGTGTATAACATGGAATCTGCACAGAGGCGAATAAATAACTGTCATTTGCTGACGTTTAAGAGACTTTTGGCTTGAGTTATGAGCAAGGTGGGCTCTACAGAAGTTGAAAAAGAGGGGGAGCCGTCTCTTATTTTTAGAATAATTCCCCACGGTAACTGCTACCAGCTTTCCTGAAATATTTTCCACTCCGTCTTTAAAGCAAAGATGAATAACAGCATCCCATCTCACTTTTTTTTTTCACCTAATATGGCCTGGATGAGAGCAGAGAGTGGAACAATTTTCGAACAATAAATGAATGATTCTCAGAGTATCATATAACTTGATATAAGGAAAATTATGCAAAGGAGAAAACAACTGAAAACAACATAGTTGTTTAGTCTTTACTTTGTCTTCCATGCTAGTCAGAGTTGTGAATTCGCTCATATTTGCAGATTCAAATGCATTTTTTTGTATGTTTAGATAGGATTAGTTAAATAAATATTCAAATATTTCTACTTAAAGTGATAGTTCGCTCAAAAATGTTTTTGTCCATACTGTTTTTGTCCATTCAGTGAAAGTCAGTGGGGTCCAAAACAACATTTCATTGTAAGGAAAAACAAAACACACTAAGATTTATTTTAAATAGTTTGTGTTCCACAGAAGAAGGAAAGCCGTACAGGTTTGAAACGCCATGGCAGAATTTTTTGTTTTTTTTTGCATGAGCTGGCCCTTTAAGAAACATATGCATAATCTTATGGTTAAAGGTTTGGCTCATTTCCTTCACTTGGCAAAGTCTACGGCAGGTGCGACAGTTAGTAGATGTTACACCCTTACACGCTATTATTTATAAACGCTAGCCACGACAGCAGCCTTCATTTCTCTCCAAGTCTAATCTGCAGTGATAAATAGAGGGAACTGGTGAAGTTTGCCAAAGAGTCTATCTTATTAAAGAGACGTTTTTCTCTAAGACTCTCAAATATAAAAGGGAGAAGGAAAATAACGAGACAATGAGAACAAAATTTCATCGCTTTGTTGACTGCATTCATCAAGTCATCAAACAGATATGTTTTCTTTCCCTTAATTTTTGATAAATATAAGTTTTCCGCCACCTACAAACTTGCATTCAGTCACAAACTAGGTTTCCTATACTGAGTGACAGCTATATTTCTTTATAAATAAAACTTTGATTACTTAAAATTGTAGTTTACCCAAAAAGTGTAATTTATGTCATTAATTACATTCCCTCATGTCGTTCCAAACCCGTAAGACCTTCGTTCTTCTTCAGAACACAAATTAAGATATTGATTAAAATACGAGCGCTTTCTGACTCTGTATAGACAGCAACCCTCAATGTTCAAGACCCAGAAATGTAGTAAGGACTTTGTAAAAATAATCTACGTGACATCAGTGGTTCAACCGTAATTTTACAAAGTTATAAGAATACTTTTTGTGTGCAAAGAAAACAAAAAATAATGACTTTATTTAGCAATTTCTTCACCGTCGCGTCAGTCTCTGATGAGCGTTCACAAGTATCACGTCTGTTACTGTTACGTATAGGTCTCTAAATTATCATCATGAGCAAAACTGCTGAAAAACCTGTTGTACACAATCTACTACATGCCTTCTGTCATATAAATGACAGTTTATATAAGTAAATGAACTTTTAATGTACTTTAGTTGTAAAAACAGTTTTCCTCAGGTCACGTTTTATCTATTTTTGCTGTGAAATCTTGCTCGTTTTTTTAAAGTAAATGAATTACTTTTATATTGTTAGTAATGTTTCAAGATGAACACTTATTGGATGGAAGCAGCTTAGGTTTACTTGATTATCCATACAATTTTTTATTTTTTAAACAATTATGTTAAATGTGAGCATCAAATACACTACCAGTCAAAAGTATTTGAACAGTAAAATTTGTTTATGTTCTAAATTTTCTACATTTTTTTTTTAAAAGAAGTCTTTTCTGCTCACCAAGCCTGCATTTATTTGATCTAAAGTACAGAAAAAAACAGTACAACTTTGAAATATTTGTACTATTTAAATAAAAAAAAAAACTATTTGAATGTATTTTAAAGTGTAATTTATTCCTGTGATCAAAGCTGTTTTTTTTTAGCAAAATCAGAATCATTCTAATATTCTGATTTGCTGCTCAAAAATGTTTATTATTATTATTATTATTATTATGTTGAAAACAGCTGAGTAGAATTTCTCAAGTTTCTTTGCTGAATAGAAAGTTCAGAAGAACAGAATTTATCTGAAATTAAAAAAAGCTTTTGTAACATTATAAACATAACATTACTTTATTATTAAATCAATTTACTATTATTTTAAAGCATCCTTGCGAAATAAAAATATTAATTTCTGTCATTTCTATAATAAATGTTGATCTTTGGATGTTTGTATTCATCAATCTGAATCCTGATAATATGTGCTCAACTGTTTTAAATATTGAGAGTAATAATAAATGTTTCTTGAACAGCAGATCAGCATATTAGAATGATTTCTGAAGGATCATGTGACACTGGAGACAGGAGTAATGATGCTGAAAATTCAGCTTTGATCACAGGAATAAATTATATTTTAAAATATATTCAAATAGAAAGCAGTTATTTTAAATAAAAATATTTCACAGTATTGCTGGTTTTGTTGTATTTTGGATCAAATAAGTGCAGGCTTGGTTCTTTAAAAACATTAAAAATCTTACTGTTCAAAAACTTTTGACTTTTAGTGTATGATTTTGATGCATATTTATGTGTTCATCTTTCAATCATCACTGTATTGCATTGCATTATATGTTTTGCTTCCACAATAAAAAATTAAAAAAAAAAAACTACAGAGTGTTGATAATAAAACTAAGCATTTGAATAATCTTATTAAGACATATTGGGAGGTATAGGGTGACAACTGATATTTAAATGCATTTTATGTAAGTAATCTGCTAGAAAGATCTCATTGATTTATTTAATCTTACTTTTTGGCCATAAAAATATCTGCAATTGCACCAAATTGCATATTGGAAAATCATGGAAAATGAGCCATAAAAACCTGATGTATCAAATATGATGCTCAAAAACAATACAAAACAAAACAAAAAACATGTAAACTTTCTTTATTATATTCTGTCTAAAGTTACACGAACTATTCCATTAATTAAAAAAATAATAAAAAAAACTAGAATCCACAAAATGGTACCAATTATCATTGAGTTTAAAAAAAGTGAATGTCAGTAAAAATTTCAGGTTGAACTGATTATAAGTCTGTTTCTTTTAATCTACATCACATCTGAATAATCAAAAATGACCTAACTTATAAAACGATGTACTGCTCAATGCAGTAGAACAGTTCCTGAGATTTATTGTTTTATTTTAAAATCTCATTTTGAAGTCGTGGTGTGAGTTTGGGTGAGGTGAGGGGCAGTTGGATGGACGGTGCTGTGTGTGTCTACACTGGGGTACATTGACATGGCGGTGAAATCCGAGAAGCAGGAGGAATTCCAGGGAGGGCAGCTACATCTGCGCACACAATTATCTGCTTCACATAATCTCAACTTTTCAGGTGCAGAAAGACATCAGAAGCAGCCCTCGCATACCACCCACCTTCTACAAAAAAAAAACTTTGAAAATATAAAGATTCAATTATAAATCCCAGTGTTTCCTGTTCCAAACGTCTCAGGCTTGGAATTTCCATGATCCATCAGGCTGTAAAGGCTGCTTTTACTGGGGCAGGTCGAAAGATGGTATTTGGTTTCGTTCATGCTGTGTCTGCCATTCACACAGAGTCACGAATGGAGTTACAGGAGTTAACGTGTGATCTGAAATCACCTGACGTCTCAGCAGTGTCTCATGGTGAACTGAATATCCCGAACCAAGGCTATGCATGTCAGCATCATTGACTGAACTCCAAAATGCATTACGATGCATTAAGAGCCGGGGGGTGAAAACTTTTGAAAATCAGGGTTAATTTAACTTATTTTGTCTTCTGGGAAATATGTACGTATCTTCTGTAGCTTCTGAAGGGCAGTACTAAATGAAAACAATATCATATTTAGGCAATAGAAGAAAAAATGCACACATTTTCATTCTGTTCAAAAGTTTTCACCCCCTAAAAATTTCACCCTCAATGCATTGTTTTTCCTTCTGGGGAATCAGTGAACATTTGAACCTTCTGTAATAGTTGCATATGAGTCTCTCAGTTGTCCTCAGTGTGAAAAGATGATCTCAAAATCATACAGTCATTGTTGGAAAGAGTTCAAATACACAAAAATGCTGAAAAACCACAGAATTTGTGGGACCTGAAAGATTTTTCTGAAGAACAGCAGGCATTTTAACTGTTCAGGACAAACAAGGGACTCATGAACAACTATCACTAAACAAAAACACAGCTGTGGATCATTCAGGTAACAACACAGTTTTAAGAATCAAGTGGATGTAAACTTTTGAACGGGGTCGGGAGATCTTATTCACGTCAGTACTAAATAAAAAAAATTGCATTTTGTATGATCCCTCTTATTTTGGTAAAATAATTAACATTTTGCAGATTCTGCAGGGTGTATGTAAACTTTTGACCTCATCTGTATAATCAAATAAAAAAAACAGTTGTTTTAAATTGTAATAACATTTCACAATATTATAGTTTTTACTGTGTTTTGTAACAAATACAGGCAGTTTGATGAGCAAAAGAGACTTCTTTCAAAAAAGAAAATAAAACAAATGTTTCCAGCCAAACTTTAAATGTCTTTTTTATTCTATAGAGCATTTGATTGGACAACAATTTGTAAACGCCTCAAAGTGCATGATGATGTCATCAATATTTTTGTTTAATCTCCCAGGACAGAGACACAGAGGGTAATTTTTAAGTGTATGGACCCAATTTGTGCAAGCGCAAACCCTCGTTTGGTGTTAAAAAACTACTGTCAGGATTTACTAAAGACATGCTGTGAAAAATTTGTGATGAAAAAGCATGAACAGAGTTATTTTTGCATCTGACATTATTACATATGCATTTGTAGAAGTGTCCCTTTCAAATGTCAAACTGATGGGAGGAAAGCATTTAAATAAGTATGTGATTAAGGTTTTCTAAAGATTTAGAAAACCTAATAATAATAATAATTGTGCCATTATTTAATGTCCCAAATAAGCATGTCTTAAAGGGGCAGTTCATCAAAAATGTAAAATTCTGTCATCATTTACTCACCCTCAAGTTGTTCCAAACCTGTATGCATTTTCCTTCTGTTGAACACAAAAGAAGACATTTTGAAGAATGTTGGTAACCGTTGACGATGGCCATTTTTGTCAACTAGAAGTATAATAGCGTATAGAAAACTCCAATTTTGGTTTGTTCGGGTATTCAAAATTTAAAAGCTGACCGTTAGTAATCCAGCGTTGTTGTTTTTTTCATAGGTGTGTCAGTTCTAGTGGCCCCGAACATCCCGCTTCATGTAGGACTGGAGAGCAGACAGCAGTTCTGTTTGCAGACGCCGCCCAGTATGGAGCGCATGCCGCTGCAGTACACCGTGTGCGTTGGACACAACATTCGAGCCGTCCATCAGGAGTCAATGCAGCAGCTCTCCACAGCCAGACGAGAGCTGCCAAACATGGATGTCTTAAGGTACGACAATTTTGCAAAGTCACTTTCTACTTTTTTTTTAAACATTGGATTTCTAGGGATGCACAAAGTTTTGCGCCAGCATTAAAAAATTTTTTAGAGATGCACCAACCTGAATTAGCCGATTTTCCTCATGAACGGCCCGGACCAGTCACTGGCCGGCAGTGTTGGGGTTAACGCATTACAAGTAACGCAAGTTGCGTAATATTATTACTTTTTCCAAGTAACTAGTAAAGTAACACATTACTTTTGAATTGACAAGAAAATATCTGAGTTACTTTTTTCAAATAAGTAACACCAGTTACTTTCCCCCATTTATTGATTAAAATCTCTCCTTTCCCCATGTTGAGAGAAATCGGGAATAAGATATTAGTTTTAGAATAAATGTGAACATGCATTAATTCATCTTACTCACAAAAAACAGATTCCTAAAAAACAGATTCCAGTATTCCTAAAAATTAATAAAAACAGTGAAATTCAAAAAAAAAAAAACACAGAATTTGTGGGACCTGAAGGATTTTTCTGAAGAACAGCAGGCAGTTTAACTGTTCAGGACAAACAAGGAACTCATGAACAACTATCACTAAACAAAAACACAGCTGTGGATCATTCAGGTAACAACACAGTATTAAGAATCAAGTTGATGTAAACTTTTGATCGGGGTCAGGAGATCTTATTCACGTCAGTACTAAATAAAAAAATAGCATTTTGTATGATCCCTCTTATTTTGGTAAAATAATTAACAACTCAGAATATGATGCAAACCTGCAATAATTAAATGTGTTAAATAATACAAATATCCTTTATGCATTTAATACCATTTTATTAACTGATGTCTGTGTTGCCAACCCATACTAATAAGTAAAAATTACTCAAGATAATCTAACATTTGTTTTCCTTTTTTTTTTATTGCTGAAGAGTTGACTTTTTTTTTTTCCTCTGCAGTCTACTGTACAGACGTGCATTTACTTTTCTTAAAGCTTGAGGCTTTTGGGGTTGAATTTGCCAAAATAGAACTTTTTATATTAAATACAAACAAGCAAGCCCTGGCCAGATTTAAAAAGTAACGCAAAAGTAAAGTAACGCATTACTTTCCATAAAAAGTAACTAAGTAACGTAATTTGTTACTTTTTTAGGGAGTAACTCAATATTCTACTGCATTACTTTTAAAAGTAACTTTCCCCAACACTGCTGGTCGGTCAATCTGCCAATTCTGAGCCGGTCCGTTTTGACGTCACACTTAAGGTGACTGATCATGTACTGATGTTGTGCCAGATGAGGCTTGCACAGCCTGAGTGAGTGTGTGAGAGAGACTCATGCAAAAGTCAAAACAAGTGCAACAGCACTCACAGAAAGTTACAGATGCAGTAGGAAAAAAATAAAAGATATGTATAATATATGATTTAGGTAAGCAACATTACACAACATTTCCCGAAATATCAACACAATTACAATGTGACACTGATTTTATACAATAGTAGTTTAATAAACAAGAAGTTAAAAATCAGTGACTTACATTTTAGACACAATATTGACTGTTTTTTTCTCAATTTCATTGATGAAAATAGTTCCAATCAGTGGTGTTTTGTTACTGAACGCATCCACATTTTTGAATGAATCGAGTGTAAATACATTTAATGGCACTTCAGATGCAACTTCTGTTTCCTCTGCAGTGGAAAGATTGGGTTTGTGGATACTGATTTCTTTTCAGTGGTAACAGCTCTACAGCTTCTTACTATTCTAACTGAATTAATTGATATAATGTAAGAATTTGATGTAATAAAATGGGAAAAAATCCCATTTATAAACAATGGAAAATGACATCCGTTTTGTTACAGCAACTAATTTCTCCCTCTTTGCAGTCACATAGCACTTTATTTTGAGAGTTAAGTGAGATAACATCTGTAATTTAGTCCAGATTGGGGAAATTATAATGTTTAATAATGTTTTTTTTTTTTTTTTGCTTAGAACAAAAGTTGATTTTTGTTTGTATATGCTGTCAGTTAGTTTTTTGAAAGAAAATTGGAATTGGGAAAAAATCAGTATTGGCAGGTCGCACTTACAAAAAAATTGGAAATCGGAATTGGCCAAGAAAATTGTTTAGGGCACTGGCATCACCAAGATTGAGCAGATTGAGACGAGTAAGATCGGTTAAGTGAGCAGCTGCTGTACTTCAGACTGCGTTGTTGCGCTCCGCCATCTTACGATAATAAAAAATAAATTTAAAAAACGTTTTGTACCAAAGTTTACACAGGACTGGTGGGAAATGTGCATTGATACACCTTACTAAATATGTTATGTGGTCTATTTTGATAGATTAACTGTTTTTGTGGTGTTAAGGGAAAGCCTCTCCGCAGCACGTTCTTACATAAGAGAAAGACAGTCATTTCTGCTTGCTGCAATAAATCAATATTTTTCTGCACTAAACAAGTGAGTTTCGTCAAGATTTTTTCAGAGCTGATAGGCAAGATGTTATAGAATAATCCTTTAATGAAAACCTAATTTTGACAAAAAAACTCCCTGACATTCAACCTATTTTTCGAATTTCCTGAAAACGTCCCAGTGCAACATCTGACGGGTTTTCCCAGATCGCATCACATATTATCTGTTTTAATTTCAGTTTTAGTTCAAGTTTTAGTAATTTAGTTGTTTTTCTGATTTATAGTTGTTTGTTTGTTTGTTTTTTTGTAATGTCTATATAGTTTTAGTGGTTTTTAGTTTTAGATTTTGTTTGATTTAAGCACTTAATTAAACTTTCAATGAAAATTTTTAATACTATCTTGGCAACGAGCTACAGTATAATAGCTTCAAGGGGTTTTTTATATATTATTTCATATTTACATTGACATCTAGTCATTTAGCAGACACTTTATCCAAAGTGACTTATAAATGGGAACAACAGAAGCAATCAAAACTAACAAAAGAGCAATAATATGCTATATAGTGCTGTGACAAGTCATCATTAAAGGAGAAGTCCACTTCCAGAACAACAATTTACAGATAATGTACTCACCCCCTTGTCATCCAAGATGTTTATGTCTTTCTTTCTTCAGTCGTAAAGACATTATGGTTTTTGAGGAAAACATTTCAGGATTTTTCTCCATATAATGGACTGCTATGGTGCCCCGAGTTTGAACTTCCAAAATGCAGCTTCAAACGATCCCAAATTTGGTTGTAAACAATCCCAGCCAAGGAAGAAGGGTCTTATCTAGCAAAACGATTGGTTATTTTCATAAAAATAATGCAACTTATATACTTTTTAATGTCAAATGCTCGTTTTGTCTTACTCTGCCTGGACAGTTTTTTTTTTGTTCCGGTCCATGACAGTTAGGGTATGTCGAAAAACTCCCATCTCATGTTCTCCCTCAACTTCAAAATCATCCTATATCGCTGTTTTACCTTTTTGGTTAAAGGTGTTTGATCTTCTTTGCATGTCCACTTTGCAAAGACTGGGTCGGTACTTCTGCAGTAATGAGGGATGATTTTGAAATGATTTTTGAAGTTGAGGGAGGGAGTTTTTCGACATACCCTAACTGTCTTGAGCCAGAATACACAGAGATTAGGCAGAGCAGAGCAAGACGAGCATTTGAGATTAAAAAGTATTTAAATTGTTTTTGTTTTTTAATGAAAATAACCGGCTGTTTCGCTAGATAAGACCCTTTTCCTCGGCTGGGATCGTTTACAACCGCATTTGGGATCGTTTGAAGCCGCATTTAAACTGCATTTTGGAAGTTCAAACTCGGGGCACCATATCAGTCCATTATATGGAGAAAAATGCAGAAATTTTTCCTCAAAAACATAATTTCTTTACGACTAAAGAAATAAAGACATGAACATCTTGGATGACAAGGTTGGTGAGTTCTGTAAATTGTTGTTCTTGAAGTGGACTTCTCCTTTAATAAGTAACAATTTTTTTATGGTTTTAGTTTTACTCATAATAACCTTGATGTGTTAATGTAGTTTAATCTGAGAACTCTACTATGTCTCTGAAGGCTGCCTTTCTGGAAGCTTCTAGCAAACGTGGACTCAGGGGCCAAGCTAGAGCGCGAGATGAGAACCTTCTCAAACCGGCTGAAGCGGCATCACCTGGGGGAGGGAGTCATCAGCCTCGACGAACATTCCACTGCTCTCCTCGCCAACATGGTGGGTCACGCGCTCGTTACCACTCCACATCACCCTCTGCCTGCTTCCTGCAACACAATAACATTTGAGTGTTCTGTATATCAACTAGGGATTCATGAAAGAAGTGTTTTTGAAGCCTTTTTATGCTCACCAAGCCTGCATTTGTTTGATCCAAAACACAGCAAAAGCAGTAAAATTTTGAAATATTTTTACTATTTAAAATAACTGCTTTCTATGTGAATATATTTTAAAATATAATTTATTTCTGTGATGCAAAGCTGCATTTTCAGCATCATTACTCCAGTCTTCAGTGTCACATGATCCTTCAGAAATCAGAATAATATGCTGATTTGCTGCTCAAGAAACGTCCCCTATTATCAATGATAAAATAGTAACACATAAATAAATAAATGAATACACTAATAATAATAATATCATGAATGGTAATAATAATGAAAAACATCATGAATGAACCGCACATAATAAATAGGTTGTGAGAAAGCTGAAGTCATGTAGTGTCAGATTGTTGGCTTTGGTGATCTGCAGTATATTCCTCGTCTCTGACCTTCAGTGTGCCGTTTAATCTCCGGCCGTCAGCGGCTCGGCTCTGCACCTGTTGTAGCTCCGGGCCTTCAGGCCTTCATTTTCCGCCTCAACACCCCACTGGCTCGCACAGCTCACACAGCCAACTGGAGGCTTTTCCTGCATGTACATGTTGAAAATGATCATCTATCATTGATTTTTTTTTTTTATCTTTAATGTTTACATACTTTATTTTTTAATTTAGAAATGGCTGAGTGCAAATAAATGTAATCAGTAACAGGGCTGTTATCGTTAATGTAAAACCATAAAAATGTTTTTGTGACTTGAAGTAAAATAAATGTTAAATGAAAAAAACAAAAACTTTAATTTAGCTAGTTGTAAAGGAAACAATTCTCATTTTTGTCAAGTTTAATCATTAAAAATGAATGCTTTAGACGTCATCACTGACATTTTAAACTAATAAAAATTACAAAAATGTAAAATTCTATAAAAAAAAAATACATAATAATAATAATAATTAGGTTTTTTCCTTTATTATGATATCAGGATAGTTGTACCTCCCTGATTTTTTAAAAACTGTGTTTTACTTTTTTTACTTTAATTTAAAAAAATAAAATAAAATAATAGATCCTGAAAAAAGGGCATCACAGAGGGTTAATTATTATTATTAATACAAAATATTGTTAATTATAATAAATATTATTAATATTGATTCTTTAATTTTAATAATTGTAGGAAATATTATTACCATTATTATTTAATAATAAAATGAATGTTAACTGAAAATATATATACACACACACACACACACACACACAATTTAGTTACTAATTAAAATAACTAAAACAGAACAAAAAATAACAATAAATACTATACTAAAACAAATACAAATATATACAGTAGATATTTTTTTTTTTTAAAAGCAAATTATACAAACAAAATTGATTTCAAAATATTGATGCAAACTATAATCATGTGTAAATTATGATTTATTATTAACTATATATATATGTTAGGCTTTTCCTTAATTATGATATCAGGACAGTTGTACCTCCCTGATTTTTTTTTAAACTGTTTTACTTTTTTACTTTAATAATAATAAAAAAAATATGCTGAAAAAAGAGCATCACAGAGGGTTAATTATTATTATTATTGTTGTTGTTGTTGTTGTTGTTATTATTATTATTATTATTATTATTATTGCTATTATTATTATTATTCTTAATGGCATATTAATGAATATTATTAATATTGATAATCTAATTAATTAATTAATTAATTAATTTATTTATTTTTACTTAAAAATAAATACAAATATATACAGTAGATTTTATATTTTTAAAAAACAAAATATACAAAAACTATAATCATATGTAAATTATTATTTATTACTAACTAAAACTAAGACAAACAAGTAATTATACTAAAATACACATATATACAGTAGATATATATATAAAAAAACACTTTAAACTTAAAATAAAATATACAAACCAATCTGATTTCAAAATATTGAAAAAAACATAATCATATATAAAGTATATAACCAAAATGGATATATACATATAACCAATTTAACTTTAAAGTGAAAACAAAAACAACTATAATCATATAATCATATCTGCATTATACTACAATTGCACTGATCAGTAAGAGTATATTCATCTAAATGAATAATATATAGTTGATTATACTTAAAAGTAACTATATGAAGAGTCTTCAAAATGTCTCTTTGTGTGTTCGACAAAAAAATAATACCAGTATGGATATCTGGAATAACATGGAGGTTCAATAAATGACAGAATTAAAATTCTTGTGTGATTTTTCTAAAGAAATTGATATGAATAAAAGGCTAAAATAATTGTTAAATGTTACAATTTGCTTTAGCGTCCAAACAGCATGAGTGTCAACTAAAGTGCACGGCCATGAGTAGTTATATAAAGTATATACAAATCTCATTTAGATCCTTCTTAGGCATTAAGCACTGTGCATATGTAACATTGTGTACTAAAAAGTCTTTGTTTAATCAGATTTTGAACTCTTATTAGCCTTCAAACCGAATTATAAAACATAATTCACCAAACTATTTTAATCCATGGTGGAAAAAACCCAGTTTAAACAGACAGGTCAACCAAAAAACAAAACCATTGTTTCAGTCGTCATTTACTCATTTTATACCAAACCTGCATGCAGGGGTGGACGAAGTACACAAGTTGAGTACTTGAGTAAAAGTACAGATACGTATAATAAAATATTACTCCAGTAAAAGTAAAAGTGCTTCTCTTTCAATTTTACTCGAGTGAAAGTACAAAAGTACCCGATTTTTTATGTACTTAAGTAAAAAAGTACTGATAGATTTATTTTGCAATTTTATATAGGCTACTTAATTTAATTTTATATTAGCACATATTTTTTTTAGAATCCTACTGCTCAAAATACCTGGGATTTTCCCAAAAAATACATTTTTGTTGTTGATGTACCTGAGAGAAAACAGATTTGACCATCAAATTTTTAACCAGTAAGAAAAAAGTTTTAAAGCTTGTTTTGCATAACGTCACAGTTATATATGACATGAGAATAAGGCCTGAAGTTAGCAAGAACATTTTAAGGAAAATGTAATTATATTTTCATAGTGATTTTTTCCTTTCAAATATTATCTGTGTAAAAACACCCCTGGCCCAATGCCCCCAGAGGGCCTCACTTCCCACTTTGATAATTATTGTAGTTACCATGTTCTGAGCATGACATCCTTTTTTTTTCTCTCAGATGTAATCTATCCATGTGGTTAAATAAAAATATGTGGACTTTGTATCTAAAAATTATCTCAATTTAGCACCAGCAAGCAGCTAGACAGTTAGCATCAGCTAACAATATTTACTTATTTTCAGTATGGTTATGAATAAACATTCATATCTGTCTACTCTAGCTGATCCAAACAGTATAAAACATTATACGGTTGCTAAACAATATAAAAACAGACGTCGCGTAGCATTTTAATACAACTGCTAACGTTACATCAGCGAGGAATATGAACGTGCAGGAGTTATTTTATTTAAGCTGTTATTTAAATTTTTCGTTTTTGATGTGTCTGAATTCAAGCATTTCAGTGCGCTTAAACAGATCACCGTTTACAGCAGATGTAATTCACAAACAACGGACAGCTTTGACCTAAATATGATTTTCAGTTATAATAATTAATCCTAAAATTCAACATTAGTAACCTACTTTTCGCAGCATCAGTCGCGCGTGCACAAGATCTCCCAGTTCTTACTTGTGAATTCAGTTGACTGGAGACTCGCTCTAAACAGATCATTTGAATCAATGGGTTGTCGACTCGAGAACAGCTGCAATCGGATCATTCCAATTCGTGAATGAATCGTTTGGTGCGATTGGCGAATCAATTTAACAGGTTCATTGAAAAGAATCAGTTTATTCATGAATCAGACACCGCTTGTACGTCTCAGAGCACGTGATATATTATAAGGAGTAACGATATGTTTTATGAAATGTAGTGAAGTAAAAAGTACGATCTTACGCTTTGGAATGTAGTGAAGTAAAAGTGAAAGTTACTCAAAATAAAACTACTCCAGTAAAGTACAGATACTTGAAAAATGTACTTAAGTACAGTAACGAAGTACAGCTACTTCGTTACTGCCCACCACTGCCTGCATGACTTTCAAAACAAACTAGTGAGCACTAACGATGCATAAATGACACACTTCGCTGTTAATTTTCGTGCGGTTGATGGTGACGTTTCTGAAGAACTCATTATGATCACAAACACAAGCCAGGGTCTGGCAGAACACGTTTCGTTTTGATACGGAGGTACATACCAGGCAGAGTTACCGGGGGATGCGGGAACACTGTGTTCGAGTAGAAACGTCCCACGTTAAAAGCCACCAGCTGGCCTGTTAAGTTCATTCTAACAGAACAAAACAGTCCGAGCTGCTCGGTGGACATGAAAGGCTTCATTTTTCTAAGCGGATCTGCAGCCCGTGAGCAGAGGTCAGGATCTGATCCTCTGAGAGAAAGACACACATCTCTGGTTCACTGAAATGCCAGCAGGAAACTGGTTTTGAATGAGGTGATACTTGCTGTGTTAAGCAGACTGATATGTTGCACCCGTGCGGGCCATCTGTGTTATGTTAGCTTTGTGTTTTTACCACTTTTTATGCACTTCTCAAATGCTTTTGTCCAAGGTTTATAGTGCATTCGAGATGTATATTTTATCAGAACACACATGAAGGATGTGTTGTAGTGTTTGAGCTATAAGAACAGACTTCAAACCTAAAAACTTGAACCTGGATTTCCCACTTGAGCACCACAGCTTAATGTTTTAATGTTGCATTTGCTGTAACCACAAAGCCAAGACACCAACAACGCTTCTTAAGTCATGTAAAATGGTTAAACGGAACAACATTATGGTGAGTAATTAATGACAGAATTTTAACTTTTAGGTCTACTATCCATTTAATATTACAGTATAGTTGGGTCAGCAACAAATGAATTAAAACAAAGGTTCAACTTTAATAAATCCAAAAATGTCATGTGGTGTAACCATTAAATAAAATGCAATAACATAGTTTTCTTATCTTCACTTTTGAGAATATTTTAAAAAAATACTTAAAAAAAAAAAGAATAATTCGTAAATATTATTAGTTGTTTTCAAGCGTCGCACCACTTGACATTTTACAACTTGAACTGCCATAAAAAACTAATTTTCTGACATTTTAAGAGATGCATTGACGTCATGCTAATGGTATTTATCACAATGTCAAATAAAAGTGTTTATATTCGGTTTTCACATTGTTTTGGGAAACTTTCATGTACTGATAATGGTAAAAGGCATAATTCACCCAAAAATGAAAATTCTGTCTTTAATTGCTCACCCTCATGTTCCAAACCCGTAAGACGTTCGTTTATCTTCAGAACACAAATAAGATATTTTTGATGAAATCCGAGATCTTTCTGACCCTGCATAGACAGCAATGCAACTACCACATCATGCGTTGTGATACTCTCGTGAAAGTGTGTCGAAGAATGACACAGAGGAGAAGAAATTGTTGAATAAAGTTATTTTTTGTTTTCTTTGTGCACAAAAACTATACTTATAGCTTCCATAACATTACGGTTGAACCACTGATGTGACACTATTTTATCGATGTTCTTACTACCTTTCTGGGCCCTGAATGTGTCAGTGGTGTTGCTGTCTATGCAGGGTCAGAAAGCTCTCAGATTTTTATCAGAAATTTCTTAATTTGTGTTCTGAAGATGAACGAAGGTCTTACAGGTTTGGAACAACATGAGGGTGAGTAATTAACGACAGAATTTAAATTTTTAGGTCAACTATCCCTTTCACAATATAGTTGGGTCAGCGACAAATGAATTAAAACAAAAGTTAAACTTTAATAAATCCAAAAATGTCATGTGGTGTAACCATTTAATAAAATGCAATAACATAGTTTTCTTATCTTCACTTTTGAGAATATTTTTAAAAAATTATTAAAAAAAAAAAAAAGAATAATTCATAAATATTATTAGTTGTTTTCAAGCGTCGCACCACTTGACATTTTACAACTTGAACTGCCATAAAAAACTAATTTTCTGACATTTTAACAGATGCATTGACGTCATGCTAATGGTATTTATCACAATGTCAAATAAAAGTGTTTATATTCGGTTTTCACATTGTTTTGGGAAACTTTCATGTACTGATAATAGTAAAAGGCATAATTCACCCAAAAATGAAAATTCTGTCATTAATTGCTCACCCTCATGTTCCAAACCCATAAGACGTTCGTTTATCTTCAGAACACAAATAAGATATTTTTGATGAAATCCGAGATCTTTCTGACCCTGCATAGACAGCAATGCAACTAACACGTCATGCGTTGTGATACTCTTGTGAAAGTGTGTCGAAGAATGACACAGAGGAGAAGAAATTGTTGAATAAAGTTATTTTTTGTTTTCTTTGTGCACAAAAACTCATACTCATAGCTTCATAACATTACGGTTGAACCACTGATGTGACACTATTTTATCGATGTTCTTACTACCTTTCTGGGCCCTGAATGTGTCAGTTGCATTGCTGTCTATGCAGGGTCAGGCTCTCAGATTTCATTAAAAATATCTTAATTTGTGTTCTGAAGATAAACGAAGGTCTTACAGGTTTGGAACAACATGAGGGTGAGTAATTAATGACAGAATTTAAATTTTTAGGCCAACTATCCCTTTCACAATATAGTTGGGTCAGTGACAAATGAATTAAAGCAAAAGTTAAACTTTAATAAATCCAAAAATGTCATGTGGTGTAACCATTAAATAAAATGCAATAACAGTTTTCTTACACCTTGAATATATCTTCACTTTTGAGAATATTTAAAAAAAATACTTAAAAAAAAAAAAAGAATTATTAATTCATATATCATTCGTTGTTTTTAAGTGTCTTAAGTGCACTTTAACTTAAACTGCCATAAAAATCTAATTTTCTGACATTTTTAAGAGACGTAATGACATCATGCTAATGGTATTTATCACTATGTTAAATAAAAGTTTATATTCTGTTTTCACATTGTTTTGGAAAACTTTCATGTACTGATAATGATAAAAGGCATAGTTCACCCAAAAATGAAAATTCTGTTATTAATTACTCACTCTCATGTCGTTCCATACTCGTAAGACTTTCGTTCATCTTCAGAACACAAATTAAGATATTTTTGATGAAATCCGAGATCTTTCTGACCCTGCATAGACAGCAATGCAACTAACACGTCATGCGTTCGTGAACGTGTCGAACACTGACACAGAAGAAAATAAATCACTGAATAAAGTTGTTATTTTTGTTTTCTTTGAGCACAAAAAGTATTCTCGTAGCTTCATAACTTTATGGTTGTTACACTACACATGGACCGTCACCGTCCTTACTACCTTTCTGGACCTTGAACTTGTCAGTTGCATTGCTGTCTATGCAGGGTCAGAAAGCTCTCAGACTTTTATCAGAAATTTCTTAATTTGTGTTCTGAAGGTGATATTTTTTCAACAAATGTTAAACTTGAATAAATCCAAAAATGTCATGTGGTGTAACCATTAAATAAAAAGTAATAACAATTTTCTTATACCTTGAATATATATTCACTTTTAAGAACATTTTAAAAATATATATATATTAAAAAAAAAAATACAGTTAATTATTAATTCATAAATATCATTAGTTGTTTTCAAGTGTTGCACCACTTGACATTTTACAACTTAAACTGCCATAAAGTCTAATTTTCTGACATTTTAAGAGACGTAATGACATCAAGCTAATGAAAACTTTCATGTACTGATAATGGTAAAAGGCATAGTTCACCCAAAAATGAAAATTCTGTCATTAATTACTCACCCTCATGTAGTTCCAAACCTGTAAGACTTTCATTCATCTTCAGAACACAAATTAAGATATTTTTGATGAAATCCGAGATCTTTCTGACCCTGCGTAGACAGTAGTGCAACTACCACATCATGCGTTGTGATACTCTCGTGAAAGTGTGTTGAACACTGACACAGAAGAAAATAAATCATTGAATAAAGTTGTTACTTTTGTTTTCTTTGAGCACAAAAAGTATTCTCGTAGCTTCATAACTTCACGGTTGTTCCACTAATGTCACATGGACTATATTAAAGATGTCCTTACTACCTTTCTGGGCCTTGAACCTGGTAGTTGCGTTGCTGTCTGTGGAGGGTCTGAAAGCTCTCGGATTTCATCAAAAATATCTTAATTTGTGTTCTGAAGATAAACGAAGGTCTTACGGGTTTGGAATGACATTATGGTGAGTAATTAATGACAGAATTTTCATTTTTAGGTCAGCTATCCCTTTAATATCACAATATAGTTGGGTCAGTGACAAATAAGAGTGCTGATGTTGGTTTCAGAATTTTTATTTTTGTTTAACAAACATTAAACTTGTAAACTTGGTGTAACCATTAAATAAAAAGTAATATCATAGTTTTCATTCACCTTTAAATTTAAAAAATAAATAAATAAATAAAAACGAGAATTATTGATTCATATATCATTAGTTGTTTTCAAGTGTCGCACCACTTGACATTTTACAACTTGAACTGCCATAAAAATAAATGTTTCTGACATTTTAAGAGACGTATTGACATTATGCTAATGGTATTTATTACAATGTCATATAAAAGTGTTTAGGCTATATTCTGTTTTCACATGGTTTTGGAAAACTTTCAACAAAAGGTTAATTTAAATGAGCCAGAATAATGTCATGTGGTGTAACCATTAAATAAAACGTAATGACATATTTTCTTACTCAATGAATATATCTTATTTTTGAGAACGTTTTAAAAATATATATTTTTAAAAAACAAAATGAATTAATTATTAGTTGCACCACATGACATGTACAACCTGATTTAACCTTGCCTCGTTATAAAAGGTAACATTTTATGATATTTTTTAATATTATTGACATCATGCTAATAGTACATGTCATAATGTAGTTGGGTCAGTGTCAAATGCGAGTGTGTGTATGGTTTCACGTGGTTTTGGAAAACATCTATAACTTAAAAATCTTAAACATTATAACTTAACATTTTTTGAGAATTTAATTAATTTATATTAATTAATTTATAATTTATAAATCAAATTAATTATTAATTCATTAATATCATTTTTGGGGGAGTTGCACCATATGACAATTTTCAACCTGAACTAACAGTGCGTCATAAAAGATAAAACTATGATATTTTTAAAGAGCTATTGACAACATGCTAATAGTATAATCATAATGTAGTTAGGTTAGTGTCAAATGAGAGTATTTGTTTGCTGGTTTCATGGTTTTGGAAAACTTATATACCTTTTTCAAAAAAAATAAAAAAAAAATCTAAAAATGTAAAATATATATATATATATATATATATTGTATTTTAAAAATCAATTCAATTCATAAATATCATTATTTTGAGGGGAGTCCCACCACATGACATTTTACAACCTAAACTTTAAAAAAATGTGAATAATTTAAGAGACTTTTTGACTTGACACGAGGTTCTGCAAAGGCCATCTTTATGGCATAATTTGTTTTTGCACGTTGGTTGCTCCACATGGATTCAGCGGACAAGTTGTTAAAATATTAATAAGCGCTGAAGCATCTTTTTGGTTCATTATGATATTAGGACAATTATCACCCTGATATTTCTGACTTCATGCCCCCAAAATATATTTAAATTAATAAAATAATAATTAATTCTATCAAAAATTCATTAATAGATCTTGACAAAAAAAGGATTCCTACCTACGAGCCAGCTATTTATATACAGTAACTATTTAATTGATTATTATTAATAATAATTATTATTATTATAAATGAATTGATTGCGTTTAAAAAGTATGTATATTTATAATATTGCCCTTTATATTGTTTTTTGGCCATAACATAAAAATAGACATCTGCACCGGCCAGAAAAAATATCATCTGTGCATACCTAAGAATTTCCAATTTTAGTCTGTCTTGATTTATTGTTTAGATTAATTCATTATGTTTTATGACCACATACTGGTTTAAAATATTTGACTAGTCAGGACATTGTTCTTAGGCATGCATGCCTGATTGATCCCAAAACGGTATAAATAACACCGAGCAGTTCGTTTCATAGCTGAATTCCTCTAGAAAGATCAGAGGCAGGTGAAAGAGAAAAAAAGCGAACTTGCTGCCAAGAAAAGAATGTTCTCTATGTCTAAAATACTTAAAAGGCTTATCAGAACATTAACGTCAGTGTAATGCTGACTACAGCCCTCCTATTACAATAACTCATGACTTAATGAGATTTTACTCTTTTGATTTTTTATTTGCAGATTTATATCTTTTTCCATACAAAATCTTCTCGAATACACGTTCCCGTCCATTACACTTACATATTGATATATTGCAATAGCTGTATGCATTGAAAAACTAGCTATAGGCTCAATTTGTAAATTAGACATTGAAATATTTCATAATGACCTAAAATAACAAAAACCATAACAGAAATGTAAGATCACCCACTGTGAAGCATAATTCTATGTGCTATCTGATACACAAACCACACTTTCCCATATCCCAACCTGAATAAAAGTCTTACCACTAAATTGCAGTGGAAAACCTTCCCTTGTGTGACAGTTATATGAAACTCCAATTGGGAAACAATCCCAATGCAGCCATTTTTTTTTTCTTTGCTAGTTTCCATTTTAGCTTGAAATAACACAGTCATAAGCGGAACCAACAGCTTGACTTGGAATGAATTTGGTTATAAACACACTTGCCAGTATTCGCTATTTATTGCACAGATTCCTCATAAGCACAGCGTTCGGTGTGTCTGTACAATATGATTAATATAAATGACATTATTGTTATATTTTCTCAGACGCCGTGGCTCTGTTATGGTAAAAACATTAATAGGGGCTGAGGTATTATTTTCAGTGATGGTAAAAAAATAATATTTTCCATACTGTTCAACAAAATAAGAATTTGGAAACTTTAACGCTGACAGCTGCCGTTGTCTGTAATACCTGGTCGCATGCAAAAGCAGACTACAAACTGTGTGTGGTAAAGGAATAGTTCACTCAAAAAATAAATAAATATTTGCTGAAGATTTACTCACACTTGGGATATCCTAATGAGTTTGCTTCTTCATCAGAACAGATTTGGAGATTTTGTAGCATTACATCACTTGCTCACCAATGGGTCCTCTACAGTGAATGGGTGCCGTCAGAATGAGAGTCCAAACAGCTGATAAAAAACATCACAATAATCCACAAATAATCCACACCACTCCAGTGATCCATCATTAAGGTGTATTGATTTCAAAACTCTGCTCATAATATAGCTTGTCCAGTAAAAAAGTTCTCTGGTCTGAATCAGGAGAGAAATATGCACAGATCATGCAATGTGTACAAGTGAAAAGAGTCCAAAACAGATATGTCAGTAGATTTTTGATGTGAGAGGACAATGGAGGATGGACTTTTTTATGGATTACTTGTGGATTATTGTGTTGTTTCTGTTTGGACTCTCATTCTGACGGCACCCATTCACTGCAGAGAATGCATTGCTGAGCAAGTGAAACAATGCTAGATTTCTCCAAATCTGATGAAGAAATAAACTCACCTACATCTTGGATGACCTGAGGGTGAGTACATTTTCAGCAAAATTGAATGTTTGAGTGAACTGTTCCTTTAAATAATGTGTTTAGTCTTTTCTTCCTGTGACAGCGCAGTCTAGAGAAAAACCCCAAGAGTTTACATTTAATTAAATGCCAGATATAGTTTGTTTAACTAAAATACCAATAATAACCAGATTATATGCATAATGGTAAAACATTTAATTATAAACAATCCCAAAATATAACGGGACTCTTATTTTGAATTGTACTGTATTTGCTTTATTTGTAAAGGCTTTAAATTTTATTTTATTTTTATTTTTTTCTGACTTCACTTTAATTTACTTTAATAACTTTTAATTCACTTAAATATTTTTAAAATCTGTCTATAGTTTTTACTATTTTTTATTTCTTATTTTTTATTTTTATTTTATGTATTTATTGTTAATTAACCTAGTTTTAGTTATTTTAGTACTGCTACTGAAATGGTACACTTAAAGTTCAAGTATTACTTTTTTATATTATCTACCATTTATTTTATTTCCTTTATTATATATATATATATATATATACAGGGTGGGCCATTTATATGGATACATCACACATCAAACTTATTGGGAATTTCACAAGAAAAACAATGGTGTGCTTGGTTTTAACGTAACTTTATTCTTTTTATGAGTTATTTACAAGTTTCTGACCACTTATAATGTGCCACAAACAGGACGTTAATATCACCAACCATTCCCATTTTATTAAGGTGTATCCATATAAATGGCCCACCCTGTATATATATATATATATATATATATATATATATATATATTAGTGCATAAAGTAACAATGTCAGGGTGGTACAACTGTCCTAAAATCATAGTAAAAAAAATAAATAAATAAAAATAAACATTAAAAGAATGAAATTCTTGAAAATAAATTATTATTAAATCATTCTGTAGTATTATTAAATCATTTTATCATGTTACATGTCATGTGGTGCAACTCTCCACAAACTTAATGATTTTTATGATTTAAATTCATTGCATCTGTCACAAAAATCTTTATTACCTTAAAAAATCTATGAAAATAAGAAAATAATTAAGATGTGTACACTCATATGTATTGAAGGTGTAAGGAAATTACTGTTATTACTGGATAATTACAGTACATGAAATTTACTGTATCTAAAGTTTTCTTGAAAATTGTATAAAAGTTGTATAAAAGAAGATTTTTGGACACTCTTATTTGTCCTTGACCCATATGCTTATACCTGTGCATTACTATTATTTACTTTTTATTTAAAGTTTAAGTTTTACTTTATTTTATATCACTTAGCATTTATATTATTCCATTTATTACAAAAAAGTTTATGGTTATAGTTTTAATTAACAGTAATATCTCTGCATGATGCCTTTTTGTCCGGATCTATTAATTTATTTAAAAAAAAACAATTTTAACAATAACTTAGCAAAGTCACTTACTTATCCAAAGCGACTTAAAAATGGGGACAAAGAAGCAAAATAACATTAAAATGATATTTAAAATTAAATTAAATGCCAGAAACTGTTTCTGTAACTGAAATACCAGTAATAACCAGATAAAAGAAATGCATTATATGGAACTTTTAATTATAAACAATCCCAAAATACAATGGGACTAGTTCCAGCTGCCCATTGAAAAGGTGAGGGAGATCAAATCTGCACTTTTACAAGTATCTATAACATATTGCAATATAAATACAATTAAGTACATTTTGTTATAATTTATACACGTGTGATATTGCAAGACTGACGAACGTTTTAATTTTGAAATGCATAGCGATCATATTTAGTTTAGTTTAGTGCATTTGTTTACAGGGGCAATGCACATTAATAAACATGACAATAAATGTGCCAGAATTAGCCAAAAAGGCTATTTTCCATCTGTAGACCCTTGACAGAATGTTAAAAAGTCTCCCTAAAAACAAAAACAGAGCATTTTCCATACATATACACATCTACAATGAAAAGAGAGTAAAAAGTAGTATTTAGTATTTAGTTTATTTAATGAAATCATAGCTTTTTGAGGTTTAATATCATATTAGCCTGTTTTTCTTTCTCCAAATTTAAGACTTCTTAAAATGGTAATTAAGACTTTTGTTGTACCATTCTGTCTCATTTTTAAAGACCACAGATCTAATAAAAACCTGTTTTTATATGCCATGTGGTCAATTTGTGTTAACTGTGATTTATAAACACTGCTGAATTAAACTGAAAACCTTGATTTCACTAAGATACTTCATACTATTATTATTTTACATGTTCTAAAATGTTACATTTTTCATGTTTGAAGTTTTTTTTTGAATGTGTAGGTCATACAAACTGCTTGCCATCTTTGCTAATTATTTGTTGCCTTTCTAGGACCACAGCTACCTCAATAGCAAGAAAAGGATGTCTAAGAGACAGACGAGGGACCTCCCTTTTGTAAAGCTTCTTAACATTTCCATCACGCTGTCCCCGTACCTGAGCGTGGACTCGCAGCAGTTCCAGACCTCCATTCAAGAAGGCATTGAACACTACTGGCTGAGTCTGCCCTCAGGACCACAGGGCCGACCGGTAACACTCACTGCTTGCTTATCAGCACATTTGTTTTGTCTTTTATGCATTGAGTTATATGGGTCAACCACCAGCATTAGTCTAGTATCATTGATATACTACTATAAGGTCATTCCTTGTCAAATTACCAAATTTCGGAAATTCCCCTAGCTTAAATTTTTGATTTTGTTCATATATTTTCTGTAGAAAGACAAACATGAATAGCGATAAAAGCTAAAATAATAAATGTCACAGATGTATATTTACTGAGTAATCTACTGGTTTGTATAGGGTGGTCAAAATGACCATTTTCACCTGAGATTTGAAGCCAGATGACAGGGGTGTAAAAAATAAAAACAAAATCAAAATTTTGAGCCGTGGATCTCTGGTTGAGATTTTTGATTTTTTTATTTTGATTTAGATTTCATTTTTATATTTTCTGTTTTCACTTTAGTCTTAAAGTTTTAGTTTTTTAAATATCTATATATTTAATTTTTATTCATTATTTTCAATTTAGTTAGTTTAGTACATCAACTTAAAGGGAACATTTAAAGTTTAGGTTTTATTTTATATCACTTAAAATTAATTTTAAGTGACAAATGTTTTTTTTTTTGTTTGTTTTTTGTTATAAAAAAAGCAATTCAATTTAAAAAGCAAAATACATTTACATCAAAGTGCATCAACTCAAAAAGCAAAATACAAAAAAAAAAAAAAAAATTAACCACATGGCATATTAATTTATTAAAAATACATTTAAAAAGCAATTCAGACATACAGTGATTTGAAATCACCTATGAATATGTTCTACATTTCTGAATTATATTGATATATAATTATATTCTAAAATATTGATATATTTTGGTACATAAAGTAAAAGTGTCAGGGTGGTACAACTGCCCTGATATCATAATAAAGAAAAAAACTCTTTGAAAGAATGAAATTCTTGAAAAAAAGAAACTATTATTAAAGCATTTTACTGTATTTTTATATCATTTTATCAGTTTATATGTCATGTGGTGCAACTCCCTAAAAACGTAACGGTTTTTATCATTTAAATTCTTTAAATTCTGCCACAAAAATCTTTATTACCTTAAAAAAATATTTATATATGAAAATAATTAAGATGTGTACAGTCATTTGCATTCAAGGTGTAAGGAAAGCATTGTTATTACCAACATGATCTTGCAAGGTTTTTGGACACTCTTACTACTTCTTGACCCATATGCTTATACTTGTGCATTACTGTTATTTACTTTTTATTTTAACATGGTCTCTCTTTTATAAGGTGCCTCTGTTGACTCAGTGGAAAGGAAAGTACAGTGTGAAGCTCAACATCACCAACCCAGAAGCCACGAACTGGTTTCTGGACAAAGTGGACAGCTTACATAGCCATTTGGGCATGGAGTATGTCATCCTGGAAGGCGGTGAGGGAAACCCTTTCGAGGAACAGGCCCTGCGCCCCCCTCTGGCATGGGCTGGGGATGAATACATCAGACTCCTGGCTGACCTGGCAGAGAGGATAGGGGACAATACCATTGTGACCTCAGGAACAAGGTATTTGGTTGATTTTTTTTTTTTTTAATTAACCTAATTAATTCATAGTTTTCACATGACATCACACCCTTACTGAAACGCCCACCTGTAGGGCAAAACAAAGCGTCCTCCACTGACCGCCGGTTATTTTTTTTTACGAGGTTTCTACTAAGTAGTAATGTAGTACGACAATGATATTAAAAGGCCAAATTCAGTATACACCTTTTTGATGATGCATACTTCGTACAGGCAAGCAGATGAACCATTATAAAGAAAACACTTTGCGTTCGTATTCCAGGCTCATCTGCTTGCATGTATAAAGCATGCATCATCAGTAAGGTCTATAATGAATTTGATCTTTTAATATCATCGTTTTAATACATTAAGGCACTTTAAGTGTCTCTAACATATATGGTTTTAGAATGCACCAGTGATTTTAGTGACTGAAATATTGTGGCAGGTGCTTTTTATGCATTGCAAATGGCAAAAACTTGCATTTTTTGTACACATATTTTTGTTTTATTTATTTGAGAGGTGATTAAGTATTTGTGGATTGGAAAACTGACAGGCTTGTGCTGCGATTCTATGGATGTTTTGCCCTCCAGGTCTTTGAGCCAGTCATGTGACTAAAAATTATGAATTACTGTGATTTTGCCAAGTAGCACATTGGTCCTAATAGTTAGATTTAGGGCTGAGAATTGGATTTTCAGGTACTATGGTTAAGTTTGTTTGACTGGAGTGTTGTTCAAGGATTAATTGAAGATGATAATCCAATTTGAAGAATTTGTCCAATTTGGCAAAATCACGACCACCATCTTTTGTTCAGACAGGGAATCAAAATCCAAAGTTCATTCTTGGCGTGTCTGACTCAAATCTGTTTAGTTGTAGTCGTCTGAAACTCAAAAAAAAAGTACCAAATCAAATTTTTTTATAAGTCTGATCCAAAACACATGCGTATGTGTGTTTTAAAATCTGTTTAACTCTTTCTCTGCCATTGATGGAATTTTCCAGCTTTCCCTGTTTTCACTGTTACACGATAGGAGGCGCTATTACACATCTTCTGAAAGAGTACAGAATCTGTGGATCAAAACGCACAGAAGAAGCAAAAACAAGTGATCACATATGTGAACAGATTAGTGCTGTCAAACGATTAATCACGATTAATCGCAATTAATCACATCTAAATTTAAAGTTTCTGTTTAGATATGTGTATGTCGATTCGTGGATCAATTTTGGGATCTTCCAAATGTATCACAATTCTCTCTGGAATCAATTCTGAACTTAGATTTTAACAGCAGATGGCGCTCTAATCTAGTTTTTATCTGCACACTCAAATACTCATGAAGAAAAGTACTGAAGAGTGCTTGTGCGTTCGGCTAAATCATGTAATTTCACCTCGGCTAAGAATGCTTTTATGATGCGAGATTAATGTAAACACAGCCCACTATGAATACTCTTGTAATTCACTTCAACCTTTGTGAACTTTATGAATGATTATTTTAGGTTTAAGTATGTGTAAGGATTAAACAAGCAAAGTACGGCTGTTTCTAAAGCAAGCAGTTCCATCTGCTGTTCAAAACTAAGCTCAGAATTGACTTGAGAAAGAATCGTGATCCATTTGGAAAATCTTAGAACCAAACAGAATTATTTCTCGATAAAACAAAAATGTTTATTTTGGATGCGATTAATTGCGATTAATCGTTTGACAGCACTAAAACAGATGCATACAGTATGTAAAATAACGTGATCATCAAGCATTAAACAGCATATAAATCAAAACTGCCTAATACATAAATTGTCATGACTTTTATTATATTGCTTGTCCACACTCAAGAATGCATGAAACTAGAAAAAAAGTGTTTTTTCTGTTCTTTCTTTTGACTAATTGCATGTTCAGATATCAACCAGATCGCAAAACGAAAACATACCTATGGGAACTTTTTTGCAAGACGTGAAATACGTACCGCCATGTACGTTACGTGACATATTTGATCTGAAATGTGCACTGAGTAATGCTAAAAGAGTGTTCATTTTTTTTTTCCCCAGAACAGATGAACGCACATATGCTACATTTTATTTGATGTTGGTTTTGTACGAGTCACCGCAGTTCTGACTGTCCATTGAGTGGCGCTATAACGCTAATGTTCTGTGACATTTTCAAATAACGTACCAACTGCACTACACATAAACTTACCAGTAACAGTATGAACAAAAGCGAACGTAACGTAAAAACGCAATCGCAAACATGCCATTTTAGCTTGTTTTTCGATCTTTCAGCTCTTTCATCATGAGTCATGTTTTTCATGGGATTTGTACACATGGATTGCCGGCTGAGCTACCGAACAAGCTTGTTATGTCCGGAAAGTGAGACATATGGAGCTGTAATCATAACTGTGTACGAAAACGATTACATGTGCTCACCATTTTACCGCTTCTAGTGGACATTTCTGCTGGAAACTGCAGTGAAATGCACTTTTTTAAAGGGTGGGGAAAGATTTAAAATGGATTTTTGGCAGATTTTGTGAATGAGGTAGCATGTTATCAGCACTGTGGATATACCACGTGCAATTAGAGGTACAATTTCCAGTTTTCCATCTTCTCTTTCCACAGTGATCATAGCTACTCTTTGTTGTTGTTGTGACTCATACAGTTTGTAATTTTCATGGCAAGACAATGATGTCGATTACGGTTTTGATAATTGGATCCAAAATGTCAATACAATGTTGGAAAAAATATTGGATTTTAAACAAACTGGAATTGTGTAGATGATGATTGGAATCATTTTTGAACCATCTGATTTTGTTCGCACAGGTCCAGCCACAAAGCCCTCTTCCTCCGTATGAGTGCGCTACAGTCAGACTGGAGTTACTCCGGCCTCAAGGGCATCATTCCATCCCTGCTGCATCACAGTCTTCTGGGATATAATTTCTTCATTCCTGATGCAGTAGGTAATACCTGCCCACACTCACACGTAAATGCACATGTACTTTTTGTGAAAATGCATACCATAGATAAAGACAATAAAATTTAATCAACTGTCTTCTTTAATCCTTTACAAAAACAAAAGACCCCTGGCACACAGTTGCACAGTGCACAGTATGATACGAGTAAATCTCATAAAATATCTCCAGAACATTTCCAGGTCACATTTAAAAAATGTCTTTAGGACTAGTGAGATCAATCTACACTCTATACACCATAATTACAAACCAAACAACAGGTTTGTTACAACTTTGCAAATTTATTAGAAATAAAAAACTTAAATGATTCCATTGCATAAGTATTCATACCCTTTTCTGGGACACTTGAAAATGAGCTCAGAAGCATTCATATTGCTTGTAGATGTTACTGCACTTTGAGTGGAGTTAAGCTGTGGCAAATTCATTTGAATGAGTATGATTTGGAAAGGCAAACACTTCTCAATAAAAGGACTAACAGCTGAAAATGCATATTAAAGCAAAAACCAAGCCCTGAGGTCAAAAGAACTGCATGTAGAGCTCAGAAACAGGGTTGTGTCAAACCACAAACTTGATAAAATTCCACACAGAACTCAAAATTGGACTGGATTATTGGCACCTTGTCAAAATTGCAAGAAATAATTGTTTTTTTAAGCATGTGATGCTCCTGTAATTTGTATTTAGACACACCTGTGTAAGTAACAGGTGTGGGCAATATAGTAATCACAATTGCAAAGTTGTGAAAAAACACGGACAATCTCAAGGCTACAAGTCCATTTCCAGAGATCTTAATGTTCCTGTGTCCACTGTGCACAATATTATCAAGAGGTTCACTGTAGCTAACCTCCCTGGACGTGGACGGAAGAGCAAAAATAAGGAAAAATTACAACAAAGAATTGTTCGAACGGTGGATAAAGAACCCTGATTAACTTCCAAACAAATTCAAGCTGATCTGCAAACACAGGGTACAACAGTGTCAGCTCGCACTATCCGTTGCCATCTGAATGAAAATGGACACTATGGTAGGAGACCCAGGAGGACACCACTGCTGACACAAAGGCATGACACATGGCACTGTTTACAGAAAAAGAGATGAGGTCTTCAAAGAAAAGAACACAGTCCCTACAGTCAAACATGGTGGATGTTCAAAGATGTTTTGGGGTTGCTTTGCTGCTTTTGGCACTGGATGACTTGACTGTGTGAACGGTGTCATGAAATCTGATGATTACCAAAGAATTTTGGGGCGCAACGTAGTGGCCAGTGTCAGAAAGCTGCGTTTCCACCAGAGGTCATGGGTCTTCCAGCAGGACAATTCCCCGAAACACACTTCAAAAAGCACTCAGAATTGGTTACAAACAAAGCCCTGGAGAGTTCTGAAATGTCCAGCAATGAGTCCAGATCTGAATCCCACAGAACACGTGTGGAGAGATCTCAAAACAGCAGTTGGCAGAAGACATCCTTCAAATCTGAATGACCTGGAGCAGTTTGCAGTGGTCCAAAATTCCAGTAGATAGGTGTAAGAAACTCATTCATAGTTACAGGAAGCGACTGATTTCAGTTACCAAATAACTACCAAATATTAAGTGAAGGGTGCCAATAATTTTGTCCAGTGCGTTTTTTGTGTTCTGTGTGGAATTGACAGATTTGACTTTTCTTATCTGTTTTTTGTGTTGTTCCAATGCAAACAAAAAAATAAACATGTGAGTACCAAAACATTTGCAACTACAACAATTTTCTGAGAGATGGGTTGCATTTTCTGACAGAATTGCAAGGGTGCCGATATTTTTGGCCATGACTGTTTGCAGATGGAAGAAACTTACAAAAGGACAAAAATGACTGCAACACTCCACCAATTCGGTCTTTATGGCGGTGTGACCAAACTCAATCCTCTCCTCAGTGAAGACACATGAAAACACACTTGGAATTTGCAACGAAGCACCTAAAGATCTCTCATCTTTGTTCTAATGAACCTCAATTCCAAGCATCATGTTTGAAGGAAACCAGGCACTGCTCATCACCTGCACAGTAGCATCCCAACAGTAAAGTATGTAGTTAGCAGCCTCATGCTGTGAGGCTGTTTTTCAGCGGCAGGGACTGAAGAACTCGTCAGTGTAGAAGAAAAGCTCAACACAACAAAATATAGAGATAGCCTTAATGAAAACGCAGTCCAGACCATTCAGAACCTCAGACTGGGCAGAAGGTTTACCTTCCAACAGGACAATGACCCTAAACACACAGCAAGAGTGGCTTATGGACAACTCTGTGAATGTCCTTGAGTGGCCCAGCCACAGCCTGGCTTTGAACCCAATCAAACGTTTCTGGGGAAAACTGAAAATGTCTGCCAGCCCCCATACAAGCTGACAGAGCTTGAGAGGTGAAGAGGTGAGGAGAAGAATGGCAGATAATTGCCAAATGCAGATGTGCAAAGCTTGTTGCATCATACCCAAAAAGACTTGAGGCTGTAAATATGCTTCAACTAAGTACTGAGTTAAGGGTATGAATACTTATGCAACATACCTATTGCAGTGTTATATTTGTAATAGATTTGCAAAGTTGACACAAATCTGTTTTTTAGTTTTGTCATAATGATACATGGAGTGTAGATTGAGGTGGGGGAAAAAAAATGTTATTTAAAGCAGTTTAACATTAGGCTGCAACATAACAAAATTTGGAAAAATGAAGAAATATGAATACTTTCACTTTAAATCATTGTAAATCTTTATAACAATGTAACAGACATAACATAATACTTACATAACATGTAAAAAACCAAAGTTGCTTCCGTCCATTTCATACATACACTTACATATATGTATATTATATGTTATCTGTACTAATAATATGTTTTTACATTTATTTGTACAATATTTCCAATTCCAGTAAAAGGCCTTTAGGTCTTAATTAGAAATAGAATAAACCAGTGGTTTTCAACTCCAGTCCTCGAATCCCACTGCTCTGCACATTTTGTAGGGTTAAGCACTTTTTCCCTCCAAATTTTAAGGAAAATAATATCACAATGCCAGAAAATCATGACTGTCCTCAAAAACTTGGAATTTCTGTCTTTCTTTGGGATTTTTTTGTCTATCTTTGTTATATTTTACTGGTTGTTGTGCAGCACTTTGGTCAGCCTGCTTAAACATGCTCTAGAAAGAACTGAACTTAAACTTGAATTCTTGACATGTGAATGCATTTGTGGGACTTTCGATCGCAGGAGGCTCTCTCTCTGCTGAACTGGTTGCTGACGACGAGCTCTTCGTTCGCTGGCTGGAAATCGCAGCCTTTCTTCCTGTCATCAGCTTCCAGACACCTCCATGGGTCTTTGAGAAGGAATGGGTGAGTGCCCCAAGGGCGAGTCCTCGGCCCCATCCGGGTTTTAGCTTTCACTACAGTTCCTTTCCCGTTGTGGTCAGAAAATAAGGGATAAGATGGAGCCAAGTGGGTCATACAATAAGACTAAGCTCTCAGGAAGCAAAACTGGATGCTATTTGTTAGACATTGAGAGTTAAACGCCTCAGAATCAGAGACGGTTTCTTTTTTCACTCCTAACGTAACGTTGGGAATTTAATACTCATTCGCTCCATGGTGTACCATGAGAATGCCTTTCTCGAAATACTAACTAAATACATGCCAGAATATCTTGATATGCTTGAGAACTGAGAACCCGGTTTGAGTTAAGGACCGGCGCAGAGGATCCTCCAGGTGGCCGTTTTTCTTGCATTTCAGGGTGTAATTGCTTGGCCTTTCCCCAACATCACCTGTGGTTAAGGGTCCATCTGGTCTGCATTAGTGTCTCTTTCAAATTTATGACTCTCAATCTCAACTGTAATGAGACCCGCTGCACCAGGAATGATAATGAATCGCTGGATAAGAGGAAACGAAAATTTCCAGGGACAATTACAGGTTTCATTTGTGATTCGACTTCACAGTCTAGAATCGGTGGTCATTGTTTTTTCTAATCATAGTAGGAGTTGATCTTTCGATGGATTTCATGGCTAAAAATGGACTAATGTACTTATATTTAGCAGGAAGTACAGGGACAGTTGACTAAAAAATTAAATTCTGAAAACGTATTATTTACTCGCCTGTTGTTTCAAATTCCTTATGCCTTGTGCATTTATTATCCGCTGTAATATTTGTTCAGTAATATTGCACTGACCAAAGACTTATGTTCAGCAATTTTAATTAAGCCACCATCACTGTGTTTTGTTTATGTTTGGAAGGCTGCTTCGCAGAGCGCATTTATGAAGGGTTGCCATGTCTTCTTATTTTAAGCCTGCTTATTAAGGCTTGTTGTTTGGGTTTGGCGCATAAAGCGATCCATTTTATGGAGATAATAAAGTAGGCAGGTGCAGGTCGCTATATTTTGGTATGTGGCTCATTTCCAAGATAACATGTTTGGATTTGAGTTTTATTGTGGGTTTGTTCTTATTTGTTTTGTGTTTTCTTTTTTGTTTTTCTGGCAAGATCTAGCAACACATAAGTCAAGGCATATCCTTTGATTTCTTGCAACGTACATACAGAAAAGACTCTGAAATACATCATTAATGACTAATTGTTGAGTTAATTTCCATATATATTGCATGAAGGTTCCATAAATGCGGTTGCCACTACCTCAGTTTTTCAGGAGTTCATTAAGTTTGTAGAATATGGTTGTCAGTCCTGTGAATTACTTACAGTGTTGGCAAGTCTGAGGTTCTCCCATGTAATTGGGCTACTTTGACGCTGTTGCCACATGTTGAAGCAATCCCAATAATGTGAATGTGAATTTTACCAGGGGAACCCCACCATCTTGTATTTATGAGTAGCATTAGAGTAGGTTTTGTTGTGAAAACCTGCCAACCCTGATTACTGAACTGTGTGTGTACAGAACAAAATTAAAAACTATAGTGAAGTGAAGTGACCAAAAAGAACAAGAAATCAACAAAAAACAAACCTGTATTCTAAAGGTGATCTATACAACTGAAATGTATGATGTTATTCTAAAAAATAAATAAATAAATACTCACACATACAGTATATATTTTGAAAATATTTACATGTATATATTTTTAATTAATTACAATATTAATTAATTTAATTAACCCCAGCTTTTCAGGAGTTCAGTTCGTTTGTAGAATATGTTTGTCACTTCTGTAAATTACTGACAGTGTTGCCAAGTCTGCGGTTTTCTTATTGAATTGGGCTACTTTAACATTATTGCTGCAGTTTGTTTTTGATGTCTGCAGGTTGAAGCGATTCCAATAATGACATTTATCCCCTAAAATGCAAATTTTACCAGGGGAACCCTGCCAAAAGACTTGTATTTTACCCCTCTGAAACGTGAATGGGCTAGTTTTAAGTAGCAATAGGGTGGATTTTATTGTGGCAACCCTGATTATTGCACTGTGTGTGTACAGAACAAAATTAAGAACTATAAAGTGAAGTGACCAACAAATTTTGAAGAAAGCTGAGGCTTTCAGGCTTCAGAAGGAACAAGAAATCAACAAAAACCAAACATGTATTCTAAAATGTATTCTGTACAACTGAAATGTATGATGTTATTCTAAAAAAAATACTTACACGTACAGTATATATTTTGAAAAATATAAATATATATAAATATAAAAATATATGTATTTACATATTTTTTTATTGATATAATTAATGTTATATATAAATATATTTAATATATTAACATAACATATATATATTTTTTTGCGACTAATCGTGATTAATCATTGCACAGCACTAGTTAAATACATCATTAACAGCTAATTGTTCAGTTCGTTTCCATACACATTGCAAAGAGTTTCTGTAAATGCGGTTGCCACTACCTCAGTTCTTCAGGAGTCCGTTCATTTGTGGAATATTGTTGTCACTCCTGTGAATTACTGACAGTGTTGGGAAAACCACAGACTTGGGATTGGGATACTTTAACAATGTTGCTGCAGGTTGATTTTGATGTCTGCAGGTTGAAGTGACCCCAATAATGTGATATTTAGCCCCAAGAATGCAAATTTTACCAGGGGAACCCTGCCAAAAAAACTTGTATTTTACCCCTCCGAAAGTGAATGGCCTTGTTTTAAGTAGCAGTAGGGTGGATTTTTGTTGTGGAAACCTGGCAACCCTGATTACTGCACTGTGTGTGTACAGAACAAAATTAAGAACTATAAAGTGAAGTGACCAACAAATTTTGAAGAAAGCTGAGGCTTTCAGGCTTCAAAAAGAGCAAGAAATCAACAAAAAAACATGTATTCTGAAAGTGAAGTGTACAACTGAAATGTATGATGTTATTCTCAAAATAAATAATTAAAATAAATACATAAATAAATATTTACACATACAGTATATATTTTGAAAATACATGTATTTACATATATATATATTTTATTGATATAATTAATATTATAAATATATTTATTGTATGAACATAACATTTTTCTTAAATATATCCATGCACGTGTGTGTATTTATATATACATTATAAATATGCACAGTACACACACGTTATGTAAACAACTTTTATTCTGGATATGATTAATGGCGATTAATCGTTGCACAGCACTAGTTTAAGTACATCATTAATAGCTAATTGTTCAGCTCATTTCCATACACATTCCATAGAGTTTCTGTAAATGTGGTTGCCACTACCTCAATTTTTTAGGAGTCAGTTCATTTGTAGAATATGGTTGTCACTCCTGTGAATTACTGACAGTGTTGCCAAGTCTGTGGTTTTCCCACAGAATTGGGATACTTTTAACAATGTTGCCGCAGGTTGTTTTTGATGTCTGCAGGTTGAAGCGACCCCAATAATGTGCTATTTAGCCCCTAGAATGCAAATTTTACCAGGGGAACCCTACCAAAAAACTTGTATTTTACCCCTCCGAAAGTGAATGGCCTAGTTTTAAGTAGCAATAGGGTGGATTTTGTTGTGAAAACCTGGCAACCCTGATTACTGCACTGTGTGTGTACAGAACAAAATTAAATACTGTAAAGTGAAGTGACCAACAAATTTGGCTTTCAGGCTTCAAAAAGAACAAGAAATAAAAAAAAACAAGCAAACATGTATTCTAAAAGTGATCTATACAACTGAAATGTATGTTATTCTCAAAAAAAAAAAAAGTCTTGACATCCCTTTAACTGCCTTTGGAATGTAAATGCGGGAAGAAGCATTGTCTGATTAATGAAAGAATCATTCTTTTGAGTCGGATCTTTCAACTGAATCAGTTTATCAGGTCCACAAACCATCTGAATAATTCATTCTCAAATCAGACTGACTCTGCATGGAAAAAAGTCGTAACATACTAATTTTTTGTCCAAAGTCTAATGGAATGACATGACGGTGAATAAATGATGACAGAATTTTAGGGTGAATTATCCCTTTAATAACTCTACGACTTCTATTTGAACAGTGAGAAAACACTATTGGAACACTCAGTGGTTTTGATCTTGGCTCACAGATATCATCTGGACAGTCTTAACCCTCTTAAATCATATTTCATTAGTATTAATATTAAATGTGTTGATCATACTGAAAGGCTTTACTTGCCTTTATTTTCCGTTCTCGTTGGATTATTGGCTTCTGCAGGCAGCGTGTGTGTGTGTGTGTGTGTGTGTGCTAGCTTTTGTGTGATTACCCAACACCCATTAGAGACTCAATGACTATGTTGGGTCTAAATAGGAGGAAAACGAGAATAGAAGCCGCAGGCCTGTTTTCCCCATTTAAAATTAGGCCGAACTCAGGCAGTTATTCAAAATTCATCTCATGAAACTTTTTTTCATCTAAAGAATACATTTTTTATGAACGTGGTTTTGCTTTGTTTCCGTCACCAGAGGCTGGCTAGGATGTGAACTGAAGGATGTGACCTCTCGAGGAATGTTAGAAACGAACCACAGCAGAACTAGATGAGAATGGTCACAAAACTCACATCCTCCTTTATATAAGTTTTATAAAGTGTTCACTGACAGTTTCATCTTCTTCCTAGGTCCTAAACCTCACCAGATTCTACATAGCCAAGCACCACGATTTTGTCGTTCCTTTAATACTCAAATACGCAGAGGAATGGCAGGATACTGGAAACCCTATCTACAGGCCGCTGTGGTGGCTGAGTCCAAACGACCCGATCACGTTCACCATTAATGATGAGTTCCTCATTGGAAATGAGGTAAGCTGATAAGATAAGATGTGCAAGTCACTTTTTTACTAATTGGCCCATTTAGGAATAACCTGAGCTTAAGTGCCCTGCTCAAAGACGTGGTGACCTTTTCCTAAATCATTTGTTGGTTTTGAAACAATACAGCCCAAACCTCCAGCCCTAACCTGAAATCAGTAGATTATATGTTTTCAGTGGTAATTTTGACAATTAAATTTCTGACGAGATGTTAGTTAATGAAGGGTTTTCAGAGCCAAAATTTCAGTTGCACATTATTTTACTCTTTCCCGTAAACTCTGCGCTTATAATGAGGGAATTTCCCACAAACATTCATTCACTTTAGCAATTTGGGTCAATAATTTGAAATCCTTCTCTCAGGCTGATTGTTTCTTATGCTGTTGTGTGTAAGGTAAGCTACTGCGCAACCAAAATGACTCCATAGCACCATCTAGCACGTAAAGCCCAAAGCTATGATAGACTACAATAAGTCATAATTGTTGTTTAAACGATATGCGATTTGACATTATCGAGTATATCGCATAAACCAAACAAAAACACATCCAGAGAGTGCACATATACACCATGAGGTGTAGGTTAGACTACTGCGCAAGCACATTTAGATTTTGCACTTTCACTGCATGATTTAGTCCATTAAAATACACGTAGAATTCAGGTTACATTCACATGACGGTGTTTCGTTACTGAATAAATCAGCCATTTGAACGAATCTGTTGAATGAATTACTCGATTCTCCTTTTCCCCCTCCAAAATTATTTCAAATATTACTATGAAATGTTTTATTTTTAAAATATCAGAACATCATTTATGTATGGAAGCCATTTCTCCCACTGAATAAAATTTTTTTAAAGGTAACTGTGACTTTTTTTCTCAGAATTTCAAGTTTATATCACGCAATTCTGACTTTATAACTTGCAATTGTGAGTTTATATATCGCAATTCTGAGTTTATCAATTCTGACTTTATATCTCGCAATTCTGACTAACCTGCAATTGTGAGCTCATATCTCGCAATTCTGTCTTTGTAACTCACAATTCTGACTATAACTCGCAATTGCGAATTTATATCTTGCAATTAGGGCTTCATAACTTTTCAAGTTTATATCACACAATTCTGACTGTAACTCACAAGTGCAAGTTTATATCACGCAATTCTGGCTTTATAACTGGCAGTTGCAAGTTTTTATCTTGCAGTTCTGACTTTATAACTCGCAATTGTGAGTTTATATATCGCAATTCTGAGTTTATCAATTCTGACTTTATAACTCGCAATTCTAACTATACCTTGCAATTGCTAATTTATATCCCACAATTTTGACTTTATAACTTGTAATTCTAAGTTCTGAGAAAAAAAGCCAGAAATCTGAGATAAAGTGTCGCAATAACCATTTTATTATTTTTTTTTCTTTAGTGGTGGAAATTAGCTTCCATATTTGTGCATTTGTAAAGGTTAACTGCATTCATGTGCTGCAGTAAACAATCTTTATAAATGCATCTAAACGTGTCACTTTAGATGTAGATTCTGTGCCACCCCTGCATTGTAAACACTAATATTGTTGATACTGATTTCATTTGACTGGTAACAGCCCTATAGTGTCTTACTGTTTAAATGTATTACTTACATTTAAGAATTTAACACAAAAGATGATGTATACATTTAATTAGGTTAGGAAAAAATGGCCTAATAAAGGTAATAATGCTCATAAAAGGTGAAAGTCAATTTAAACTTGGAAAATTTTATGTGTTACTCTTGCAAACTAATCACCTCTCAGAATCAGAAGAATATCAAAAAACAAGGCTGAAAACAAGTAAAAACAAGGCTTTCAAAGTGTTCTCTGTCATTGTATACTTGAAGTTTGAAGGTTTTTTTTCTTCTGCTTATGTAGGTCCTTGTTGCGCCGGTTACTGAAAAAGGAGCTTTGCAAAGAGACATTTACCTCCCGGAGAGTGACTTTCAGTGGCAGGACACTAACAATGCCCAAGTGTTTGATGGAGGGACGTTTCTGGAAAGTTACCCGATCGGCCTTGGGGACGTGGCCGTTTTTGTACGACGGAGATCCTGAGGCTTACTTACCACTTTTTTTCTATTTTTTGAAATTTAAACTTGTGCTGATCTCAAATTGCACTTTCCATAAAGACCATTATCTGTGTCTCAAGGAATCTTGAGATTAGGTAGAAGATAATTTGCACTTTAAAAATCAAAGTGGTTTATACTTTCTCATGATTTTTAGATCCCTCTTGTTTTTCTCCGCTACTTGTTTTGTTAATTCATAAGATTTTTTTGGACTGTTTTTCTTCAGAACGCAGTTTACATTTGATAGATTCTTACAGCCTCTTAAATAGCTATCATGATATGGAGCTAGAAATCAAACTCTTTGCTTAAAAACAATCAATGGAATTTTACGAAGACCAAACAATCGAAAAAAATCGAAAAATTAAGAAAGACTCTACAAGGAAAAACCAACGTGCTAAATGGATGAAGATGAACTCATCTCATCTCAGCCAGGTTTTTACTTGAACTTTGCTGAACATTTGCTGTAGTTTTGTAATGTTTTACCTGTACCTCAAGTTCTCATGGTGTTTTTGACGACTATTTTTCGACATGAACTGTGAGAGAAGCACTTACTGATAGAGAAGACTGAAACTAAGGGCTTTTAGGGTGAATAGCACTATTATGTTTGTCTACAAAAAATATTGAAGATCAATCATTAGTAGTAGAATATGAGCCAATGTCAAACAAAACTTTCATAGCTGTACAGTCTTAGTTTAAATGCAACACACAACAAACAATGGACAAATTGTTATTTCATAATGGTCGTTTTTGAGAGATTTTGATATTAAGCTGATTTTAATAACTATTTGTTTAGCTTCTTACAATTGACCAGATTAACCATTATAGTATTTCTAGATCTTAGGTAATTCATAAATATGTAATTAGGATATTATTGAGAGTAGAATTAGAGTTTTGTATTTATATAAGTCAGACTAAACTTGATCATTCATTGCCTTAACTTTGGAAATACTTTGATGACTGTAGCGGCATTTGTACATTGTGTCACATGAAATATAGTTGCTAATTGTTATAAAGCTGAATTCCACCATTACAAATTATTTGGGATAACGGATGTAGATTTTATTTTTTACAGCATGAGGGCAACTTTTGTTCTGTAGAATTGTGGTTTAATGAATTTGGGCAAAATGCACATGCATTTTATAATTTGACAGAGGTGATGTCTGGCAAGCTGTTTTAACATTGAATCTATAAAACATACCATATCCATTTCCATGCTACTGTTACTTATTTTTTAGCTACTAGTAACTAGTATCTATTTCATTAGGTACTAATACTTACTATTACATAGGTTATAGAATCTAATGAAAAGTAGTAGTATTTAATAAATATGTACTAGTATCTAATAAATACTTACTAGTACAATGTAAAGAGATACTAGTTGCTACTGGAATACATACTAGTAGTCAGAACTGAATAGTTGATATGTGAATGACAGATTCCTATAAAAGTCAATGATAAAAAAGTGAAATACAACTAGTATCTTTAAAAAGTTACTAGTAGCTACTGAATAAGCACTAGTATCTAAAGAATAAGCACTACTAGCTAATGAATAAGAACTAGCTGAATAATAAGTACTAGTAACTAAAGAATAAATACTGGTAGCTAAGCAATAAGAACTAGTAACTAAAGAATAAGTACTACTAGCTAATCAATAAGAACTAGTAACTACAAAATAAAAACTAGTAGCTAAAGAATAAGTACTAGTAACTAAACAATAAGTACTAGTAACCAAAGAATAAGCAGTACTAGTTAATGAATAAGTACTAGTAACCGAAAAATAAGGACTAGTAACTAAATATAAACACTAATAGCTAATGAATAGGAACTAGTAGTTAAAGAATCAGTACTGTTAACTAAAGAATAAGCACTAGTAGCTAATGAATAAGAACTAGTAACCAAAAAGTATGCAGTACTAGTAAATGAATAAGTACTAGTAGCTGGAGAATAAGTACTAGTAACTAAAGAGTAAGAACTTGTAAATAATAAAAAAGAACTAGTAGCTAAAGAATTAAGTACTAGTAACTGAACAATAAGCACTAGTAGCTAATGAACAAACACTACTAGCTATTGAATAAGAACTAGTAGCTGAAGAATAGGTACTAGTAACTAAAGAATAAGCACTACTAGGTAATAAGTAAGAACTAGTAGCTGAAGAATAAGTACTACTAGTTAATGAATAAGTACTAGTAACCGAAGAATAAGCACTACTAGTTAATGAATAAGTACTAGTAGCTGGAGAATAAGTACTAGTAACTTAAAAATAAGTACTAGTAACCAAAGAATAAGGAGTACTAGTTAATGAATAAGTACTAGTAGCTGGAGAATAAGTACTAGTAACTAAAGAATAAGAACTAGTAGCTATTGAAAAAGAACTAGTAGAAAATAAGTACTGGTAACTGAAGAATAATCACTAGTAGCTAATGAGCAAACACTAGTAGCTAATGAACTAATAGTTTAAAAATAAGTACTAGTAACTAAAGAATAAACACTAGTAATGAATCACTAAGAACTAGAAACTAAAGAATAAACACTAGTAGCTAATGAATGAGAACTAGTAACTACAAATAAGCACTACTAGCTAATAAGAACTAGTAGCTAAAGAATAAGTACTATTAATTAAAAATGAGCATTAGTAGCTAATGAATAAGAACTACTAGCTAATAAGAAATAGTAGCTAACGAATAAGTGCTAGTAGCTAAAGAATAAGCAGTATTAGCTAATGAATAAGAACTAGTAGCTAAAAAATAAGTACTAGTAACTAAGAAATAAGCAGTATTAGCTAATGAACAAACAGTAGTAGCTAATGAATAATAACTTGTAGGTAATGAATAAGAACTAGTAGCTGAAAAATAAGTACTAGTAATTAAAAAATAAGCGCTAGTAGCTAAGGAATAAAGACTAGTAGCTAATGAATAAGAATTAGTAGGTAATGGATAAGAACTAGTAGCTAAAGAATAAGTACTTGTAAATAAAGAATAAGCATTAGTAGTTAATGATTAAGAACTAGTAGCTAATGAATGAATATTAATAGCTAAAGAATAAGCACTAGTAGCTAATGAGTAAGAGCTAGTAGATAAAGAATAAGAACTAGTAGCTAAAGAATAAGTACTAATAGCTAATGAATAAGTTCTAGCATAGATACTAGTAGCTAAAAAAGTACTAGTAGCATTGAAATAGATACTAGTATGTTTTAAGGATTAAATGTAATGTCAGCTTGCCATAGGTGCTGCTACTTTCACTGAGCTTTTGAATCTCTCGGGTCTTGACAAGGTCCAACCTTAGAGCATTGGTTCCCGTGCTAAAACACTAAATCACAATCACCGCCGTGTGAAACTACAGTGCGGAGAGAGAACGAGAACTTGATCAGTATCACCTGATACGTGTGGCCTACTGGGAATGTCCTCTTAATCCTCACTGTGATTTTGAATGTTTACTGTATCCGCAGGTTTCTCAGGTCAAAGGTATCAAATCCAAAAGAAAGAAAATGTCTTACGCCCCAGCGCACCGTTGATGTCTTAATCTCTTGATGCTCTTTTCATTTGAGCATTTAAAGAGAGACTAATCGTGATGATCTTATGCAGAGTGGTGTTTCGGGAGCCTTTTTTTGCTTGTATTTTATATTAAAATGCTGTGCTATGAAAACAATACGCTGAAATGTTCCCTGCTGAGACTTTTTTTTAGGAATCAGGTGCCGCAAGCCAATCAGCAAGATGCATATATCACATGACTGTGCCTTTTTCTGTCTTCTGTTAATCTGAAAAATAGAGATGTCAATCTGCAATAAAGTTTACATTTTGTTACTGTAGGAGCTCATTGTTTGAACTCTTGCTTACTGACTAACTCGCATGAAAAGTGTAAAGTATCCCATTATAATTTCTTCTTTTGAGTTTGGGCTGAAAAGTGACTTGAATCTCAAACACTTAATTACCATTTGCATAATAGGCATACAGTATGTTATGTGTAATACTGTATGGAAATAGAAATACATGAATCTTGAGATGTGAGCTGTTTGAAAGGGTGTTGGAATTCCCACCTTTGTCATTGTAGAAGCAGCCACCATCTAGAGCCTTCAATAAATTGTAAGTCTATATAGTTTTATCGCTTGTGTGCACAGGGATATGCAAGCGAGCGTCCGTGCTCTCAAAGTATCATTGGCTCTGCTGACGATGAAAACCCGCACTAATTCCACTTAAACCCAATAAGAATTATTTATAGTAGCAGAAAGCATGCAAACAGAATCATATGGAAAACACATTCAGGGGCCCCAACCTCACCTTACATTGGCCCTATTCCATTACAGGCTTTTCTGGAACCATACAGCCACACACACATAACACAAAAAAGGTTATGCTTATGATTGCTTTTACAAAATAGTATATATAGTTTGAGTATGATAGTATTGAATACTATTATGTTCTCAATTCTTGATTCTTGAAAATGGATATTGGCCTTTTACTTATAGCTGATAAACTTTTAAAACTTCTTCACTTCTTGTGAGCACCTAGGTTGATAACTGGTTATTTATACTTTTGCTGAACCCATCTGTTTGCATTATTTCAACTTCTTATTATTGTGTTTAATAGTGGAATACATGGTGAAAAACTACATCACCCATGATGCTGTAGAAAATTCCACCAATCAGAGAGTCACAGTGAGCAAAGCTTTCCTAAAGAGATCTTTTGCTCCAACCATTCCAATGAAGCACCACTATGCTCTCAAAATACTTGAATATACATTACCAGTCAAAAGTTTTTGAACAATGTTTTTAAGGAAGACTTTTCTGCTCACCATGTCTGCATTTTATTTGATTCAAAGTACAGCAAAAACAGTGAAATTTTGAAATATTTTTACTATTTAAAATAACTGTTTTCTATTTGAATGTATGAAAGCTGAATTCAAAGCTGAATTTTTAGCGCAGTTACTCCACTCACATGATTATTATAATATTCTGATTTGCTGCTCAAAAAAACATTTATTATTCTTATTATTATTCTTATTATAATTATTATGCTGAAAACAGCTGATTTTTTTTCAGGTTTCTTTGATGAATAGAACGTTCAGAAGAACAGAATTTATCTGAAATTGAAATCTTTTGTAACATTTTAAATGTCTTTAACATCACTTTTGATCAATAAAAATATAAATTTCTATATTTTCTTTCCCAAAAAGAAAAAAAGGATATACTGACTGTTACAAAAGCTTTTTATTTCAGATAAATGCTGATCTTTGGATCTTTCCATTCATCAAAGAATCCTGGGAAAAAATGTACTTAAATAAATAGATCAAATAAATGCAGGCTTGGTGAAAAACATTACAAATCTTACTGTTCAGAAACTTTTGACTGGTAGTGTATACATGCATATTTTGCAATAAACTTAAAATAAATTGTTTCTATAGATACAACTAACAATTTTAAATGGACATTTTGATATTACTCCATCACTGGATTGTAGTTCATTCCCTCGTTAAAGTGTTAAAGGAGAAGTCCACTTCCAAAACAAAGATTCACATATAATGTACTCTTCAAAAGGAGAAGTGGACTTCTCCTTTAAATATAGTCTTTTCATGTTGTCATTCAACTTGTAGTTGGTCGACTTGATTGATGCTCATGATTCATTTAAAATGCTTTTTAAATATCTCTACGGGAAAAATAAATGGGAAATTACTTCCAAAGCCAGTGCCACTGAAAAAAGTGGGCGGGAGCGAAGGCACTCTATTGGTCAATAAACCAGGTAGCCACACCTCCAAACTCACACCATTGGTTGAGCCAATGTTGCTGTTACACTTTTCAGGGAGATCGATCAAACTGTGGCTTATAGTTACTACTGGTGTAACTATTTTAAAATGCAAATTTCACCTTTAAGAATGGTGAACGAACAACACTCTTAAATTCACTCTGTCAGTGTTTCACATGAAGCCCAATGACTTCATCAGTTGAGTATACCCAATCATTCTAGTGGACTTCTCAGTTGCACACAAACCACACTAATTGTGAAATTGTGGGCTAAGGCTTTGTTAAAGTGAAATGGTTTTGTAGTGTGAAAGTGTAGTGCGTGGTATCTGATAATAGTTGAGATGTGGTTTGGAAAACCTTAAGTTGTGTTTTGAAAAACAGCATGCAACAGAACAAAGATTATTTAAAGTAACAGTGTAAATTGCACAGATAGTGAGTATTAAAGAGTGGTCTACATACAAACATTATTCTCTTACCTGTCCAACAAAAAACTGTAACTTGGGCGTCACTTCGATGGACTTTCCCCATCATCATCAAATCTTTCCAACTTGTTTACGCCGTATCGATGTTCTCTGTATATCCTTTATCGGTCCTTCTGTTTTCTATGGAAACCCATCACTGCCACTGAATTAAATATAAAAAAGGTAATTGCGCCTTTTTCTCTCACAGTTCTGACTTTTTTCTCACAGTTGCAAGTTTACATCTCGCAGTTCTGACTTTTTTTTTCTCAGAATTGTGAGATATAAACTCTTAATTGCAAGTTACACAGTCAGAACTGCAAGACATAAACAGGTACTTATTCTCCCATTGCTCTGCTGGTAAAGCACGATGATACATGTGGTTCATTGTCTAATTTTTGCTCTTCCCATCAAATAAACAGTACTACACTACTAACATGTGTACAGAGGCGGAAGGCAATGAGTGTTAGAATTTAACATGACGTTTAGTGAAACGTTGTGACGTTGTGACTGAAGGGGTGAACCACACCACACGTACAATTGAACTCAAAAGTTTACATACACCTTGCAGAATCTGCAAAATGTTAATTATTTTACCAAAATAGGAGGGATCATACAAAATGCATGTTATTTTTTATTTAGTATTGTCCTGAATAAGATATTTCAGATAAAAGACGATTGCAACCTTTTCCAGCAATGACTGTATGATTTTGAGATCCATCTTTTCGCACTGAGGACAACTGAGGGACTCATACACAACAATTATAGAAGGTTCAAACACTCACTGATGCTCCAGAAGGAAAAACAATGCATTAAGAGGCGGGGGTGAAAACTTTTGAACAGAATGAAGATGTGTACATTTTTCTTATTTTGCCTATATATAAAAATCATATTTTTTTTCATTTAGCACTGCCCTTCAGAAGCTACAGAAGATACTTACATGTTTCCCAGAAGACAAAATAAGTTAAATTTACCCTGATCTTCAAATTCAAAAAGTTTTCACCCCTTCAGCTCTTAATGCATTGTTTTTTTCTTTCTAGAACATCAGAGTGTTTGAACCTTCTGTAATAGCTTTATATGAGTCTCTCCGTTGTCCTCAGTTTGAATAGATGGATCTCAAAATCATACAGTCATTGTTGAAAAGGGTTCAAATACACAAAATGTTGAAAAAAACAAAGAATCTGTGGGACCTGAAGGATTTTTCTAAAGAACAGCAGGCAGTTTAACTGTTCAGGACAAGCAAGGGACTCATGAACAACTATCACTAAACAAACAAACAAACACAGCTGTGGATCATTCAGGTAACAACACAGTATTAAGAATCAAGTGTATGTAAACTTTTGAACTGGGTCATTTTTATAACTATTATGGACTATATGGAAATGTCTTTTATGTGAAATATCTTATTCAGGTCAGTAGTAAATAAAAATAACATGCGTTTTATATGATCCCTCTTATTTTGGTAAAATAATTAATATTTTGCAGATTCTGCAAGGTGTATGTAAACTTTTGAGTTAAACTGTAATTCAAACATATTTTATCCACTTTATTTTGCAACACGTAAGTAATCTGTTTTCTGTGCAATAGGTAAATAACTAGAAGAATAACAAAGTGCAGTAAACCGTAAAATCTTTGCTACCAACCATTATGTTTATGAATACGATAAGAAAATGATAAGAAATACCTGTTTGCAACGTAAAGGGTTGATTTTGAACAGCTAAAATAACTAGAAGCGGATGAGATCAGACGCCTAACAAAATTAAGTTAAAGAGACCAAATAACTGATTGTGTTCAACAGAAGAAAGAAACTCACAGGATTGGAGCAGCTTGAGGGTGAGTACATTTAAAGGGGTCATCAGATGCCCATTTTCCACAAGTTGATATGATTCTTTAGGGTCTTAATGAAAAGTCTTTAATATACTTTGGTTAAAATTTCTCAATGGTTGGGTAAAACAACACCCTTTTTACCTTGTCAAAATCAGCTCTGCAAAAATCACCTCATTCTGGTCGAGGCTGCTTTAAATGCAAATGAGCTCTGCTCGCCCCTCTCTCTGTGGAGTGACGAGCCTGTTTACTTTAGCTGCATTTAGCCACGTTTAGCCCCTAACCTTGCTAACTAGCACATTATTAGGAAAGGTGATCGCAAAGATTCATAAAAAAAACCTTATACTCACTTCTGCTGTAAGTGAAGCTGGATCATGAATGATTCGCGCGGACGGATATAGATGTAGATCGGGAGACGCATTCCATTCACAAACAAACATAATCTACTGCATCGGAGATATTCTTGTCTAACTTACATCCCTGCTCCGGCATCGAAACAAAGAGGTTGGACTGTTACAGCTGATCTGAGGTAAGACACTCATGTCAATCAACTATCGTGAGAGCGGCCTCTGTGGGTGTGACGCCACAACAACAGGCATCTGAGAATGGCTCAATTTGAAAAAGGGGATATTATTTTTACAAATTAATTAAAAACCACTGTATGGATTTTTATCATTATATGGTACATTTGTACATACACTGCCAACACACATTAATGTTCAAACAACATTTAAAAGTGAATTTAGCATCCGATGACCCTTTTAAGACAGAATTTTAATTTTTAAGTGAACCAGTGATATTTTTATTGTTCAACAGATGAAAATTATGAAAGTGATTCCAGCAATATCATTACTCTATGCAGCAGAGGTTGCGCTAGACTTTGTCCGTTATTTTGACGGACAGGGTCGTAAAAATTCCGTCATAATCTATTATTACCCGTCATTATAATTTTCATATTTTAATTAGAATAAAAAAATTAAATGCTTTTATTTTTGTTCACATTTTAATGTTTAATCATTAACCCATACGGCCGACAGCGCAGTGTTTAAAAACAACAAAATACGCTAGGGCTGGGTAAACAAAAACAAAACAAAACAAAACAAAACAAAAAAATAGATTCTCATTTTAATGAACCAAAATCAATTCTTAAATCACAATCGATCTTCTGGTCTATGCTGTTTTAAGTTGATGAATAAACAGTGCATAGTCTTCCTTCCAAAAAAAAATAGTAATAGGCTAGGCTTTGTGTTACTTTTGATATAAAACAAAGTCTCAGATGTCAAATTCTGTCTACTTCATTAGGAAATTCAAGCAATAAATACCGTTTTGGCGCTCTTTAATGTGGCGTGACAGATCGTTGTAGCTTCTGTGCACTGGCCTGTGCATAATCAAACACAGGAAAACATTCGTGACAGTTCCGTTTTAGTTGTGGATCGAGCGCTCTGCTGCTACATTGGAGCGCACTCGCCACCAACTGGAGAGGGGTGGGAATTACAGCTACAATAGATCACCCTCAGTGCAATCCGTCAACATGACGGACGGCCCTCAGATTTTTCCGTCACTGATAAAAAAAAAACCGTCAGTGATTAACGTGACCTCTGCTGTGCAGGTATCGTTAATGCTCTGGTGTGGACTATACTATTCTTTTACAATTTTAACCTTGTAGGCCTATCCAAATGACTGCAGCTGTTTTTACATTAAAATAAGGTGGATTTCAAACTATTATCTTTATCTCATGACAGTGTACACCATTCCGATGACTCTTCACAAAAACATTATTTATTTCCTAATGTGTAAAACTATTTAAATGTAGCTGGATACATGTGGAACATCCCCCATCTCCAAGCTGAAAGTGTTGATGGGGTTCTTGGCAGACAAGAACGCAATCCCCGAAATATAAGATGCAGTGGAAATGAGTTAGTGAATCCATGTCTTCACTGGGAATACCGCTGAGAAATGTGTGGACTTCCTGTTTTGCCCTTCTGAGATATTTGTCACCTTGCAAAGGTTTTAAGAGTCTGCCTGATACATCCATCTGTGAACCAACAGAAATATCCCTCTTGTGGTTGTATAACTGTCTAAGCATTGGGATGTGTAATACAGTAGAAACTGACCTTTTGTAAAGTTCCAGTTACTTGTTAATGTTTAATGACAAATGAGAAGTGACGATCTCCACTAGAAAATTGATTGTGAATTTTATGGAGGCCTATTATTGTATACTTGAGTTCTACCTTTTAAGTGGTGTTTAACGATTGTTTTGTGAGCTTTCTATAGTTATAGCTTAAAGTTTTTCCAGTGTACTGTTTAACAGTCAGAGCTTGAGTTGAATGTTATCATGCCACTGTCAAGATATTAGTGATATTAGTGAAGAGAGTGATTTGTGTTTCTTTTGCAAAAACATAATTTCGTATGACAGAGAAGAGATTCACACCAACAAACCCTCCACAGTAAAATTACAGACAGCAATTAAATATAAACATATTGCATGTTGAATAGACGCCCTCTACTGGACAAACCAACAACGTGCTTAATAAATTAACAGCTACAATAAATACATTTTGTATCTACACTTTGAGTCCTGTTAATACTAAAATGTATAAAAATATATGTACAGTTCTGTGCAAAAGTTTTAGGCCACTAGTATTTTCACCAGCTAAAAAATAGTATTAAGTCAGTTATTTCTATCGTTAGCTGTAGTGTGTCAGTAGGAAATATCAGTTTACATTTCCAAATCTTCATTTTGCCATTAATTGTAAAATTCCAGTGAGATATTTGTTTGCACAAGGACACTTACAACAGAGATCTGATCTCATCATCATCATCCAGTCTGTCTGGAATGACATGAAGAAACAGAACTAACTGAGAGACTAAATCCAGAAGAACTGTGGCAACGTCTTCAAGATGCTTCAAGACACCTACTTGCAAAGCTACCTGAAAAACTATGCACAAGTGCGCCTAGGGCAAAAACTACCTTGATTGTCACACCAAATGTTGATGTAATTTAGTTACTACAAGTTAGTTGATCAAGTGATTCATCATAAAGTGGCAAATAAAAACAGGAAGTGCTCGTAATACAAAATTTCAGGCATTGTTCAGATTAGTGCATGCTAAACGGAAGATCAAGGATAGAATTGAAGTCAAATGGTGACGAAAGCTTGAAGACTGTCAGGGATTCAGATGGAGGTGGGAAGATCATTCCACCAACCAGGAACGGTGAATGAAAATGTTCTGGAAAGTGATTTTGTGCCTCTCTGTGATGGTACCACGAGGCGTCACTCACTTATAGAGCTCAGACTTCTGGAGTGAATGTTTTAGCAAATTTTACAGCTCCATTGGCATGATCCTAAAATCCTACAACTTTACAGCTCAGATAATATAAACAGATTTTAGTGCAGAAATATGTGATTTCAAAATATTACAATACTTATATTTAGAATTTAAAATTCTTCAAATATTGGTTAATTTGTTCATTATTTATTTATTTATTTGTGGTAATCAACTTTTTTTTAAATGCCATCAAATGTGCTTAACTTGACTCCAGAATATTCTTTTAAAGACTGTTTTTAATATCAACTTATCAATATGTTAACGTTATCTTTTATGTAATCTTTTTTTAACCCCCAACACCTGCAAAAAGTAACAGTTCTGGTACATAATGAATTCTTTTTTCTATTTCTCTATTTATTCCCAGAATTAAAAAAAAAAAAACATCTGGAGTCAACCATCTGAGGAGGACTGGAGAGTCAAATCAAGTCAGCCGGTGTGACTCAGCTTTTGAAATTCAGATGCATGACGCTGATTGTTGAAAGAGGCTTTGATGTTGTGGACAACTCCATTATGATTGAGGAACAACTTTACTTTGTAACATCGCCCCCTTGTGGAGGTTGTGGACTCAGTATGAAAATGTGTCAATTGCACAGTGCCAGCTACTTTCAGAATAGCTTTCTTAATGTTCATAGATTTTGTAAACAGTTCTGTCAATTAAACATCTTAATTTAAAAATGTAAAAAAGGATGCAGAGTCTATACAAGCAAACTGTTACCACATCAGATGTTCAATGGAAAGCCAAACATTTCAAAACGACTTAATGATTTATAATATAATGGTCACATGTGCCATGTACATATACCTTTTTTTCAGTGTGCTCTTTTTGTTTTGTCTGAAACTTTGATTTATACACTTACTCCTTTTTTATTCTACTGGATTATATGGAAATGGAAATGGAAATGGAATTCCTTCAGACTGTTGAAATGTTTTACCATTAAATGTAAGTAACAACAACAAACTCAGTCTTTATAAAAAAACACTGGTCTGGACACAATCCTTTTTAAAAATATAATCAGACAATATTCAAAGAAAATATTTTCAAAACCAAACATGTCCATGTCATATAAGTATGTTACTATTTCTGCAGTATGTGTATACTGTGCACACAGTATGCACATTTTCAGTATGTCTAATGCCTATGAACTACTGTATGTGCCTAAATTATTATGTGCCTTAATTCCATGAATAAATCTTTTACCACCAATCAAAATCAGGGTGTTTTCAGTTACTGGAAAGCATTTCAGGATAAAACATCTACATATCCTTTTATATACATTTTATTTTAATAATCTTAACTATCATCAATGACCTGCAGAGGGCAGCGGAGGAGTGATCAAATAGTAACGACAAAATCTCCCAAATATCTTTGCAGATGCGGATTATTAATTGTATTAATAATAATAATAATTATATATATATATATATATATATATATATATTTTTTTCGTCAGGAATACGTCTGGAATCAGGTTATCCCACGTTTCTTAAGCACGATTGCAAAGAGTTAGAACCAAACGGCTTTAGAGACATAAAATACGTAAATAAGTAAATACATGAATGAATGAATACTGGCGTAACAAACAAGAAAACAAGCAAGCTCGCTTGTTACCAATGTACAGTATTACTGCTACAAACTGAACACAACTTAATATTCCTGTAACAGGAAAATACTCCTGTATTTTTTGAAAGTCGCTAACAGCCAATCAGCATCAAAAGTGACGGTCAGCGCGGTCACATCAGGAACGTTCTAAATTTCTCTTGTGACGAACACAAATAGAATCCCAGCTGCTGAAACTCGCTCCTGCACTGCTATCTCTGATGAATAGTCTTTTTTCTAATTTTATGGAATTTAGATTTAACCTGCAAACTGCAGCAAGACCATCAAACAACTATTAAAAGCAACAAATCAGGGGTCCTCAAATCTTGTCCTGGAGTTTGGCTCCAAAACAGATTAAACACAACTGCATCAAGGTCTTCATTATCGCAAGCAGTTTAATGTCTTCTGGATCACTAGAAAAATCACAGGTAAGTGAGTTTGATCAGGTTTTGAGCTAAACTTTGCAGGGCACCAGCTCTTCAGGACCGTATTTGAGGAACCCTGGTGAAGACCATCAGACAACAGTGAAGACCATCAAACAACAGTGAAGACCAACATAACAGGGTTCCTCAAATCTTGCCCTAGAGTTTGGCTCCAGCCCAGATCAAATAAAACTGAGCAAGCTGATCAAGGTCTTCAGGATCACTAGAAAAATCACAGATAAGTGAGTTTCATCAGGTTTTGAGCTAAACTCTGCAAGGCACCAGCTCTTCAGGACCATATTTGGGGAACCCTGGTGAAGACCATTGAACATCAGCGTAGACCATTAAGCATCAGTGAAGACCATCAAACATCAGCGAAGACCATCCAACATCAGCATAGACCATCCAACATCAGCGTAGACCATCCCAACATCAGCATAGACCATTCAACGTCATCGCAGACCATTCAACATCATCATAGACCATCCAGCGTCAGCGTAGACCATCCAGCGTCAGCGTAGACCATCCAACGCCATCGTAGACCATCCAACATAGACCATCCAACATCATCTTAGACCATCAAACATCAGCAGACCATTTAACGTTATCGTAGACCATCCAAAGTCAACTTAGACCATCCAACATCGTAGACCATCAAACATCAGCATAGACCACCCAACATCAGCTTAGACCTTCAGACATTAGTAGACCATCAAACATCAGCATAGATCGTCAAACACCAGCACAGACCATCCAACATCAGCATAGACCGTCAAACACCAGCATAGACCATCCAACATCAGCGTAGACCTTCAAACATCAGCATAGACCATCCAACATCAGACCTTCAAACATCAGTAGACCATCCAACGTGATAGACCATTAAACATCAGCCTAGACCATGCATCAACGTAGACCATCATAGACCAGTAAACCATCCAACATCAGCGTAGACCTTCAAACATTAGCGTAGACCATTCAACATCAGTGTAGACCGTCAAACATTAGCGTGGGAACATCAGCATAGACCATCCAACTTCAGCATAGACCATCCAACATCAGCGTAGACCTTCAAACATCAGCGTAGACCATCCAACATCAGCGTAGACCTTCAAACATTAGCGTAGACCATCCAAGCGTGATCAGACCATTAAACATCAAGACCTAGACCATCCAACGTCAGCATAGACCATCAACATCAGTGTAAACCATCCAACATAGACCTTCAAACATTAGCGTGAACCATTCAACATCAGTGTAGACCGTCAAGCATAGACCATCAACATCTAAGCAGACCATAGATGACCATCCAACATCGTAGACCTTCAAACATTAGCACCATCAACAACATGTAGACCTTCAAACATCAGGGTTAACCATCCAACATCAGACCTTCAAACATCTAAACCATCCAACATCAGCGTCAAACCATCCAACATCAGACCTTCAAACATCAGTGTAAACCATCAACATCACCGTAGACCATCCAACATCAGCGTAGACCATCCAACATCAGTGTAGACCTTCATTCAAACATCAGCATAGACCGTCAAACATTAGCGTAGACCATCAAACATCAGCAGAATTCATTCAACGTAGACCATCAAACATCAGCGTGACCTTTAAACATCAGCATAGACCGTCAAACATTAGCGTAGACCATCAAACATCAGCGACCATCAAGCATTAGCGTGACATCAGACCAGAGACCTTTAAACATCAGCAGACCATCAAGCATTAGCGTAGACCATCATCAGCAGACCATCAAACATCAGCATAGACCATTCAAAAATAGACCTTCAAACATCAGCGTAGACCATCCAACATCAGCGTAGACTTTCAAACATTAGTAGACCATCCAACATCAAGCGAGACCTTCAAACATCAGTGTAAACCATCAACATTAGCGTAGACCATTCAACATCAGTAGACCATCCATCAGTGTAGACTTTCAAACATTAAGCGTAGACCATCCAACATCAGCGTAGACCTTCAAACATCAGTGTAAACCATCCAACATTGCGTAGACCATCCAACATTAGACCATCAACATCAGCGTAGACCTTCAAACATCAGTGTAAACCATCCAACATTAAGCGTAGACCATCCAACATCAGCGTAGACCATCCAACATCAGCGTAGACCTTCAAACATCAGTGTAAACCATCCAACATTAGCGAGACCATCAACATCAGCATAGACCATCAACATCAGCGTAGACCATCCAACATCAGTGTAGACCTTCAAACATCAGCAAGACAAACATCAGCATAGACCGTCAAACATTAGCACCATCAAACATCAGAGCATTCAACGTCAGCGTAGACCATCAAACATCAAAGCGTAGACCTTTAAACATCAGCATAGACCGTCAAACATTGCGTAGACCATCAAACATCAGCGTAGACCATCAAGCATTAGCGTAGACCGTCCAACATCAAGCGTAGACCATCAAACATCAGCGTAGACCTTTAAACATCAGCACAGACCATCATTGCGTGGTCCAACATCAGCGTAGACCATCAAACATCAGCAGACCATCAAACATCAGCATAGACCATTCAAAATCAGTAGACCTTCAAACATCAGCGTAGACCATCCAACATCAGCGTAGACTTTCAAACATTAGTGTAGACCATCCAACATCAGCGTAGACCTTCAAACATCAGTGTAAACCATCCAACATTAGCGTAGACCATTCAACATCAGCGTAGACCATCAACATCAGTGTAGACCTTCAAACATCAGCATAGAGGTCAAACATTTAGACCATCAACATCAGCGTAGACCTTCAAACATCAGTGTAAACCATCAACATTAGCGTAGACCATCCAACATCAGCGTAGACTTTCAAACATTAGCGTAGACCATCCAACATCAGCGTAGACCTTCAAACATCAGTGTAAACCATCCAACATTAGTGTAGACCATCCAACATCAGCGACCATCAACATGAGACCTTCAAACATCAGTGTAAACCATCAACATTAGTAGACCATCAACATCACGTAGACCATCCAACATCAGCGTAGACCTTCAAACATCAGTGTAAACCATCCAACATTAGCGTGACCATCCAACATCAGCGTAGACCTTCAAACATCAGTGTAAACCATCCAACATTACCATCCAACATCAGCGTAGACCATCCAACATCAGTGTAGATCAAACATCAGTGTAAACCATCCAACATTAAGACCATCAACATCAGCAGACCATCCAACATCAGCGTAGACCTTCAAACATCAGCATAGACCGTCAAACATTAGCGTAGACCATCAAACATCAGCGTAGACCATTCAACGTCAGCGTAGACCAAAAATAACGCTAAAATAACATTAACAACAAAAACAACAAAAGTAATAATAACAAAAATAACAATAAAATAATATTAACAATGAAAACAATTACAACATAACTATAAAATAATAACAACACTTGCAAAATAACAATAAAATAACAGCCAAATAATAATAAATATAACAACTATAAAATAACATTGACAATAAAAGTAACAAAAATTACGATAAAATAACAGCAACATATAACTGTAATATATATATATATATATATATATATATAACTGTAATATATATATATATATAACTATAAAATAAGATCAACAACAAAAATAATAATAACAAAAATAATAACAAATTATAATAACAACAACAAAAATAACAATAAAATGATAGCAACAACTATAAAATAACATCAATGACAAAAAATAACAAAATAATAACAACAACAACAAAAATAGCAAAATAACAATGATAAAAAATAGTAAAATAGTAATAAATATAACAAATTATAATAATAACTAAGACCGTAAAATAACACTAAAATAACATTAACAACAAAAACAGCAAAAGTAATAACAAATATAACTAACAATAAAATAATATTAACAACAAAAATAATAAAAAAATAACTACAAAATAATAACAAATAATAACAACAAAAATAACAAAATGACAATAAAATAACAGCCAAATAATAATAAATATAACAACTATAAAACAACATCAACAAAATAATTACAAATAAAGATAACAAAAATAACAACGCTAAAATAACATAACAAAAATAACAAAATATCAACAACAAAAATAATAAGAAATGTAACAACTATAAAATAACATCAACAAAAAAACAAAAGTAAAATAATAACAAATAATAATAATAATAATAACAAAAATAACAATGATAAAATAACAGCCAAATAATACTAATTATAACAACTATAAAATAACATCAACAACAAAAATAACAACAAAAGCAATAATAACAAATGTAACAAATGGCAAAATAACAACAAAAATAAAATAATGACAGCAAAAATAACAAACACCAAAAAATAAAAAATAACACAAATAAAAATAAAATAATATAAATAATATAAAACATATGAAATAATATAAATGATACAAAACAAAATAACAAGGAAAAAAAAGTAATAACAACAACAACAACAATACTCATACTATTTTATTTTACATCAACAATAAAAACATTAATAACAAAAACAAATAATTATATTTTTATATGAGGAATTAATATTCTATGTAAACAATATAGACCAAAACAAGCCTACAAACTAATGATAAAATATAAAAAAAAACCTATGTAAAAATAATAAAATATATATTTTTTAAAAGTTGAATTTAATAAAAGTCATATTTATGAAAATATAAACAAAATCTATTGCTTATTTTAATGCGAACTATTATCTGTTTACCTCATGAAAATAATTTTGACTATAAATTTGACTACTGGTAAATTGGTAATACAGAAAATCAAAAATCTGATATTGAATTAATTTAATTGTAATGCTCTGCTCTTTCTACTAATAAAGTTATTAAATAAAGCACTATGACTGCCGTCCTGTGGTGATTACTATGCATGACATTTGTGTGTGTGTGTGTATGTGTACACATATAATTAATCACATATATATAATTAATATATTTTTCTATATTAATATAAACATATTTTTCTGAAATTTAGTAACATTAGACTACAATAAATATCATATTTAACTACCTGTGTCATTCATCAAGTAGGAAATACACAGAAGTTGAATAAAATGTAGTTAATAAAACACTAAATTCTAAATTAAATATAGATGAATGGCTGCTGTTATTGTTGACCTCAACTCCAAACTCGTTGTAATGTCAGCTCAGTCCAGTGGATCCTGTCATGATCTCCACAGATGTTTCTGTCACAGTTTTTGTCTGTAGAGCTGAACTTACACTGTACATTTGTTTGAAGACATTTCATCATTTTAATATACACTTATATATACACTTGAGGTATATATATATATATATAAAGATATATACCTCCAGTGCCCATTTACATAATCAAAAAAATGTAAAGCATACAGATCAGGTCAGATGAATGTTAAAAGTCAAAAAAATAAATAAACAAAAATATAAAAAAAAAATGTTTGACTATAGGGGTGGTTTACTAAACTTATTGCAGTATTCCACTGTATTTTCTAGATAGGTATAACATTTGAGAACTGAATAAGCCAACTACAAGTCTTCCTGATCTCGCTCGCACACCTGTTTATACAGTGGTTACAAAATTTTACCGTTTGCATTTCTAGTACAAAGCTTTCTTTAGCTCAAGTATGCGAACCTCTTTGCCACATGCACTGTAATATGTATTATACTTACAGTTCAATTTTCAAATGAAAATGGCAACATGATCATTTTATAAAATATGTGTTCATATGTTCATGTATGCGTGTTAACGCCTTCATTCAACTGGAGAAAACAGCTGTGGTATGACGAGGGGTGAACGCAGTGAAAACTTTACAGTAGATGGGGAACTGATTACTCCGCCATGTTGTTTTGTAAACTGTATTTATGACAAAGAAATGCACAGATGCAGATATTATAACTATTGATAAACACACGCCGTCCTGTTTCTCGCTCTGCGCCGCCGTGCAGATATTAATGACAGATATGGGCCAGATCGTTACCATGTATGTTTTGCCATAAGTTTAGAATTTGCGGGAAATTATTGCTTAGTTCACAGCTCCTTTTGAGGTACATGGTCCAGATAACAACAAACACATTAGAACTAAGGTTTAGCTATGGCTGACATTGGTAAACATCAACGTCTGGCTAACATTTGGATTACACTTGGAAAACACATCAAGTTTGTCACACCTGGCTAAAAAGTTCTGGCTAAAAACATGGGCCAATTTTGGGCCTGCGACCAAATACTAATCTGGGCCACACTTTATCTGTAGATTACAGCCAGATCCGGGCCAAAGGAAATTTGCTAACTGGGACATCTATAGATAGCTTGACATGTCTACTTTTAACTGAAGCAAGCCTCTCGAAAACAAATATCCTGTGTTAAAGTAATCTTTAGGAAGGCAATGCCATGCCCAGTCTTTCTCGTCGGACCTAATTATTTTTAATTTGATCACACGTTATTGCAGGCTCTTACATTAGGTCATTTGAGATCAAACGACCATTCAAAAACAAAAATATGTTTTACCACACCACAGAGCAGTGAAAAACACTGAAAATGTGAAAAAATGCTTTATAAACGTTTTCACAAATCAATCTCTATCTAAAATAAGTGATTGTGCATTAACCCGGATTGCGTGATTACTGGAATCTGTCGGAGGGCTACGCAAACATCACGTTCAACAAAGAAAAATGATCTAACTCTATGCTTTTCTCAATGAAACAAATAGCTAAACATCTAATAACTACAAATGCTGACACATAATCATGAATATTTAAATAAAATTACTTTAAAATCCAAAATATCATTTTGCCACCTTTTGGTCAAATTGGCGCGGTCGTCGTAGCAACCGAGGTGTGGCCTGCCGGACATCAGCCAAACTTGATGTGTTTTCCAAGTGTAATCCAAATGTTAGCCAGAAGGCGATGTTTACCAATGTCAGCCATAGCTAAACCTTACTTGGTTTTAATGTGTTTGTTGTTATCTGGACCATATACCTCAAAAGGAGCTGTGAACTAAGCAATAATTTCCTGCAAATTCTAAACTAACAATCTGGCCCATATCTGTTCAGCCACGCCATATCGAAGCCATATTTGCCAGCTATCGGCCACATTTGGCACAAAAGTTCTTGCTATCTGGGACATTACAGTTTTTTTCAATCGCTAACAAGCGCTTACCCATACTTCAGATACTTTTTCTAAACTCTTAACACAGACTCACACCTACAAAACACAATTGGCCAAATGGATAATTTTCTTCTCAAAAATACATTTTGTTAAATATATACTAACTCTTCATTTCAAAATAGAACACATCTTTCTCTGCACACACTAACTTTACCAAAACACTGGAAATCTGACTCAAAATGAAATTATTCTGTCAAAGAATAACACTTGTTTTCACTTCACAAGGTACATGCAGTCAGTCAAAGTACACCAGGTTTCAAAATACCGGCTATTGTTGACGTTACAAAAACTGCATAGACTTTTATTTTTCAGTTTTACAGGTGCATGCAAAACATGCAATCCACCGTTTTGACACTAAATTTCTTGGTTGGGAACTGTATGTCCACATGTACAGTAATGTTCACATTCAAAAGCATTCCAGTAAAAAGCAAATAAGTTTTTTTTTCCTTTACTGTTTACTACAGGAGGTACAGTAGAAACACGGTATGATAGAACAGAAAAAGTTTTACAGTATTGCTTACAGTGAACAAAATATCCATGAAACACACAAGAGCATTCTGAACAAAAAAACAACAGCAAAAAACCCAGAAAATTACCCAGAAAAGCACAAAATTACTGTATCTAATCTCTGCGATCTTCAGGGTTAGGCCACATGTTTTCATCAACATCACATCTGATGTTATCCAAGGCGATGCACCTGGGATAAAACCGCCTGGTATGTCGGATCCACCCTTGGCAATCATCAACTGTAATGTCCCTGCAGCCAGCATCCATGGCTTCAAGGAGGGACATCTGGTCATGTGGCTGATGGTCATAAACCTTCCACCTCTATGCAGAAAAGAACTCCTCTATGGGAGTTGAGGAAAGGTGAATAGGGTGGAAGGAAGAGACTTACCAGTCTTGGGTGGACTTCAAACCATGTTGTTATTGCTTGCGAATGATGGAAAGCCACATTGTCCCAGGTAATTACAAAGGTCCTCATGTTTTCACCCTCCTGATCCTGCTCTGGAACCAGGCGCTGGTGGAGATCATTGAGAAAGGCAAGCAGGCGCTTGGTATTATAGGGTCCAACCTGACATCTGTGAAGGAGTAATCCTGCATTTGCAAATGCTGCACACATGGTAATGTTTGCCCCTCTCTGTCCTGGCACATCAACTGTGGCCCTTTTTCCAATTACATTTCGTCCACGTCGACGCCTTTTGGCCAGATTGAATCCTGCCTCATCTATGTATATGAATTCATGAGGGGCCTGGTTGGCCTCCAATTCCATAACTCTCTGAAACAAAGTTTATGTAAATCATGTCATTACTGTATACCATACTGTACTGTAACCTATTACTGTGTAGGTTACCTACTTGCAAAGTGCAAAGCTTATAGAACTGGACATTGAATTGAATATACAATATACCTGGACATATTGTCGTCGTAGCTCCTTGACTCTCTCACTGTTCCTCTCAAAGGGAACAGTGTAGAGCTGCTTCATCCCCACTCTGTGTTTGGACAATGTCCGCATAATGGTTGTGAGGCTGATGCTATCGATATTGTCAAATATCTCATGGTCCGCCACAATTCTAGTTTGAATTTCATGCAGTTTTATTGCATTATTTGCAACAACCATTTCTACAATGGCAAGCTCTTGATCATTACTGAGGAGCTTTCCTCTTCCCCCAGAGGGTGGAAGACATTGCATTCTTTAGAGGGACAAAAAAAAATTCAACATATGCATTACTGTATGACCATATTGACATGTCAAGCGAGAATAGAAACTAATCCATGTAAAATTTAATACTTACCTGTTGGTTTGTTGAAAGATGCGTATAATGGAGGCAACAGTTGACCGCCTCAAATTGGGCTGCATTCTTTCACCAGCCTCTCTTAGTGAAAGATCGTAGTTGATTACATGGTCAATGATAGTGGCACTAATTTCATCACTGACTACGGTTCTTGCAGCCCTTGGAATGCCACCACCACGCATTCTTACACCTCTACCTTGCCCTCTCCTTGGGCCTGCTCTTCTCACTGCTCCTGCACCTCTCACTGCATCTCACTGGGCCTGCTCTTCTCCCTGGGCCCCTTGCTCTTACTCTTCTTCGTCCAGACATTACAGTGTTTGTCTTTTTCTGTTTCGGTTTCCAAGAACATCACTCCTCAAAGTCCTCCTTTTACTGTATAAGTGTAAATGTAATAGAAAAAAATAACCCCTGCCACTGAGTCTACAGTTTTTCCTCGATTGCTTAAACACATTTGCCCACTCTGACATCGCATTTTCAAAACAGTTAACACACAGGATAAAACTGAAGCTCAATGGCCAAAATGACTCATTTTGTTAGCAAAATGCTCTAACACTCACAAAACATTAAAAACATGCAACATAAGCAAATATTTCCATCAAACACCACAACTTGTGGTCAAATTAATTTATTCTTTCAATCAATCATTACACATGATCATTACAATCATTACACGTCAATATGCAATATAATACTTTACAAACTCAAATGGATACTGAAAAAAAAAAAAAAAAAAGCTACCAAAGGAAACTTATGGGTGGAAATACCTTTTTTAAAAAAAAGAAAAATACATATATTTTATCTTTCACATTTAGTCCATTCGTTCTTGCCGATTATGCCACAGGTTCTCATCAACATTGCATTGAATGTTTTCCCTTGCAATGCACCGAGGGAAATACCTCCTTGCATGGTGTATCCATCCCTGGCAGTCCTCTGCACCTATTGCCAGGCAACCAGCATTCATTGCCTCCAGGAGGGGCATCTGCTCATATGGCCGGTGATCATACACCTTCCACCTCCAAGCAAAGAAGAACTCCTCGATTGGGTTCAGAAAAGGCGAGTATGCAGGGAGGAATTGCATCACAATACGAGGCTGTGCTGCAAACCATTCATTCATAAGGCGAGAGTGGTGGAAAGCCACATTGTCCCAAATTATGACATATAGAGTCATGCCAGGCCTCAACAGCCCTCTCTCTTCAGGTGGAATCAGTATTTCTTTCAATGCATCAAGAAATGTGATGAGGCGTTCTGTATTGTATGGGCCAATAGTTGGTATGTGGCAAAGGACCCCATCATTGGAGATGGCCCTCTGCCCAATGATGTTCCTCCCGCGTCTCCTCACTTTACAGAGGTTGAAGCCGGCTTCATCCACAAAAATGAATTTGTGATGTGCCCCTTCAGCTTCAAACTCCATTATTCTCTAAGAAAAAGAGCAAATTCATGAAGCAGATTATTCCAGTCGCATGTAACTATGGTAAACAAGGTATTACAATAAAAAAAAAATCTGTACCTGTACATACTGGAATCGTGCCTCCTTTACGATGTCAGAGTTTCTTTGAAATGGAACTCTGTACAGCTGCTTCATTCTGACATGGTTTCGTTTAAGGACTCGATCTATAGTTGCCAAACTCACACTGTTTATATTTCTAAATACTCCCTGATCTGCAATTACTGCTGCCTGGATTTCACGCAGTCTGATTGCATTGTTTGCCACTACCAGATCTACAATGGCAGACTCCTGTTCAATACCAAATATCTTTCCTCTGCCACCAGTGTGTGGTAATGTGTGGATTCTATAAAGTAAAAGCAAAAAGCATGTCAAAATTGACATTACTGTATGACAGTCACATAAATGGGATTGATAAAACATCTGCATTACTGTAGACACAGTTTGTTCTGCTAACAGAGCAATGCAGTAAAGCTTTGTTGGGAGGTATAGCTTGTCTGTTAAGAAAATGTAAGCATTGTGGAAATGTGTTCACTGACTGCATATTGGGTGAAAACGACATGAAATGTGTGATTGGTATGGCCACAAAAGACCGATGCTGTGCTAATTGTGTTTAGAGTTTTGAAAATGTGACAACTGGTTGGACAAACGCTTGTTAGCGACTGAAAAAAACTGTAATGACAAAGATAGTTATTTCATTAGGAATTCTGTCCGTTTACGACAGAAGGCATGTAATACTGACACCCACCTGTTTACGTTCACTTAAGCCGTAACTGACTGTATTTACATGAGATACTCAACACGATGGACATTTGGACTAGTTTGTACGTATTTACCAGAGAGAGCACTTCTATCAGCGTGATTCCGCCTATCCCGCCTTCACTAACTTTAAGTTAATAGACGAATTGTGACTCCCGGGTAAAACGAGAAGTCTGGTCACCCTAACTCTTCAGGCAGGGGCGTAGGCAGGGGCATAGCCACGGGTGTGCCAGGGTGTGCCGGTGCCTAAAAATAGACGCAGAAATATTTTTTTTTATAATCGAATAAACATGGGTGGCACTAAAGGTTGTTTTTCAGATGACTAATGTGTTTTTCTGACCTGGTGAAAAAAATCATTAAAGACAACTTCCATATAAAAACCTTTGAGAATATGTGGAATTCATATAAATACATTGTTATGAATATAATCAGAGTGACCTCCTTTTCAAGCTTGAATAAACTGCATGCATGCTTGCCACAAAGACGATTACAGTCCTCTGTACAATTCTCTGTTATGACATCAACAGACATGACTTCAATGTTATCCATCTTAAAATGCACCTGCAAACCTGCATGTGCGTCATAGCTATAGGAACTGTTGCTATGTCGGAGGTATAAATACAGACTTTGACGAGTACTGTCACACGAACACAAGAACACATTCATAGCAGTTCCTTAATTTCTGTTTCTTCCTGTTTGAAGTTACATAAATTTGGTGTTTTGTTATACAGACTTCATTATTTGCTGAGAATACAAAGAAAAACCGGGAAGATAAAATGGGAAAATCACAATCAACAGAAGTCCCATCACAAGGTGAGTTTTGTCAGGCTGAAATTTAAGACAAAGAGCAAAATTGAACTAATGAAATGTTATCTTAAAAACTACAATAACACAAAATTATGCAAGATTTTCTTCATAAATACTATTCACAATTTCAGCTTTCTTATCTTAGACTGTATCTGTGGAATAAATGGGTTTGTGAAAAGATGAAATCTTAAAGCTACAAAAGTTATTGTTTTCCTCTTTTTTTCTTTTGTTCTTTGATTCACAGACATCACAGCAGCTGGGTTATTAGGTTATTTTGGCTAATATTACTTTAAGAGCTCCCACTGCTAAACATGATGCGGATCTGATGCGCATTGTATTTTTTCACAAATCTTTACCTTTTCTGACCCACTTCAGGTTTTAAATTCTTTACTAATGAGCTGATGAGTTAAATCGGGTGTGTTAGATGAGGGAGACAGTGTTGGGGTGCTCCAGAACAGTTTTGAAAACCACTGCATTTCAGAGACAGACTTCTTAAATGTAACTCATATATAACAAATAATTACATGCATGCACATTTTTAAGGAAGCTTTAATTTCCTTTTCATGACTTAATTGACGACATAACTATGACAATGCATGCCCCTTGTCCTTGTCACCTGTTCCATTTCTGCGATTGTTTGACTAGTGCCTGGCGCTGAGGCAAAGTAGGAGTGTGCATCTCTTTTTTTGATGTGGTTGTTAAAACGTTCTGTGTTTAAATAAAGGCAATTCTTGTTAAGAAAATTTGGATGAGAAAATAACTGATATTACAAAAATACGCAAATATGACTATATACACTGACCAAAATGAGAAACGCAACACTTTTGGTTTTGCCCCCATTTTTCATGAGCTGAACTCAAAGATCTAAGACTTTTTCTATGTACACAAAAGGCCTATTTCTCTCAAATATTGTTCACAAATCTGTCTAAATCTCTGTTAGTGAGCACTTCTCCTTTGCCAAGATAATCCATCCACCTCACAGGTGTGGCATATCAAGATGTTGATTATTTATACACTTGTGGCGTCGAACCAAATGCAATATCACACCCATAGACGTGAGAAATGGCTTTATCATTGTCACGGGCAGAGTTGAAAACTGAGCCATCAAGTCGGACACTTTCTGCTCTTTTATATTTCTACACTTTTTATATACTGCTTAATACAGTGCCATCTGTTCAAGAATAAAGTTAAACATAAACATATACCATTTAAATACTGATAAAGTGGGGGTATATATATATGCTTTTATCAGCGTTTTATGATGTCCGCGACTCAGTATAACATTGAGACTACAATAAAAAAAGTTTTTACTGTTCTAAAAACAGATTTGTGGCCATTATTGGAATTGAGGTTGTTAGAATAAATCCGAAACACACGTAATCGTTGTCATGCAGTGAATTTGGCCAATAGTGAAACAGCTGTGTCATCATCAAAACTCCTGCAGCTGCTCTGGAGAAGCTACGAGCGTCTGAGTCACCTGTCTGCTCTCAAAACGCTATTGCGGTACTTTGATGCCACACGCAACAGTCATGTGTTGTTGGTGCCATCTCAAGTCGGACAAAATTTCTAACATGCACTGCTTCAAGTCAGATTTTGGTCGATCTGCACAGCACCACGTTAAGTCGAACATGCCCAATAAGTCAGCCTAATTAAAGGGGTCATCGGATGCCCATTTTCCACAAGTTGATATGATTCTTTAGGGTCTTAATGAAAAGTCTGTAACATGCTTTGGTTAAAATTTCTCAATGGTAGTGTAAAAAACACCCTTTTTACCTTGTCAAAATCAGCTCTGCAAAAATCAACCTGTTCGATGTTACTTTAAATGTTAATGAGCTCTGCCCCGCCCGTCTTCTCTCTGTGGAGTGATGAACCTGTTTATTGTAGCTGCATTTAGCTGCGTTTAGCCACAAAACTTGCTAACTAGCACGTTATTAGGAAAAGCAATTGTAAAAATTCTGAAAAAAAAAAAACATTATACTCACGTCTGCTGTAAGTGAAGCTGTATCATGAATGATTCGCGCGAACATAGACGGATATATGTAGATCAACATGTAAAAGTGAACTATGCATCCAGTGACCCCCTTAAAAGACAACTGCTTTTATCATGATAGATTTTATTGCATCAGTAATTTAACGGAACTGGACAGTTCAATTTGAGTCCTATCATATTAGTTAAAGGGGTCATCAGATGCCCATTTTCCACAAATTCCACAAGATATTATTCCTTAGGGTCTTAATGAAAAGTCTGTAATATACTTTGGTTAAAAATTCTCAATGGTAGTGTAAAACAACACCATTTGAGCTCTGCAAAAATCAACCCATTCTGATGGATTGCTCCTTTAAATGCAAATGAGCTCTGCTCGCCCCGCTCCTCTCTTCTCTCTGTGGAGTGACGAGCTCGGAGAGATTGTTTACTTTAGCTGTATTTAGCGCATTTAGCCGCAAAAGTTGCTAACTAGCAGGTTATTAGGAAAGGTGATGGCAGAAATTCATTTTCAAAAAAAACCCCTTATACTCACTTCTGCTGTAGGTGAAGCTGCACAGATTTTTATTTCACAGCTAGCTAAGAATACATAAGAATCCTCTATTTTAATTATTAATTAGAGCTTAGATAGCATAAATACAAAATGTACAAGTTTGAGAGTAGCCTACACACACACTAATTGTTCGTTGTTCTTCCATTCTTTAAATTGTGTGACTTTTTAACTATTGTTTTTAAAGCAACCTTGGTCTGCAATGATTTACTTTTTAAATAAAATGAGCAAAACACTCTTTGTTGTAAAAGGAGTATTGCGATAAGATGACTTAATCCTGAGGCTTAGGGAAGCTCAGGGCACAAATTAATGTGGGGTTAGTTGGTGTACACACGTTTCAGTCATGCGTTTAAATGCATTTCTAAAATGATTATGTTTTGTTCATCATGATAATCTTCATAAAATTTTAATTAATTTTGAAAAAAAAAATCACCCATTCACCTCATTCATATCATGTAAGGCCTATATGTTTCATTTTGTTTGTGAAACATATAGGCCTACATTATTCTGATTCTGTGTTAGACTGCCTTAAAAGTAATGTTTTATTTATATAGCGCCTTAAAAAAGCCAAGGACTCTTTACATAAGGTTGATAGATAACATGAACAAAATACAATACATATGGGGTTCGAAGCATAGTGAAGAAGCATAGTGAAGAATCACATAATACACCAAGATTACGTACAGCGGGGGAAGGATATACTGTAACTCCATCAATATTAATAGAAAAGTCATTATAAGAGGAGACGAAGGATTTTACTAACAGAATCTCTGTTTTTTCAGTATTCAATTTTAAGAAATTCTGATCCATCCATACTTTAAGATCATGTAGGCAAGATATTAAAGAAGAGGGAAGAAAAACTGAGCTTTTTGTAAGACCTTAGACAGAAAAGGAAGGTTAGAGATTGGTCTAAAATTACCCAGGACAGTTTTATCAAAGCCAGGTTTTTTTGAGTACCGGGGTGATCACGACTACTTTAAAGTGCCCCTATTATGCCATTTTAAAGGTTGCTAATATTGTTTTAATAGACTCCCAAAACAGGTTTACATGTATGCAAGATCAAAAAACATTTCAGTTTTCTCCAAAAATAGATTTAATTTTACCCCATTTCTAAATGATTCATAAACAACTTGTGCGAAGCAATTGGAAGAATCAGTCTCTCTAAACCCCTCCTTTATGATTGGTTTACCGTGTACAGTGTGTCAGAGAATGAAACGTCCATTGCCATAACTGAATGACAGCCCTGGAGACTTGTCAATACATAGAAAAGATGGCATCGATTTTACCATAACAATTCGAGCCAGAATCTGATGATGAAACGGATGAAGTGGCTTTGTAGATTCATCATCTTTTGGAAGTGAATATAAAACAGTTTTACTCATAGCGTAGGATACAGCGTCTTCTGTATAATTTACGTGTAAATTTCCATGTGACGTAAACCACATGGAAATTTTACTGTTTGATTTGAATTCCTGACGACTCGTTCAGGCAAATGTGAGCTGACTCTTTTTTTTGATAGACAATAACTTCATTTATCGTGCACTGTCGGCTTCACAACTTTGCAGATAGTTTATGTTAACATACAGCTACATGAAACACTACATGAAAGATCATATTTGAAAAGGCATAATAGGGGCACTTTAAGTCCAGTCAGTACATAACCAGCCATAAGGGATCTGTTTATCATGTGCGTGGTATGATCAAAAGACAAGGCAAAACGTGTTTGAGGAGATGTGTTGGTATTGGGTCTAATTGACGGGTAGAGGAGTTAAAATTCATAATCAGCTTTTCAACCACAGATGTATTGGTGAGAGTAATGTTAGAGAGTGGATAGGATGTCTGAGAGGCAAAGGGTTTTGAAGGAGCAGAAAAAGAAAAAGATTGATATATATTGTCAATTTTGTGTATAAAAAATGTCAGAAGGCCAGAAGATCCATTATAAAAAGGAGATGGCGGTTTGATCAGTTTGTTAATCTCAGAAAATAACAAACAAACGTAGTAAAAAGAAAAAGTAGAGGCCTTAAGTGTCATTTCTCTAAAATGTTTGGGTAAAAATCATGATGTGTATTGACACACACAAAACTCACTGGAGACATGCATGACCACACTTTATATTTTCATAAATTGCCTTTTCCATTAATGGTATTGATTTCTAAATCACTTCATGTCTTTGACAGAATATGCCACACCATGGAGGAATACTCCCTGGGGGTAAGTCGAAAAAATAACACTAAAGGCAAAGTTGTTTGCATACCAAATATGGTGTAGATTGTTTGGTTGGACTAAATTATTAATCAATTCTTTAATTCATGAACTAATGTAAAATGAATTGGCCTTAACCGAATTAGAGTGAGAAGTCTGAGGGAATAAAGTTGCATGTCTTTATGACCATCTCACCTGGCTTGTTTTAACATAAACTTTGTACGAATAGCCATGGTAATGCAATATGGTGTTCCACATGTCTGCATGAGAATGGTGTAGGAGGATCATAGAGTGTCCTTTTGCCATAAGTGATACATAGAAGACATGTTGAAGAAGACAGATTTTGGAAACAAGTGATTACTCATCATTAGAGATCGACCAATATATTGATTTGCCAATATTTTCCCGATATTAAGCATTTTACCATAATCGGTTATCGGTTTTGTAATATCTTTATTTATCTTTGTTTAAATAACTTTATTTACATAACAGCCATTAGTGCACATATTAGGTGTATTACATAAATGCCTGATATGTAGCTAGTTTATAATTAGAATTATTAATTAGAGACTGAATGAACATTCTGTAATATGAAGAAATGTAATATTTGAACATACAAAGCCACAAAGAGAAGCAGGATGCTTGTTTCTTAGGGTCCATGAGAAAAGTATCAGTGTCAAATTCATAAACTAGTTCAGACTGGTTAGTGAGTGTAATTGGACATTCTGTCATGAACTTAACAGTGCTTAGAAAAGAGAATTTCAGTAAATGTTTTGATTTCAACGATTTTCATGTGGTGCTCAAATCATATGACTGCTTGGAATTAAATAAAATTATTGGATAATGGTGCATGAGTCATATGCGGGGTAATTAACTAAAACTGAAACCATAATTTTTTGGTGTTTTATTTATGTTTTATATACTTGAAATAAACTGCATGCAAATTGAAATAAAATAAATAAATAAATATAAACATTGTATTTCATATTTTATTTTCATTTTATTTTCAAAATAAGGCAAACTATTTTTTTAATTAAACTGATAAATAAAAATCAATAAAATGTACATAACAAAAAACGAATAAAAATGACAATACACAACAAACTAAAATAACTAAAATTCTATCTAAACTTAAAGTGAAAACAAAAAATATAAAAATGAAATATATTAACAAAAACTATAATAGTATATCAACGATTACAGTGGTCATATGGACTATTTTAAAGATTTATGGCGTTTATGTGTCATTTTCCCATTCATAAAGTTCTCTATAGGGATAGTTCACCCTTGTGTCATTCCCAACCCTTAAAGGAAAACTCCACTTCCAGAACAATTCACAAATATTAAATGCAGCTTCAAAGGACTCTAAACGATCCCAGCCGAGGAAGAAGGGTCTTATCTAGCGAAACGGTCGGTCATTTTTTTCAGAAAATAAAAATTTGTTTACTTTTTAAGCACAAAAGCTTGTGTAGCACAGGCTCTGAGGTGCGCATTCACGTACTATTAAATCACGTCGGAAGGTCACGTGGATGTAGGTGGAACTACAGACCCAGTGTTTACAAAGTGAAGGCGCAAAGACTAAGAAAGTGCAAGTAAGTCAAACACTGTTTACAAACAACAAGGTACAACGATGTTGGACGATTCTGAAGTTGTAGGAGAAAATAAGATGGAGTTTTTCGGCATACTCTACCTTTTTGAGCCGGAGTACACAGACGATGAACTTCGACGTGATTCGTAGTAGTGATGGGAAGTTCAGATCATTTTACCGACTCGGACCTTTGAGTCTTGTTCAGCAAAATGAACAAATCTTTTAACGAGTCATTTCGTTTATTTTAGCAAAATATAATTAAAATGTTACGTGTTACTTCCCTAACACATCTACTGCTTACACAAACGTTGATCAAACTAGAAACAAGACAAAACTATTATGCTATAAGAAACAGAAAAGATTCATTCATTGTTTACCTGGGTTTTCGGGTTTGAGTCGTTCGTTCATCTTATGGGGCTGTCACGTGATGAACGAACGACTCAAACCCGAAAACTCGAAACAGGTGAACTAATTCCAGTACAGAACCTAATAGGATGTTGCACATGCGCGACTGAACGAATCACTCCCCGAGACGACTCGTTCTTCCCGAGTCACATTAAAGATTTGTTCAAAATTAATAAATCGTTCAAGAATGTGCATCCCAGAGCCTGTGCTACATGAGCTTTTGTGCTTAAAAAGTATACAAATTTTTATTTTTGGAAAACAGTGACTGATTGTTTCCCTAGATAAGACCCTCAGCTGGGATCATTTAGAGCCCTTTGAAGCTGCATTTAAACTACATTTTGGAAGTTCAAAATCAGGGCACCAATGAAGTCAGAAAAATCCTGAAATGTTTTCCTCAAAAACCATAATTTCTTTACGACTGAAGACAGAAAGACATGAACACCTTGGATGACGAGGGGGTGAGTAAATTATTTGTAAATTGTTGTTCTGGAAGTGGACTTCCCCTTTAAGACCCTTGTTCGTCTTCATAACACAAATTAAGATATTTTTGGTGAAATCCGAGAGCTTTCTGACCTTCCGTGGATAGCAGTGCAACGGAAATGTTCCCAGACCCAGAAACGTAGTAAGGACATTGGTAAAACAGTCAGACATAAACACCTGTGGGGGAGAAGAACTGTTGAATAAAGTTGTTTTTTCGTTTTGTTTTCACACAAAAAATATTCTTGTAGCTTTATAACATTACAGTTGAACCACTGATGTCACATGGAAAATTTTACTGAAGGTCTTACAGGTTTGGAACGACATTAGGGTGAGAAATTAATGACAGAATTTGCATTTTTTGTTGAACACAACACTTGTTTTTATTTGCATAATAATGGAGCCAAATGTGTTGTGTGTTTCAGTGGTGTAAAGTACGTCATGTCATGCTGATCTGCTCTAATAATCATTTCCTCTTTTAAATACATTTTAGAACATTTCTGATGTCAGCAGTAAATACAAGCATCTTCCTCTTTCATATTCAAACTTCTTTGTGCTCTGAGGAACTTGCAAACAAAACTACAGCCGCAGACAGAAACGCTGGTCACTAACATCAGTCTGCTTCAGTGTTTTTACAGTTGCATCACAACTGAATAATTCAGAATTACAACATGTTTTATGTGCCAATAACAACGTTTCTCATTTGTGCTCTTGTTTGCAGTCATCAGATAGATGCTACAAGCTTGTTCTGGATCACTGTAGTGCATGATGTCTACAGACACATGATATTACAGGACAGGTTTGTTAGCTTGTTTCTCTGCAGTATCCGTGTCATCTTTACTGACGGTGGAGTAAATAAATGCTAGTGACTCCATCGTTTCACATGCATCTGAAAACGCTGATTCATCTCTAAGCAACCGTCACCTAGGCGATACTTCCATGACAACAGAGAGAGAGAGAGAGAGATAGGGATGGATGGATGGTGAAAGTTGTGTAAGGGTTTTTGTGATGAAACGCAGTCATTTAATGACACGTGGGTTTGATTCAGAGCAACATTATGATTCATTCAAACATTTGGACTAAGTAGTTTAATAATCATTGGTGTGTGAGAACAAATCAATGAATGGTATGAGGAAACTGTACCTGAAATCAGGCATAACAGCTTCCTTAACAATGTGATTGTAGTGTAGTGTACTAACAAAGTGTAGTGTAGCTACTCATTGTTATATAAACAACCAGTCAGTGTAGATTGATTCAAGACTTACCGTACCTATATATATATATATATATATATATATATATATATATATATATATATATATATATATATATATATATGTACACTGCCCTCCAAAAGTTTGGAAACACTCCTGGCCAAGTGTGGTTTTGGACGATATCAGTATAAATCCTTATAATTTTTTGGTGCAAATACATTAAAGTAAGTAATTAAAGTACATTAAAGTTTTGCAGTTTGTCTAATATATGTCTGTGTGTAATTATTATGTATATATAAATACATACAAATTAATGTATTTATTTAAGAGAAATATGTTGTTTGTGTACAAAATATTTTTATTTATATATAATATCAATTCTAGAAAAATTATAATAAATGCATATACTTGTAAATATTTCTTAAATATATACATGAATGTGCTTGTATTTATATATACATAATAATTACACAAAGTACACACACATATATTAGGCAAACTCAAACTTTTATTTTGTATGCGATTAATTGCAATTAATTGTTTGCCAGCACTAAATAAAACACAATAAAAACATGAAAACATGTCAGTGCCGATAGCCTTGTGGGCAGTGCCTTTGCACTACGGGCGTCCCGTGTTCGAATCCCGACTCGAGTACCTTTCCAGATCCCGGCCGACTCTCTCTCTCTCCCACTTTGCTTCCTGTTATATCTGATCTGTCCTATACAATAAAGGCAAAAAAAAAAAACCATGATAACATAATTAAAAACATGTTTTTTGAAATAAAAAAAAATAGTTATCTGTTTTTATATAATATAAAATATTTATAATATATAATATTTATGTACTATGTATTTGTAAAAAATGTATTATTCATATTGTTTATATTATTAGTCTTATTCAAACAATAATAATAATAATAATTATTATTATTATTATTATTAAACTCAAAAATATATGCATTATTTACATGATTAAACTATAATAATCATAGCAAAAAATACACTATATAAAATTACATGTAAAATATAAAGATATAGATAAAAATATTTATAAAAGTCTAAAATAACGTGTAACACTTTTTTCAAGTGATTTACTGAAATCACATGAAATATGTACTGTAAAATGATATGTATATCTATCTATATAGAAAAAGTTATATGTAAATTGTTGTTTGTGGCTCAGATCAGTGAGGGAGTGAGATGTGAAAGCACGTGTGCCATTATGAGCAGTGTTGGGGAAAGTTACTTTTAAAAGTAATGCATTACAATTTTGCGTTACTCCCTGAAAAAGTAACTAATTACGTTACTTAGTTACTTTTTATGGAATGTAATGCATTACATTACTTTTGCGTTACTTTTTAAAACTGGGTAGGGCTTGCTTCTTTGTTTTTAATATAAAACAATTCTAATGTAAAAGCTCTTTTACACCAAAAGTGAAATGAATTCACCTCAGGCTGAAAGAAAAGTACATTTATGCAGGAGATCACTCTTCAGCTATAAAAAATGAAGCACAGTTTATCCCAGTTTATCTAGTTTATCTAAAGTAATTTTTGCTTATTAGTATAGTTGAATTGCATCATCGAAGGTCAGCAGCAAAGACACTGGTTAATGGGATTAAATACATAAAGGATATTTGTTTTATTTAACATATTTAATTATTGAATCATATTCTGAGTTTGCATTTCACTGTTTTTATTCATTTTGAGAAATACTAAATCTGTTTTTTTGTAAGTGAGATGAATTAATGCATGTTCACATTTAGTCTAGAATACAGTAACATCATGTTTACTCCCAATTTCCCGACAAGAGACTTGTCAATCAATAAATGGGGGGAAAAAAGTAACTGGCATTACTTATTTGAAAAAGTAACTCTGATATTTTCTTAGAAATTCAAAAGTAATGCGTTACTTTACTAGTTACTTGGAAAAAGTAATATTATTAGGTAACTTGCGTTACCCCCAACACTGATTATGAGACTCTGATCTGCTGCACTTCATTCACACACTGTTTACATACCTTTGCTGCTGCTGGTGCTGCTGACATCACTGTGTTATTGCCATGGCGACCCGATCGACACGCTTGCAGAGAGATCAAGATTTTTGCTGATGTCACCAGCACAGCGTGTCAGTCAGTCAGCCTGTATCAGGACCTGTCAGGGCTGGCCAGCACACTGCCCATTTAAAATACAATCAGCCTGGGAGATATAATAATTTAAAATAATTAAAAACTATAAAATGAATATCTGAATATGTAATAATTAAAAGTAAATGAATATTATTTAAATGGATATCTGTCTGTAAATTATGAGGACGGGCTGTTTAACATGAATATCTGAATAAAATCCTCTTAATCCTACATGAGCGGCAGGTTGACTGAGTGTTTATGGGCGCTGCGATTCTCTCGGATCTTTCCAGGCATAAAAAAACACTCAAATTGAAGTAAATCAATTGAATTTCTTGCTTCAACTAGATTTAACTCAGGCCGTCCTGCAGACAGTTTGATTCTTCACAGAGCGTCTCTTGTGCTCGAGTCCTGCGGACAAAGACAAACTACATTCCTCAATCTCATGATTTGCTTGTGAAATTAATCTGTTATTGAAAACATCCCCTTCATTCAGTAACAAAACAGCAATAGAGTGATTTCTGAAGGATCATGTGACACTGAAGACTGGAATAATGATGCTGTTTTATTATTATTATTATTATTATTATTATTAAACATGATCTATTATTAATATTTTTTTATTGTTATTGCTATCCAGAAAGGTCAGTACAGTTGTTATTCTAACCTGTATGACAAACATGATATTTTAAATGCTATTTATTTTTATACAAATTATTTAACAACAAAAATGATGATATTTATGTACTATTATTAATGTTATATTATTATTATTATTATTATTATTATTAATGTTGATTATTACTTATATTATTATTGGTATTAATATTCAAACCAGTGTAATAATAATAATAATAATAATAATAATTATTATTATTATTATTATCATTATTATGATTTTATTACAACAATATTTATTATCTATTAATAATATTACTATTATTAGTGTTATTATTTAAACTTGTATGACAAATATGTATATTTATTTTTAGTAATGTTTTCTTATTATTATTTAACACAAAATAATATTTATTTTGTTTTATGAATTATTTAACAACAAAAATTATGATATTTACATGCTTTGTAGTATTCATATTAATGGTGTTTATTAATTATATTATTATTGTTATTATTATTTAAACCAGTATGATGATGATGATGATGATGATAATAATAATAATAATATTAATAATAATGATAATTATTATTATTATTATTATTTTACAACAACATTTATTATCTATCTATCTATCTATCTATCTATCTATCTATCTATCTATCTATCTATCTATCTATCTATCTATCTATCTATCTATCTATTATTATTATTATTAATATTATTATTATTATTGCTGGTGTTGATATTCAAACCTGTATGTCAAATATGATATTTATTTAATGTTTTCTTATTATTATTTAACACAAAATATTTATTTTGTTATATGAATTATTTAACCACAAAAATTATGATATTTATGTACTATGTATTATTCATAATAATAGTGCTTATTATTATTATTATTATTATTATTATTATAAGTATTATTATTATTGTTGTTGTTGTTGTTGTTGTTGTTGTTGTTGTTGTTGTTGTTGTTGTTATTCAAACCGAATGATGATAGTAACAACAACAACAATAATAATAATAATAATAATAAAATTGTTAATAGTAGTATTATTACTTTACAACAACATTTATTATCTATTAATATTATTATTATTATTGCTGGTGTTGATATTCAAACCTGTATGCCAAATATGATATTTATTTAATGTTTTCTTTTTATTATTTAATGTATTCTTAATAATATTAATTTATGTAAATTATTCAACAAAAAATGATTATATTTATGCACTATATATTATTCATATTAATGTTGTTCATTATTTACATTATTTTTGTTATTATTATTAAAACCAGTAATAATAATAATATTAATAATAATAATAATAATAATTATTATTATTATTATTTTTTATTTAACACTAAAATATTTTTACATTATTAAACAATAATACGAGTACTAATAATAATGAATTATACCTGTATGACACAACATTTTTTCATTTAGTTTATTATTTATTCATTTATTGATTACTATTTATATTAACAACAACAACAATAATTTCATGTCATACTGTCTTCATGTCTTTTTGTCGATTGTAAGTGAAATGTCCTCACATGATCAAATGTTGACAGACGCTGGCATTGTGAAGCTGGTTAATTATTTCCACTGTTATTATTAATGCTAAGGCTTGTGACTGTAACTCTGCACACAAGGACTCATGATTCGTCTCAGACAAGGATACAGAGATAAGAGAAACACAACTAGAGGAGAGAGAGAGAGAGGTTGAACTAGAAACGAGTGAAGTAGGAAACACAGAGAGTGCGTTTGTGAGTTAAGAAGAAAACTCCATTAGTCATGTTATGGATCGGACGGCTGTGTTGTTATGAGACGACTGGAGACGTTATGGAGAACGAACACACACAGACTCCAGCTGTAAGTCACCAGCTTCCTGTCACATCTGATTGTTGTCTATTTTTGTCTATATCAGAAGTCTTATTATAGTTGAGCGCTCCGTCTGATATCAAATATCATTTGTGTGTGTTATTGTCAGAGACGTTTCCTCTCATACAGAAGTACAGTGGTGACTTTGTACTTTGTACTTGTCCATACACAGTACTGAGTGATTGAATGTTAAACAGTAAACATGACTCCTGACTCACAGCACACACAACACTTGCTGCTGTCATTTACCTCCTGTTTTCACCACACTGTGAACGTTCAGGACTCTGTCCAGTAGGGGGCAGTAGTGATTTAAACACAACCATGACCTCACAACACTCCTCTCATTTGACTGGTTGGTTATGTATGTATGTTTGAATAATATATTTTATGTATCATCTATTATTAGTAGTATTTGTAAAGCTATTATTATTCAGACATGCATGACACAAATAGTAATATTTATTTATGTATTTAATACAAATAAAATTAATTATATTATTATTATTTATAATATATATTATTATATCTGTAATATTATTTCTGTATTCAACAATAACAATAATAAAATAGAATAATAATAATAATTATTATTATTTAGCAAACCTGTACAACAATTATTTATTTAATAATACATTTTAATATTATTGTTGTTATTATTATTCAAACTTGCATGACACAAGTAGTATTATTTATTCATTTACTGTTTAATAATACTAATATAATAACAATAATTATTATTTTTATTAAATATTTCTAATATATTATGTGTAATATGTATAATAAAATGTATTTTATTATAAAAATGATCATTGTTATTATTCCAACCTGTATAACAGTTATTTAGGCAGTTATGCATTCATTTATGCATTTTACGTATTATTATTATTATTATTATTATTATTAATAATTATTAATATTTTATTGCTATTATTATTTAAACTTGCATGACATAGATAGTATTACGTATTTATTGCTTAATAATACTAATATATTAATAATTATTATTTATCTTAAATATTTATAATGTTATGTATAATATTTATAATAAAATGTATTTTATTATAAAAATGATTATTGTTTTTATTCCAAACTGTATAAGTTATTTATGTGTTTGTTTATTTATTTGTTTTATTAAACATTTATAATAATAATATTTATAACAACATGTATTTAATAATAAAACAATTATTGTTATTATTCCAACCTGTATAACATGTATTTGTTTATTTATGCATTTCATGTATTATTATTATTATTATTGCTATTATTATTTAAAAACTTGCATGACACAAATAGTATTATTCATTTATTTATTTATCAAGAATACTAATATAATAATTATTTATTTATTTTTTAAATTATTTTGTTATTTTATATAATTATTTTATACTTATATTATGTATTATTATTATCATTATTAATAATAATAATAATTATAAATATTATTTCTATTATTGGTCAAACTTGCATTAAACAATTAGTAATATTTATTAATTAATAATATTAATCATAATAATATAGTAATTGTTATTGTAATTATTTGTGTAATTATGATGCTAATATGATGATAATTATTTAACAACAAAAAATATTATCTATTTATTATTTATATTATTTAACAACAATATGTATTATTATTATTATTATTATTATTCATGCCTGTATGACATAATTGATTTATTTTGTTTATTCATGTATTATTTATTTAATAATTTAAAAAAAATGTTTAATAATAATAACAATTCTATAAAAAACATTGACTGACTGAATCAGAATATCTGACCGTCTAGATGTGGCTCATGTTTACAGGAAACATAAAAACAATTCGTTTTCTTTGCTAAAATATGTTTATTGTTTCTACAGTAAAGCTTTGCATTTGTTTTATCTGTTTCAGTTGACACTTTAATACGTGTTTTGAAATAAATGATTTTGTACATTTTAAACTACATTTTAAAACATGAATTAAATTAACAGTTTTATACAAATGTTAAAAGTGATTTATTTCCTCTTGTATGTTTGCATAATTAAATAGATAACTTGTTCCTCCGTTTTACTTTTGAGTGTCACTTTTTGTCCTCTAATGATCTGTGAAGTGCTCGGATCCTGATTGTGCTGATGCTGACGGTGTGGTTTGCTGAATCATGTCACCTGACTGTCTGTCTGTCTGTGTTGGTCTTCTCAGGGTGTTGTGTTGCTAAATGGAGTCTGAGCAGTTGTTCAACAGAGGCTACGGCAGGAACAGCTACAACAGCATCACCAGCGCCAGCAGCGACGAAGAGCTCCTCGATGGTGCCGGCGTCATCATGGACTTCCACACAACCGAGGACGACAACCTGCTCGACGGGGACGCGTCTCCAGGTAGGCCTGAGCTGGACCTCCGTTCACTCACACTCCTTCTCACTTACGAGTCTTAATTTCTATCTGAGGTGCTTTCAAGTGGTTTTGGCTGAATAAAATGGACTTTCTGGGCAGTTTTGTATTTCTTTTCTTTCTCTATTTCCTTAATATATGGAGGACCAGGAGTGTCACTGAAATAGTTATAAAGCATTTCATTAATTGACTAATTTACTAATTGTACAATAAAAATAGACATTAAAGGAGAAGTCCGCTTCCAGAACAACAATTCACAAATAATGTATTCACCCCCTTGTCATATATGTTCATGTCTTTCATGTCCAAAATGTAGTTTAAATGCAGCTTCAGAGGGCTCTAAACGATCCCAGCCGAGGAAGAAGGGTCTTATCTAGTGAAATGATCGCTCATTTTTTTCAGAAAATAAAAATGTAAAAATGTACTTTTTAAGCACAAAAGCTCGTGTAGCACAGGCTCTGGGATGCGCATTCACAACGCTACGTGCTATTGAATCACGTGGAAAGGTCACACAAAACGTACGTGGAACTACAGACCCAGTGTTTACAAAGCGAACGCGCAAAGACTAAGAAAGTGCAAGTAAGTCAAACACTGTTTACAAACAAAAAGGTACAGTGATGTCGGACAATTCTGTCCGACATCAAACAAAGTTGTAGGAGAAAATAAGATGGAGTTTTTTGCCATGCTCTACCTTTTTGAGCCAGAGTACACAGACGATGAACTTAGACGTGATTTGTAGTAGTGATGGGAAGTTCGGATCATTTTACCGACTCTCCTTACCTTTGAGTCTCATTCAGCAAAATGAATGAATCCTTTTTCGAGTCATTTCGTTAATTTTAGCAAAATCAGCGTCATGTGACAGCCCCATAAGATGAACGAACGACTCAAAAAACCAGAAGACTCGAAACAGGTGAACTAATTCCAGTACAGAACCTAATAGGATGTTGCGCATGCGCGACTGAGCAAATCACTCCCCGAGACGACTCGTTCTTCGCGAGTCACAATAAAGATTCGTTCAAAATGAATGAATCGTTCAAGAACGACCCATGGTCGTTCAAGCTTTTGTGCTTAAAAAGTATACAAATTTTTATTTTTCGAAAAAAAAAAAAAATAATAATAATAATAATTTCTTCATGACTGAAGACAGAAAGACATGAACATCTTGGATGACAATATTTTATATATATATATATATAAAATGAACAATAAAAGCAATAATTGTAAAAAGAATTTATAAATGAAATATTAATACATCAGTAAATGATTGAAATTAAAAAGGGATTTACAAAAAACGACATAAAACACTATAATTTTTAAAATGTATATTATATATATTTTTTATATTTAATTTGAATAAATATTGAATATAATTCATATTTTTATATTTTTAAATATTATAATAATGTATAATACAATAAGGTCACATTAATTAACATGAACTAATAATGAAAAATACTTCTAAAGCATCAATTAATCTTAATGTTAATTTCAACATTTACGAATACATTATTAAAATTAAAAGTTGTATATATATTAAAAGTTTTATAATATTTTTTTAAATAATCACGTTTTTTTTTTTTTAAATATTGAAACATTTTTTGTAAGCATTTTATTTTAAAATATTTTGGTTTTTTGGTTTTATTTTAAAATATTTATTTACATTTTACAGTTTTCTAATTTATTTAATTCAGTCAGCTCAGATCAAGTCACATTTTTTGACATGGCACTTTATACAATACAGACTGTTTCAAAGCAGCTTCGGTGTGATAAACAAGACAATAATGATTCAGTGATGTAAACAGAGTTGAATTCTGCTGTAAAGCAGCTCTAAAAAGACAAATGTAACCAATCATTATTCAGGTGAAATCAGGGGCGTTTCTAGGATTTGAAAACATCAGGGGCTAGTGGTGGTGGATGGGATCATACTTACGTAAAATTTTGTTAGACATAGGTGGGTGAACCTGGATCCTTCTAGGGAAAATTTGATATATTTTAAAGGTAAATTCATTAATCTGGTGCACTTTAAGAGTTAAAAAATAAGAGCTCCATTTAACCTATGTTCAGTATGCAAACTGAACAAAGATAAAAGGTTGATGACCTGACTCACCCATCTTCTGATACTCTGAAAACATCGGATCATGAAGTGATCGTGTGAGCAAAGTCATATTGTGCTTTCGATTTTAGTTAATTTGACACATACTTTGCCAAAGCAGTGGCACAAAACAACATTGTTACACTATGAAAAAATAGTAAATAGTAAATCACTGCAATTAGCAAACAAAAGTATTATAACAAAATTATAAAGTGTTATAACAGAATTATAACTTTACAAAAATACATTACACAAATAGAATAATAAATTTGAAAATGTATTTACAACTGTAACAGATATATATTTGCATGCAAAAATAGGGCCCCATTTTATTTTTTCCAAATTCATTTTTTTTCTGTTTTAATTTTTCTGGACTCCTTTTTAATGGTTAAATTTAATTTTATTAAAAAACAAAAAACAAAACATGTAATTAATTAAAACAATGAAACTTATATGGTTTAATGTCAATTTATCAAAGGTTATGTTTAGGGCCCTTTGAAATAGTTACCAAATTTGTTTTGGCATGTATATTTATTTGAATGCATAAAACAACTTTTATTTATTTCTACAATAGCCTTACAAAATTCTGTGTTGTGTATTTAAATTTTTCTGGTTATCAAATAAAGGCATAAAATATTAATTTATCTTTTAATTAATGCAAAACAAAGTTTTATTAATTTTTCAACAGCAGTAGTAGTAGTAGTACTACGGTACGTACATTCTACTGAATGATAGTAATATATTTTTGGCACAATGTCTACAAGCTAAACTTTTATTTTGACGGGTTGCCGTGAATATCTTTAAATTTCTGTGAGTATATGACCCTGGTTCTCTCAGAGCAGTTCTGGAGATGTTATTCATGCGTTTTTTATGGCAGATGCTGAAATCATCGCGAGCGTCACGTGTGTGTAGTAAAGGAAACCACGCGTACGTCTGCACCATTCATTCATAAAGAGACACGCAGAACATGCAAGATTCATATTTAAATGGCATTTTGCGGCTGAATATTTACAGATACTAGTCCATATCGCGATTTGATTGAATTGTAATGACCGACTTTTGATTAATTCATTCGAACTTTGACAAATTCCGTGAATTCCTCGGAAATCAGAGGGCGATACAAAAACATTCGGGGCTAGAGAAAAATCTTTCGGGGCTCGAGCCCCTAATGATTAGCCCTAGCGACGTCCCTGGTTAAAATCATATCATTGTTGATTCAGTTCAGTTTAATAACTGTGTAAAGTTTATCAATCATTGGCTTGAAACGACTTGAAACAACTGTCCTTTTCCGATGACATCATCAAGCTGTCTTGTTGTTTTTTTTAGCCCCTCCCCTCTGACCATTTGCCCCCATTATAGCACATAACACCTCATTTTTATGATCCAGTCATTTTTTTTCATGTTAAATATTCAGTTTCACTCAGAAATACACCACATTTTGGAATTTAAACAGAATACGAACGCAGTTTTATATTGAAATATATGTTAGTGTTGTGTTGCATGTCCAACATGATGGTTTTAGAAATCTTGCATGAATGAACCACAGATAAAGCTGTATCTTTATTGCATAATTGCTTTTGCGGGCATACTGTGATCTCATTTGTGGCTGATATGCAAGCGTTACTTTCAATTATGTTCATATTTCCGGTGCTAAAATTGTTTAGGTTTTACCTTTGAAAAGTTCAGGGTTGGTGAAATTTTTAATGATTTGAAAGCATTCACAAGGCTGTATTTATTTGATCAAAAATACAGTTGAAATCTGTAAAATTGTGAAATATTATTCCAATTTAAAATAACAGTTTTCTATGTCAATATATGTTAAAATGTAATTTATTTCTGTGATGCAGATTTGAATTTTCAGCATCATTACGCCAGTCTTCAGTGTCACATGATCCTTCAGAAATCATTCTAATATGATGATTTGCTGCTCAAGAAACTTTTTTTGGATTCTTTGATGAATAGAAAGATCAAAAACAGCATTTATTTGAAATAGAAATCTTTTGTAACATTATAAATGACTTTACTGTCACTTTTAATCCATGTAATGCATCGCTGATGAATAAAAAGATGAATTTGTCTGGTCACTTTTCTGAATTTGCATTGGCTTATTGGGCACAAACGCACTGCTGTTGAGTTTCTTTCTATAGGACACAGAGCTTCTGCTGTAAGGGTGTCATTATTAAAGCAGTGGGATGAAAACATGCGTAAAACTAGAGTTTAGCATGCAGAGGTCATAGGAGTGTATTTGTTGCATGAGATGTGAGTTGGGTTGCTCATTATTCATGAGTCTCTGGGCAGCGGCGTAGCGCCAGCCCGGCAGACCTTTGTGTGCTGGATCACACACAACAAGAGCTTTTGTGTCTGTGTAACAGCGAGGAGTCGCCTTTCAGTGTCATTCAACAATCTCTGCCCGATCAGACTCTCTCTGGCCGCCCACGTCCCGGAAACCTACCCGTCCGACACGGGCCTGCGCCCAGGGAAAGTTTGAGAGACAACCAGAGAGCATTACTCTACTGAACGATGGCAGATCAGGTGAAATTAACCTGACGTAACCAGCTACTCCGGAAACATCTGAGTAAAATATGTCTTGGCTTAAAAGAGATAAATGACACATGGGAACCAGTTCGGCTGCCCTGTCAGCATGAAGGCGGCGTTCAAGGAAGTTTGGACTGACTTACGGCGGTTGTTGTAGTGTGACAACGTGTCAGATGCGGGTCGTGCGGGTGTTTGGTTTGGAGTGAACGGCACGCCCACGGGACGGTGATGTTATGTTTAGATGAAAGCACAAACTGGATTGAGGCTACGATTGCTGCTTTGATTTCAACACCATCATGAAAGTCGATGGGTGATCTGGTCATGTGGTCCAGAGCGGTTACCTGGCAACAGCAGGATTATACCTAAAGGTAAATGGAGATTTTGTGGTGTGTGTGTGTGTTTGGCCACGTTTGGTTTAGTGTGTTTGTTACTGATTCTTGCTCTGTCCTAGATACTGGAGTGAATCTGTGAGATTATTTTGAGGCGGTCTACTTTGTTGGGCACTGAATAAGGCGCCAGGTGTCTGTGTGTGTAACAGGTGGCAGTGAGCAGATGTAGTTGCTGAGTGTATTTAATGATTGTCTTTAGTGGTGCTCAGCAGGAAACTACTGTTCCTTCCTGAGTCAATGTGTAAAATCACAGCTTTGCAATGGTATATATTATATATTATAGTGTACATATATAATTATAATAATTATATATGGATATATTTAAATGTATATGTTTAATTAAATTATTTATTAGAATATGTATACAATGAATTAGTTTATAATACAATTAATAGTTTATAATAATAATTATATGAACTCTAATTTCTGAATGAAATGATCAGGCTATATATGTAACTAATCACTTATCATCAGTTATTTAATAAATTAAATATGTAATAATTTGTGTAATTATGTATAATATATACACTATTTTATGATTAAATGTAAATTATTATTATTATTATTATTTTTTTTTTTAAGAAATTAAAGATATTAATTTAATATTAATTATAATTATGTGTGTGTGTATATGTGCAATGTGTATATATATGTATATGTATATATGTGTGTGTGTGTGTATATATGTGTATTACTATCATTATTTATATAAATTCATTATTTAGAAATTAAATATTAATTTATATAATTATGTTTTGTGTGTATATATACACACAAACACACACATTATTTTGATTAATTATTTAACAATATAAAGATTTATAAATATTCTATATTTAAATGAATATATATATTATATGTAATATTTAAGATATTTAAGATATTCTTTATTCTTAAAAAAATAAATATAATAATTTATATAATTATGTATAATATACACACATTATTAACTGATTAACTGTTGAACAATATTTATATTTTTAATAATAGATAGGTATAAAAAAGGAAGTGTATATTTAAATGATTATATATTAAATATAAATTATTAATTAATAATTTCTTTATGCAGTTATTCTTATTCTTCTTATTATTTTGGTTATTTAATAAATAAAATATTTTTCCTAAATAATTTATATAGTAATTTAATAATTAAGTATTTAATTATTTATGTAAATTCTAATTAATCATTAAAAATATTTTAAAAATCCAGTCGTCACATAATGACTGGAAAAGCCATGGGCATTCAAGGTTTCGAAAGGCTTTTGTGAGCTCCTCTCATGTCATATTTACGCTGAAATATTTCCGATATCTAAGAAGCGCTTATATTTCTCACATTATTTTCTCTTATGTATGAATTTTGAAGACATCGTAATTTTATTAACACGTTTTATGATGGATACAGTAAACAGAACGCGACGTGTGAACGCGCGTCCCGGACGCGCTGACGTCATTGGCTGCCGCATCGACGCGCTGCGGTGACGCAATCACGTTGGTGTTCTAGAGCGCAGCGCTGCTGATCATGGCCGCGGCTGCTGCAGGTACTGCTCGAGCTCGTCTGTGAACCGCGGAGCGTCGTGATCGGTATGGAGGAGGACTCCGCCGACCCGTATCTACCGTATGACGGCGGAGGGGACACGATCCCTTTGCAGGAGCTCAGCGGCAGAGGTACGGCGTTATTCACCGACACACTCATAGGCTGTAATTGATTATGTGCCGCGATCGGCGTATGTGCGTGTGTTGTCAGTGTCACTGATGCTTTGGGTGTGTTTGTGTGACAGATTTTCACACATTCATTGGTGTGTGATCCATTGGATTTATCATGAACGTGTCGCAGTTGCAACAACACACATGCATGTGTACGTGCTTATGTGTGTGTTAGCGGTGTTTTCTGGATTCCTTATGACATATATGTGTTTTGTGCTGGCATATGTGTGGCTTACCACTTGTTTTGCTTGACTATAGGCCCAAAATCAGCATAGCAAATATCATAAACGTAGTATGAAGATTGTTGTGCGTTTTCTTAAGGTGTGTATTTTGGTTGTTGAGGATAATGTTGTGTTCTGGATATATATATATATATATATATATATATATATATATATATATATATATATATATAAACATATATATTATATATATATTTATTAAATTATATATATATATATATATATATATAATTTAATAAATAATGTTTATATATATATAAGCATTATTATTTATTAAATTATTGCAGGTTTTACAAATAGCTAAAATAAAAAATAAAACTATAAATGTATATAAACTTCAATCCAAACCTGAAAAAAATGTTAAAAATATATATACAAATAACTAAAATAAAAAATAAAGCTAGATATATATAAACTTCTAAATCTAAAACTGAAAAAATGTAATTATTTATTAAATAAATTAGTGTAACTTGTACAAATAACTAAAATAAAAAATAAACATAAATGTATATAAACTTAAATCTAAACCTGAAAAACTTCAATAAATGATTTAAAACTAAAACTGAATGTTTTTAAAATTATTACAAATTATAGAAATAACTAAAATAAAAAATAAACATAAATGTATATAAACTTAAATCTAAACCTAAAAAAAGGATTAAATAAATTATTTAAAAGTTATAAAAAATAACTAAAATAAAGCTATATGTATATAAACTTAAACTTAAATCTAAACCTAAAAAAAAAAAAATTTTTTTTAAATATACAGATAACTAAAATAAAATCTAAACTTAAAATAAATAAATAAATAATTTAAAAAATAAACAAATAAGTGTATATATATATATATATATATATATATATATATATATATATATATATATATATATATATATATATATATAGATGGACAGATAGATAGATAGATAGATAGATAGATAGATATATATATATATATATATATATATATATATATATATACACACATATATTTGAATCTGAAACTGAAAATTATTAAATAGATTGTTTAAAAGTTATACAAATAACTAAAAATAAAACTACTAAAATGATGTCAAATAAAAATAGAAAATATAACAAACTTTAATATATACATATTAACTAAATTATATATATTAAAATTTAAATATTAATATGAATTATATTAATCTGTCAGTGATGGTGCAGAAATGCAGGCTGAGATGTTGAATGGGTCTGTCATTCATAATTCATATTGGTTTCAACAGGACAGACTTGTTGCTGAGTGCAGTAATGCATTAATGCAGGATGAAAGCCACATGACTTGAAGAATAATCCATCATGATTCTCTCTCAGTACTGCTCGTCATATGTCTGTCAAATCCATTATTAGCGTTCACAATGTTTCCTGTAAGCATGCATGGATTTTCAGATCATGCAACGTGTCACATGTGTCTTAATGCACATTAACACCCAGATCTCAGCGTTTTCTTCTTTACTGCTGTTGCTCAGACTGAAACTAAGACGGTCGAGTTGAGCTTTATATTAAATCCTGCATGATTCAGCAACGGATGTATTGATAGCTAAGTCAGAGTCTCCCTCTCTCAGTAATATATTTCAGCCGCTTATTCTTACAAACTCACACAAATGGGATTTGTTTGATAATATTAATAATAAATGTGTATATGAATGTTAAATTAAATTAAGTTAAACAAATATATAATATATATTTAATTCAATTATTTAATGCATATAATTTATTGTAGTATCTATGCAAATACTAATGGGGTAATAATGAATAATAATAATAATAATATAATTTTACAAATGACTGAAAAAAATCATTGAGTTTCATTGGTTTTAAAATGGTTTCTATATTAAACAAGGTTTTTGTGTGCTGCTTTTGTGTTATATTTAGGCTGAAATATGTCTGTTATTTGTTTGGTTTTATAATTAATAATAATAATAATAATGACAATAAATAATTCTATAAATATTGAAGTGATTATATAATCATTAATATAATTAAAATATATAATTATTTGATAAATGTAAATATTGTATTATAATTATCTGTATTTGTGTTTGATAATGTTAATTAGAGGTCGACTGATATTGAATTTTACCGATACCGATAGCTAGGTTGGTCTGTACTTGCCGATAACCGATTAATTAACCGATAGTTTTTAAAATGGATACTGGATTAAAAAAAAAAATAAATAAATAAAAACACAACACTCCATGTAAAATAGTACTGAACTTTATTACAAAAAAACAAACAAAAAAACAGTACTGAATCATGAAAATGTGCTATATGAAATAAATATGAATATATTAATAAATATTGAGGTAAATTAAAGACATGCTTTCAAACTGAAACAAAAAGTAACACTCCAAATAAATAAAAAAAAGTTACATACAAAATGAATAATAAAAGGCACTCCAAATAACAACAAATTTGAACTTGTGAAACAGGAGAAACTTAACTAGTCCTGTTAAAGAACTGCAAGAGATTCAAGTGTAACATGGTCCAGTTCTAGTTCTAGTTCTATTTTAATACTCAAAGTTAAGAAGCCTCAAATTATAGAAAACAGAGCTCATAGGCAGAGATTGACCAAACTGTTTGTGTAATCTGTTAACAACGCTCATTATATACCCGTCTTTTTAGGCAAGAACCAGATAATGAGTGTCACGTCATGAAATGGTTTTAATACGAAGGGAGCTGTATTATGTGATAACAAATTTAATAAAAACATCGTAAGTTAGGCCTATAATAGTAATGATTTCATTTCAAACAACAAATAAATTATATAGAGAAGGTGAGCAAAGTATCAACAGAGCTTTTTGAAACTCCGAATCAAACACTGCGTCGCAAAAAGATTCACTGTTTCGAAGCGCTCCAGTCGGATCCCCCCATCCCCCCGGCAAATCGCACCCTGTGCCTGAAGATAAAAAGAACTGAAATCGAACGCATTCCTGATGGTAACAATCATGACATTAAACATTTGGGGCGGACTTGCGTGTATTTTTGCCACATTATTTTAACCGCTTGATGTACTGCTAATGTTAGCGTCCTCTCAGCCTTGTCGACAAACATACTGCTGTTCTTTCTCCAATGCAGAATCTAATCAACAAATGAATTACTTTATATTGAGATGAAACCATGTACTGCAGTGTACTGTATACATACCTTTTCGCTGTCTGTGTTTTAAACGTGCATTTGAAGTGTCAGCGTTGTCCGTGCACCGCGCTCTCTCCAGGCAGCTTGCGCTCTCCTTGCAACGAACAGTATCACGTGTCAAAACAAAAGCACGTGCTTTTCAGCGATTTTCGCCTATAGAGGCCGCTCTTGCCATAGATATGTTGGCTCTCGCACTGTATAAGGACAGCGGACCGTTCTCAGCCGCTTCAGCTCTGACGCAACCCGGAAAAACGATCACCGTGGATTTTTGCCGATAACCGATAGTTCTGGGAATCAACTATTGGTGCCGATTAATCGGCAAAACCGATACATCGGTTGACCTCCAATGTTAATGTATATAAATATTAAATTAAACAAATTTATATTATATATTTAATTATTTAAATTATTCAATGCACATAATTTATTATAATATCTATTTAAATACTAATAGAATAATAATAATAATAATAATAATAATATAATTTTACAAATGACTGGAGAAGTCATTGACTTTCATTGGTCTAAATGTTTTAAAATGGTGTCTGTATTAAACAAGGTTTTTTATTTGCTTTTGTTATATTTAGGCTGAAATATCTCTGTTATTTGTTTGCTTTTATAATTAATAATAATAATAGTAATAATAACAATAAATACTTGTATACATATTAAAGTAATTATAGTATTATATAATTATTTGATGGATCATAGTTGTACATTAGAGTAGGAGAAATTATTTTAAAAAGTGCATCAGCTTATAAACGTCTCTTTGATTAGTTCATTGACTTAGCCGATCATTTCAGATGAGTTATATATTGCAGAGCACTAATGCTGCAGTCATTACTGAATTGATCATATTTATGCTCCTGCACTGAATGAGAAACAGTGCGGCTCACATAATAAAAGCGTCCGACATCAGACAAGTTCTGTCATAGACGATAATCGGTAAGCAAAAGCCGCCACAGCGCAAACAAACGCGGCTGTGTAATATTTACCGAGTAAACACTAACATGAACAACACACACGTCTCACCTCATTGCTTTACATCACACATCCCTTAAAAATACTCTTCACGTCTAGGGATCAGTTTGCATTCCAAAGAAAAATTGCTTCCTAATCACCCTTCACTAGCTGAAAATGTTGTCTGCTGGTAGGGCTGGACGATATGACCTAAGACGCAAGACACAGCGCTCAGGAATAGTTGTAAAAAAGTGCAGCGGGTCAAATACAAAAGTATATGGTAGTATGTTTTTAAGGGGAAAGTATTAACAGGATTAAATAAACAAAACAGCCGAAATGGGAAAATTACGTCGGTTAGAGGTTTTGAATTTTGGTTGCAATTACTTTTCAATTAATTGCCCAGCCCTATCTTCTAGTCAAAATCCCCAAATGTGTTTCTGAAGTAGCTGTGTTTTGTCATTTGTCAGAGATAAAATCATTGACTGAATGGTTAAATAAGTCATTTTGTGTCATCTCAACAATTTAAAGATGCTATAAAAGATGTTGGACTTTATTATAATCTCATCTCTTATGGGTAAGGCTATATATGCACTAAAAATATATTCTTAATGAGTATTTTTGCCTTTCTTTTAAGTCTAAAAATCCCTTATTTTGTACAAAATACACCTGATACGTCTTAAAATCACTGCGATTTTTAAATGTTTTACCTAGAAAACAATGCAAATTAACTAATTAAAAACTGTAATTATTAAATTAATATTAAATTGTAATAAATAAATAACAAAATATGCTACTAACATGAACACAAAACTAAGAATATTAATATTTCTTTATTAAAATAAAATAGGAACATTTCTTAGCTATTGATTATTAATTTTAGAGGCATTATTTATTAATCATACTTGATATAGAACAACAATAATATTTAAATATAATAAAATGAAACAAATAACAGAAAATAACACTTTTACTTTTTACTTTTTTACACAATTTTTGGTGATTAATGTTTGGTTAAAGTTAATGTATTAGCTAACATGAACGAACAATGAGCAATACATTTATTACAGTTGTTCATTGTTAGCTCATGTTAGTTCACGGTGCATTAACTAATGTTAACAAGCACAACTTGTGATTTTAATAATGCATTACTAAATGCTGAAATGAACAGTAACTAAGCTTAATAAATGCTGTTCATGTTAACTAATGTAGTTAACTAATGAGGCTCATTGTAAAGTCTTACCTGCATGTTTTAAAGTTTAAACTGTCAATAAAAAATATCTACTCTACGCAATTTATCATTCTTAACTTCATTTCCACTGAATTTCTCCTTGTAAGTAGTGCAGCACATGATAGAGACTCACTGTCTCATGTTTGGAGTTGTGTAATAGGAATCAGAGACATGCTAAAACATGCAATCCCAGTGTTTCTGTGTGAAAGCTGCACAAAAGACATTCCTCCGTTTCCTCTTCCCTTCTTTTTCGCTGAGCGGATGATCTGCACAGGAAGCATTGAGGTCAATAGAACGTGCAGTTTAGTGAAAGCAGCTGTAATGATGTGGATTTTGTGTTTTCTTTGGGTTGTGAAGGATGCGATTTGCTGCGCAGCCTCTTCCTCTCACACAAGCTCTTTCCAGATCATCACGCAGTGAAATGTCTTGTGTGGTGGTGCTGAATGAGCCCGAGGGTGTCTCTGCTCTTACAGCGGAGGGTTTTATGCGCACGTGAGTCAGCAGGGATGATTTAATTTGCCGTGTCCTCGTCAAGCGGGAGCCGTGTTCTTCAGTTAAAATGCACTGCAGTTTGCTTTCATCTCCCCTGTTTGCTTGAATACATAAATATTGTTCCTGTGAAGACCGTTGAATTGATTTTTCTTTTTTCTTTTTTTAAATGTATTAATTTTTTAGCAATGCATTTTCCAATGAGTTATAACAGATATTAATATAATAATAATAATGATAATGATAATAATGATAATAATAAGATTTTAATACAAAATAATAATAATAATAATAATAATAATAATAGGCTATTAATACAATCAAAAATAATAATAAGCTATTAATACAAAATAATACTATTAATAAATATTCATAACATTTATTCATATTAATAAAGTATTACATAATAGCTGCATTAAAACTAATTAATAAACAAAATAATTAGTAAATAATCATAAATTAAATAAAACAAGCTATTAATATTAAAACAAAACAATCAGAATATATTCATAATATTATTATATTAAAAAGGTATTAATAGCTTTTAGCTGTTAATTATTAAAAACATTAATACAAATGAAACAAAATATGAAATTATATATGTATATATATATATATATATATATATATATATATATATAAAATTTGTGTAATAAATTATAAATATATAATATGTATATAATATAATATTAATAAATACGTAAATAAGCAAGCTACTGCAAAACAAAGCAGTAAGAATAAGTAATACTACTTTAACCAAATAATATGCAAATTAAATTTATAATAATGGTAAAAAAAAAAATATATATATATATATATATATATATATATATATATATATATATATATATATATATATATATATAACAAAATTATAATATTATAATTTTGAAAATTATATATTATTAATAATATATAACAAAATTATAATAATAATATGTAAATTAAATACAAAATAATCAATAAATAAATAATCAAGCTACTGCTATTAATAAATTTAGTAATAAATAAAGAGAATAATAAGGTTAGTAAGAATACATATGACTTTACCAATATTTTTTAATTCACAATAACAAAATAATAATAAATGAGTTACATAATAATAAATAAAATAAATATGTAAAACTGTTAACAAACAACAAAATATTTATAAATATTTGTATTAATATGAATTAAGTATTAAACAATAATTTCTGTTAGCTATTATTAAAATATTTTAATTTAAATTATAAACAAATGCAAATGAATAATAGATAAATTAAATAAATAATAAAATAGGAAATCAATGTTAATACAAAACAATATAGATATTAATAAATAATATTATTAACATTAATAATTAAGCATTAAAATAAGAATATTGTTAGCTGTTGATTATTACTTCTAAATACTAATAATGAGGTAATATTTATTAAATAAAATTCTTTCTTTAAATTCAGTTTTTAACCTTTTGTTTTCGCAAATGTGTCATGCCTTGTTTTTTAGGTTTTGGCCTTTTGGTTTGATGAACTTTAGCCAGACACATTTTTCATTGTATGCTAGTCTAGATAATGATCGCTGCTGAATGCAGCCTGTGTTTGTCACATGATGCTGTGCAAAACATGTATTTATATTTGTAAGTGTGACATTTCTTCAGCTATTTCAGGTTTTGGTTTTCTGTTTGAGTAACCTGGTTGGGTGTGAGCTCTTTTTTGTAGGGTATATTTGTTTCTAGAAAAGGGAAGCGTGTACAAGCGTGTGTTTCTCTAGCGCATGAGTTTGTGTGGCAGCAGGCTGGATCTGTGAGGAAAAGCTGATTAGCTGCTGATTATCAGCTGTCGTGCTGCACTTACGGCCGGCGAGACGCCCTCACTGCTCTCGCACGACCCAGATCTCTGCTTTCATTAAGTGTGGGCAACAAAACGCTGTTGTAATGATTGTTGAACATGCAGCTTTGCTGCCTCAGAGAGTTTAGTGACTCATTAATAGATTGTTCAATTAAGGTTTGTTCAATTCACTGAACACATCTAAGAAACGCTAGTAGGGGTGTAGCAATTCACTTATTTGCTTGATGCAACAATTACAAAATCCTGCCTCTTGAAAACATGGATTTTTGAATCATTTGCTTTGCCATCCAAGATGTAGATGGGTTTGTTTCTTCATCGGATTTGGAGAAATGTAACATTGCATCACTTGCTCACCAATGGATCCACTGCAGTGAATGGGTGCCGTCAGAATAAGAGTCCAAACAGCTGATAAAAACATCACAATAATCCACAAGTAATCCACACCACTCCAGTCCATCAGTTAATGCCTTGTGAAGCCAACAGCTGAGTGTCATCATTAACAGGGCTCTACACTTCAAGTCAAAATTTCAGAAGTACCTTCTAATCATTAATAATAATAAAAAAATCTGATCAAAAATGAACCTTCCCATTACGAGGTGATGTTTGACTCTGATATTTTATTTTTCTTACTTTATTAAAAGGGGTCCCATTATGCTATTAGTCATGCTTGGTGGTTTGAAAAATGCATTATTTTTCACATAATTTACAATATTACAATACCTTTCTCCCCAGCCTGGCACAAATAGCTTGATTAGTTCCGGGTTTAATGAAGGCCAGCCTTCCAAAAAAAGGAAATGTATTATGGTTGGCATTTTAAATATTGATATTTTTCTTACAAAAACACATCGATTTGCTATAGGAGACACCCGGGAGCTGTATGAGGCGCGCTTTATTATGGATGGATGCACTTTTTTTTTTTTTTTTTAGACTTTATTAGACTCCGATTGCATTTGTCTGACACAAGAAAGTCATATACACCTAGGATGCATGGAGGGTGAGTAAATGATACGCTACAGTAGTGTTGGGTCCTATCATCAGCCTGCGAGATCGCCAATACATGATATTATCGTGCTAATGTATTTAAATATTTTACATATTTCGTTTCATTGCCTGAAACCAGCTCCAGCGTAAGGCTAAAGGCAGCCTAACATTATCAAAGAACATTGTCACTGATCAGCCTAACCTATTCTAGTGCAAGTTTATGTTTTTTAAAAAACACTCACGTTATAAGTGAAGCTATCGTTATCTACACTGTATGATGAATAAATCTCTTACCACACAGCACGTTACGGCTCCAACGCGGCAACCGGAGTAGATCGCGGCTTCGGTATGTGTTTCGAGCCCCTGTACTGCACACGTCTGCGGTGCGTTACTGCTCTGAAGCGGTTCTCCTCGCTGCATCGCTAAAGTTAGGCTAATCCCCCACCTCCTCCCTACACACCCCCAACAATTCTAATTTCCGTAGGCAGGATTTAATTTAATGATATTCCAATGGACCGCGTTGTGACATCATTGCATGCGGAAAACAAATGTTGTAATCCAGAGGAGCCTTTAGTTGTAGTTCTTGGAAAGAGATTTTTTAAAAACAAAGTATCTCCTTTTGGAGTGGACTTTAAGATTTGTAACTTTGTAGATCTTTTTTATGCCCAGAGATACACACCACACACTGACTAAAATTCAAAAAGTGAAAAAGCATATTAGCACCCCTTTAAAAGTATGTCATCTTTTATGTCAAATTTGTAAATAATTGTATTAAAAATTTCTGATTAAAACAACAGAATACGAACAAGTAGAATAAGGATACGTTACCAATCAAATGAAATCAATATTAACAAAATTAATTTGTACTTGGTGGCACAGAAGAACACAAAAGTGGCTTGTAGGTGTATTTTCATGTGTTTAATGAGGCTCAGAGGTGGCACGAGTGCAATCAAAATCATGAATTCATGTTGAGATGAATGTTTATATAAAAAAAATTTAAATATAGAAATATTAAATGATTAAATAACTGAAAAGATACTGTAAAAATGAACTAAAACTGCCAGTAGGTGGCGGCAAGTCACTGATTTAATTACTGAATCATTCATTCATTTGATTTGTTTGAACTGATTCATTCAGGAATAAAACAAGTGTCTGTATGAATGGGAAATTGAATCACTGACTAGATTTGTTTAAAAACGCATGTTCATTCATAAATGAAACACCGCTGTGTTTGAATGGAGATGTGCAGCGGCTCAGTTGTGACTTGTTTCAGACTATTTTTGACTATGAAATAGAGCAAAATCAGGCAACAGTGTTATAGTCAGACAATGTCATTTTTAATTTAATATTAACTTCTTGTTTATTTAACTGTTGTATTAAATCGACTTTACAAACTCCCTTAAAAATCATTAAAATCTCACAAAGTTCCATTATAATCAACAAAGCTCTCTACACTCTTATTTACACTCTCTCTACACTTTATTAAAAAAGGATTGGTGAGATACGTCTGTTACATTACTTATATTATTGTTGCAAAAACACGTAGAAACCTTTGTAGCTCCCCTCAGCGCAAACACAAATATGCTGATCGAGTCAGTCACACAGGTGCTCCTAAATATTTTTTCATAGTTGCACGTAGTAGTTTTCAGTCGCAAATGCGCAAAGTAGCATTGTATAGCCCTGATTAAGATGTTTTTAACTTCTAACTGCTGCATTCAGCTAAACTATGAGTCCATAATCCATAATATCACTTTCTCCTGTTGTCCTCTCACATCAAAATCCATGCACATATTTGTTTAGATCTGTTTTGGACTGATTTGCTTGTAAACAGTACTTAGTTTTCACTGGAGGAAGCGTTATGGATTATTGACTCATATTTTGACCAGAAAAGCAGTTTGAAGATAAAAATGTCTTGATGATGGATTTGTTTCTTACAAACACTCAGCTTTTGGCTTTGCAAGACATTAACTGATGGACTGGAGTGGTGTGGATTACTTGAGGATTATTGTGATGTTTTTGTCAGCTGTTTGGCACCCGTTCACTGCAGAGGATCCACTGATGATGCTTAATTAAACATTAGGTGACACATCAGGAGAAGGACTTAGAAAGTACGAAATCAGATTTTTAATTAACATCAAATGTCATTGTGAATCAAAAATCGTTCCTGAATCGAATTGAATCGACCCAAAGATTCACACCTACTACGGCTCTTCTGAAAGTTTTTTTTTTCTTTGGCTCATTAGGGTCGAACTACGCCATGTCTAATGGAGGCGGTGGAGGCGGGGCCAGTAGCTCCACCCACCTGTTAGACCTCCTGGAGGAGCCAATCCCAGGTGTGGGAACCTACGATGACTTCCACACCATTGACTGGGTCAGAGAGAAGTGCAAAGACAGAGAACGACACCGCAAGGTAACGCACCAGCTGCTATCTGTGTGTGTATATGGGTATGATAGAAAAATACACAAATTTTAAGTACTACATTGTTTGTTTATGTGTTTATTCATTCATTTTTTTAATTTATGGAAACTTGAACTCAGTCCTGTTTTTTTCCCTTTTTTTTTTTTAACTTCATCAGTTATGTATTTATTCTTTATTATTATTGTTGTTGTTGTTGTTGTTTTAAATGATTTATTAACTTAAAAAATTAATTTATCTGTGTATGTTTGAACTCCATTTTGTTTATTTTTTTATTGATTTTTGCTTTGCCACATTGAAATCCATCTCTATTTATTTATTTATTAAATTTATTTAGATTTTTTTTTTAGAAAATTTAAACTCCATCTTATTTATACATTTATATATACCTGTATATTTATATTTATAATATATAGCGTGAACTATATTTTATGTATTCGTATTTTTATTCTTTATTTATTTATTATTAGTTTATTTTTGAAAATATAGCGCAATCTATATTTTGTGTATTCATATTTTTGTTTATTTATTTATTTATTTATTATTAGTTTATTTTTTAAAATATAATACAGTCTATATTTTATGTATTCGTATTTTATTATTTATGTATTATTAGTTTATTTTTGGAAATATAATGAAATCTATATTTTTTTTTGTATTCATATTTTTATTATTTATTATTTTTTTCATTGTACATTTATTTGCAGAAACTCAATGGATGCAAAAGATGGAATAATAAAGTGCTTCTCTACTTTTTTCGTAATTCAACAAATACGATCAGTACTATAACTGTAAAATGTAGTTTTCTCCTTGTTCATCAAACTTCTGTAATGATTTTATTAGTTTGTTACTGGTGCCGCATTAGGCCTGTTTTCTAGAGCACGTGTATTCAAGCGTAAAACATTTGAATGGACGTTTTTTTTAGGCAAGTGAACTTCCTGCTTGACTGAAAGTGATACTGCAGTTTGCAAACTGACCAGCTGCAGGGATCATGACAGATAGAAACTTAAGATCCTGAATCAGCAGGTTTGTGCATCTCTATTTACTCATTTTGTGTTTGTCTGTGTAGATAAACAGTAAAAAGAAGGAATCAGCATGGGAATTCACCAAGAGTCTATACGACGCCTGGTCCGGGTGGCTGGTGGTCACGCTAACAGGACTAGCATCAGGTAAACACACACACACACACACACACACATTCTTGCATTTGTGGTTTACGGGGACTCTCCATAGGCGTAATGGTTTTTATACTGTACAACCCGTATTTTCTATCGCCCTACACCTACCCTACACCTAAACCTAGCCCTCACAGGAGACTGTGCACACTTTTTGAATTTCATAAAACACTGTTTAGTATGTTTTTTTTAAGCCTTTTGTTTTACGGGGACACAGGAAGTGTCCTCATAAACCATGTTTACGTTGTAGTACCCATGTCATTATACACATTTGTGTCCTCATAAACCATATATACCAGAACACACACACACACACACACACACACACACACACATTCACTTACTGTTTCTCTTTAGTGGCTGTTCATTCAGACTCACATTCACACGTCAGTCTGCCCACTATAGTTTCTCTCTCACACACACACACATTGCATGAATAGAAACTGTTGCAAGTTCGTCAGATACTACTGCAAACGACACTGTAACACAGAATATAAAATATTTAAAAATAATCACTGAATACAGTAAAGCAGTGCAGTGGAGAATCCTAAAGAGTTGCAGAGCAGTTCTGTTCATTTGGTTTAAAAATTAATCTATCAATTCAGTCCCCAGATGATCTTTCAAATGACTCATAACCAGAAACCGCTCTGTTAACCGACTGCAGCTGTAAAACTAGTTCAGAGGATACTATGTCATTGACATTAACATTAATTCAGTCCAGTTGTTTTCATACCTAGGGGTTTGGTAAAGTTATTAGCGTATCCAGGCTGCATTTCTTTGATCACAAATACAGTAAAAACAGTAAAATTGTGAAATATTACTACAATTTAAAATACTTGTTTTCTATTTGAATATATGTTAAAATGTAATTTATTCCTGTGATTAAAAAGCTGAATTTTCAGCATCATTACTCCAGTTCTCAGTGTCACATGATCCTTAAGAAATCATTCTAATATGCTGATTTGCTGCTCAAGAAACATTTATGATTATCTTGTTTTTGTATTTCTGTCTTTATTTTGATCAGTTTAATAAGTCCTTGCTGAATAAAAGTATTAATTTAAATTTAATTTAAATTTAATTTATTTAAAAAAAATCTTACTGATTGGTAACTTTGAACTGTATATTTTACTTTTAACATTTCTTTGAGCATTTTATTATTGAATTTATCATGCATTAATAATAACAGAATATTTATATTAATAAAACAAACAGCAAAATGTTGAATTAAATGCATGTCTTATTTAAACTGTTTTTTAGTTTTTGTAAATATTAGCTTTGAAAATTCACCTACACACAGGAAATAAAATGTTCCTCGACAAACCTCAATATTGCGGACACTTAACACCCACACACACACCCACACACACACACACACACACACACACACATATACATATATTTGAGCTGTAAGTCACAGTTTAATCTTCTGAACACATTATGCTGAACTCAGCTTATTTCTTAAATCACCCTGAGGTTCAGCATTTGCACTTTTGCTTATTTGTCAGACATTTATTCAAAGCTGCATACAGTAAAACCTACTACAGGAACAATCCCTGCCTCAGAGCAGTTTCACTGTAAGGAAATGTTTTACTTTCACTGAAACAGTGAAACTGCTTCAGTGAAAACTTGCATAACTAAGAGTTTCCTTACCATATACAACGAAAAACTGTAAATGGTTTAACATTGCATTATATGCCATGTTTTATCATTTGTGTTTCTATATATTATCATGGTGGTCATCAGTGCATTTTAATGTAGATAGCAGATTTTGATCATTTTTACAGGGTTTCTGAGGGTGTTTAAAAGTATCAGTTGCTCTTCCATGAATTAAGGCCTAAAAAGTCTTTAATCAGAGCAGAAAGTCTTAAATTTATAAAGTCATGGCATTAAATGTTGCATGTACTGCAAAAAAAATGAATATCATCCTTAGTGTTTTGAGTTATTTCCATATTCTAGTGGTAAGGAGGTATTTAAACCTCAAGCATTTTTTTTTTCTTCCTGTAAAATGATTTATTTTCGAATGTTGAAGTGTTGCTGATGCAACACATTGCGTTCCTTAATTTTCTTGGTCTTAAAAAAGCCTTAAGAAGCCCTGTTTTGATAGTATACTGATATATGTGACCCTGCACCAGTCTTAAGTAGCATGGGTATATTTGTAGCAATTTTTCGTGATTTTTCTTTTATGCCAAAAATCATTAAGATATCAAGTACAGATCATGTTCCATGATGATATTTTGTATATTTTCTGCCGTAAACATATCAATAGTCAAATGCATTGCTAAGAACTTCATTTGGACAACTCTAAAGGTCTATTTTGAATTTTTTAATTAATTTATTTATTTTTTGCACCCTCAGATTCCAGATTTTCAAATAGTTGTATCTCGGCCAAATATTGTCCTATTAAATCTGTTTTATTTTTTTCCAAATTCTGTTTTTTTTTCGGTTTTAGTTTTTCTGGATTCCATTTTTTTTGCATTTTAATTTTTCTTGACTCTTTTTTTTTTTTTTTAAATGGTTAAATTGAATTGTATTAATGAAAAAGCATGTCTAATTAATTAAAATCAAGAAACGTATACAATTTCACATCAATTTATTAAAAGTAAAAGGGCTCTATGAAATGTTTTCTCAAAACATGTTTTGTTGTTACCAAATTCAGTTTTAGCATGTCTAATTATTTGAATGCATACTTAATTTATTCAAATTTATTCTTAAAATAGCCTAATGATATGTTTTGTTTTCCCCTCTGAAATTCTGTGTTGTCCATTTGTCAACTATTTTCATTTATCTGTTAATTACTGAAAATTAAGCAAACTTTATTTTTTGGCAAACAAAGGGGATTTACGATTAAAATTAAAAAATGGAAAAAGTGTTATGTGATTATACCCTAAAAAAAAAATGTTTGTTTCATTTTAGTAGTAGTAGTTTTCTTTCTGGCACAATGTCTTCAAATTAAACCGGGCTTTTATTTTGACGGGTTGCCGTGAATAGCTTCACAGTTCTGTGTGTATATGATATGGCGCTAGATTTACTCAAATGGAACGATCAAATGTTCATGAAGTGACTCTCAGAGCAGTTCTGGAGATGTTGTTTATGTATTTATGTCCTCATTTAGTGAGACGACAGTTGCTGAAATCACAGTGAGCATCACGTGCGCTTCAGTATGTGTGTAGTAAACAAAAGCGTGCGTATGCGCCATTCACAAACACTGAGACATGCAGAACATTCAAGATTCATATTTAAGTAGCAAATTTTGCAAAATATGCTGTTAAAATACTCTAGGTTATTTTTACAATGTTCCTCAAGGACACAGTGGCTCTACTTTAGTGCATCGTGAATTGCATAAACACAGATTTTCTTCCTCGTTCTTTCAGGAGCGCTAGCCGGAGTGATCGACATCGCGGCCGACTGGATGAACGACCTGAAGGAGGGCGTGTGTCTCAGTGCCATGTGGTTTAATCATGAGCAGTGCTGCTGGGACTCCAACGAGACCACCTTCGCCGAGAGGGACAAGTGTCCTCAGTGGAAGACGTGGGCCGAACTCATTCTGGGTCAGGCTGAGGTCAGTGTCTAACTATATATACACTACTGTACAAACCTATTATGTAAGAAATTGATACTTTTTTTATTTAGGATGCATTAAATTGATCAAAAGTGACAGAAAACATTTATAATGTTACTAAACATGTCTATTTTTTAAAAATAAAATGTTTCTTTAAACATTAATAATAATCAGGAATGTCTCCTTAGCAGCAAATCAGCATATAAGAATGATTTCTGAAGGATCATGTGACACTGAAGACTGGAGTAATGATGCTGAAAATTCATCTTTACATCACAGAAATAAATTATATTTCAAAATATAGTCACATAGAAGACAGCTCTTTGAAATTGTAAAAATATTTCACAGTATTACAGATTTTACTTGTCGTAATGGTGAATAGGTGCTTGTTTTAAAACAGGTTTTACCTGATATTTTTTTTTCTGCTTTCCAGTTTTTCTAGTGGCTCATTATTAATGATTTTTATAATATTGTAAAACAAGCTTATTATAAAAGGTTGACAAATCCTGAATTAAATTAATCTTTGAACTGAATTTCAGTCTTAGTTAAAGGTTGTTCACTTGTGTGACACTGAAGACTGAAGTAATGATGCTGAAAATTCAGCTTTACATCACTCGAATAAATTACGTTTTACAATATTTTCATATAGAAAACAGTCAGTCAGTCAGTTATTTTAAATTATAATAATATTTCACTATTTTCCTGTTTTCATTGTATTTTTGATCAAACAAATGCAGCTTTGGTAAACGAAAAGGACTTTTTTCAAAAACATTCAAAAGAAATTTGCACACTATAGTTCACACAGATGAATTCATCATGATGTTTAGTTTTTGCATTAATAATCGTTCTGGTCTTTTGTCGTCTAGGGTCCAGGCTCGTATATAATGAATTACTTCATGTTCACGTTTTGGGCGCTGTCCTTCGCCTTCCTGGCTGTGTCTCTGGTGAAGGTGTTTGCGCCGTACGCCTGCGGCTCTGGAATACCTGAGGTAATCCTTAACATCAATAATACAGAACAGACATTGTCTTGAAACAGGTTTTACCTGATAGTTTGCGATGAATGTGATTTTTAGGCAACCAGTTTTGCTAGTCAGTCGTTATTTACGTATTGATCATTTTTGAATTATTATTTAAAGACTTACCATAAAAGGCAGGCAAATACTAAAACGAATAGCTTTTATGTCACTAACAAAGTCAGTGAATATTTGCTGAGTATTTGTGAAACGGTGTGTGGCGGATTACTGAACGCTCTTAAGAGGTCAGGTGACCACTGAGAATGAAGCAGCATTAGCTCTGATTTTGTCACTGTTTCTATGGTTACCAAACGTGTTATGTAAGTTTTACAAAAGCTCAGTTTAGTCCAGAGGTTTTGTTCTGTCAGACAAAGAGAAGCCACTTTCCAAGAACAGGGTACAATGGTCATGAATGGAGGTGTGTAACCTTCAGAAAATGTTACTTGTCAACATCAGGTTAAACAATGCATGTGTATATATATATATATATATATACATACATACATACATACATACAGTAGTCAACATTTGAAGTGGATCAAAAAAGTTAATCAAAGTTGTCCTAAGACAAGAACGGGTATTGTTTTGGTTTTAGGACAACTTTGAAAGGTTTTGATCCACTTCAAATGTTGACTACTGTACAGGTGCATCTTAATAAAAAAAAAAATTAAAACCAATAAAAACTTGAAATAAAAAAAAATGAAGTAATAAATATAAATAAATATGTAAAAAATATAATAAAAATGTAATTAAAAAAATAGATATAAAATATATGTACATATTTTTAAAAATATATATGAATAAAAATAATAATAATTAACTAATAATAAAAAAACACATAAAAACCCACAACAAAACTTCAATTTTAATGAAAAAAAAAAGAAAAATAATTAAAAATGTTAATAAAAATGGCATCTCAATGATACAAATATAACACTGGCTATTAAATAACATCAAAATTACATTATTACTTGGGTTACAATGTTGAAGAATGTTTTTGTGTGTGTGTTAATTGTGTAAATTAATGCATAATAAATATAGGGTCTCACTTTATATTAAGTGACCTTAACTACTAAGTACTTACATTGAAATTAATCATTTGATACAATGCACTTATTGTGTACGTACATGTATTTACATTGTACTTTGATTTTAAAAATACCTGCATGTCATTACATCTGTAATTAATTTCTGTAATTACATGTATAATTACACTGTTGACCCATCCCTTACACCTTAACCCACCCTTAAACCTACCCATATCACCAGACCTCTTCCTAAACCCACCTCAATAGCGGCAAAAGTGTTTTGCAATACAGTATGAACTCAGTAAGTACACTGTACTTATTTTTGGATGCAAGTACATAGTAGTTATGGCCACTTAATATAAAGTGGGACCAAATATAGCCAGAAAGGTCAGATCGTTGAGGCCAGTGTTGTAATTTTAAAAAGTTCTTACATCAGACTACTTTTTAGGTTAATGTTCTTTTATATTTTCTTTAAGATTAATCTAATATTTTTAATAGTTATAACAGCTGCAACAAAACATGGGATTTGTGCCTGTAATGCTTTAAAAGTCATGGGACAATCAAATTTTAAGTAGAAAATTCCAAATGATATTTGAGGGTTTATTTGATGGTCATACATACGTTTTGTAATCATACCTGATGTCTTTGTCTCGCTCTTCGATCCTGCAGATCAAAACCATCCTGAGTGGTTTTATCATCCGCGGGTATCTGGGCAAATGGACCCTGATGATAAAGACCATCACTCTGGTTCTGGCCGTGGCGTCGGGCCTCAGTCTCGGGAAGGAAGGTCCGCTGGTCCACGTGGCCTGCTGCTGCGGCAACATTTTTTCCTACCTCTTCCCCAAATACAGCAAAAACGAGGCCAAGAAACGAGAGGTTAGACATCATTAGTGGACAAAGCTTCATTCTATTACATAGAAATCTGGATGTTACCTACAAACTCTCTCTGCTTGCAGGTTTTGTCGGCGGCGTCGGCCGCTGGTGTGTCTGTGGCTTTTGGGGCTCCTATAGGAGGAGTTCTGTTCAGTCTGGAAGAGGTCAGTCTGCATTTATGTGAATAAAAAAAATACAGTAAAATTGTGAAATATTATTAGAATTAAAATAACTCTTTTCTGTTTGAATGTATAGTAAAATGTAATTTATTTCTCTGATGTAAAGATGAATTTTCAGCATCATTACTCCAGTCTCCAGTGTCACATGATCCTTCAGAAATCATTCTAATATGCCGATTTGCTGCTCAAGAAACATTTCTGATTATTGTCAAGTTGTGTATGTACTAATGTAATTGTTTCTTTCTCTCAGGTGAGTTATTATTTCCCTCTGAAGACTCTGTGGCGCTCGTTTTTCGCGGCTCTGGTGGCGGCGTTCGTGCTGCGCTCCATCAACCCGTTCGGGAACAGTCGTCTGGTGCTGTTTTACGTGGAGTACCACACGCCCTGGTACCTGTTCGAGCTCTTCCCCTTCATCCTGCTGGGTGTGTTCGGTGGCCTGTGGGGAGCCTTCTTCATCCGGGCCAACATCGCCTGGTGCCGTCGCCGCAAATCCACACGCTTCGGTACGTACATGGTGTTTGCATTAGTGTCAGTGTTTTAGTGTTATTAATACACTATTATGGGTTTTGTTAAGATTTAGTGGCCAATTTATTTACATTTTATGGCCACATATTTTTTTAAAAACACAAATAAAGATTATTTTTTATTTAATGGCCATAAAATGTAAAAAAAAAAAAATCTGTAATCCATTTTAATTTATTTTATTTTGTGTTTTAACAGATTACAAAATGTATGTGTCTGTTAAACAAACAACATAATTTATGTATTTTATTTATTTACATTTAATGGCCATACAATTTTTAAAAAGTGTATCTTTTATGTATTTGTTTTTAACAAATTCCACATTTATGTTATCTTTTATTTATATAAATATGACCATAACATTCAGAAAAGGTGTCTTATTTTTGTTTTTAGCAAATGTTTTAACAAATATAACACACAGTTATGAAGCTAAAGTTGTTTTAATTTTTAATTTTGTTGTGTTTTTGTCATTTTTATTAGTTTTTGTTTTTCAGAATGTTTATATGATTTTTAAGAGTTTATTTTTAGTTTATACAGTTTAATTTTTAGTTTATTTATTTATTTATTTATTTTGTAGTTAATTTTATTTATTTCCCTGTCAGTTATTTTTAAGTAATGATTTTTTTCAACTTGACCGAGGACTACAATATTTGTAAAAAATGTTGAAAATGAAAAGGAAAATTGTCAGGGTTATTTACGAAAGCTAAACATGAAAAAACATTGAAATAAAATAAATACATAAAATAATAAAGCTATATAGACATATATTTTAATAATAATAAAGTAATAAAATAAGACATGTTTTTTTTAATAATAATTATAAAAATAAGAACAAATTGAATAATAAGAATAATTAATAATAATAAACCCACAACAAACTAAAATGTTACCTAAATTTAAAATAGAAAATAGAGACATAAAAAATAATTCAAAATATTAATAAAAACATTGGCATCTCAATGATCATTTTAGGTATACAAGATACAGACATTGTTTTTACATCTAACTACAATTTAGGTTAATGTTCTTTTATATTTTCTTTAATATTAGTTCAAAATTAGTTCATTTTTAAGTTTTTAAGGTTTTATTTTTAGTTTATATTGTTTCCTTTTTTTTATTAATTTTTTATTACTATTTATTTCCCAGTTAAAGTTTTTTTTTTTATGTTTGTAGTTAATAACTTTGATTTGTTTATATTTTTTCTTTTTTGTTTATTGTTAAGCTTTAACTTTACATTAACGAAACTGAAAAAAATAAAGTTTTTTTTTATTTTTATTTTATTTTTTTATTAAATGAATATTTTAGTTCAAGTAATGTTTTTAAATGGTAATAATTTTAGTTGTAGTTTATAATGACCTTGATTAGCATTTCTTGTAATATTTGACCTGTAATATGATCATGTTTTTAGGTAAGTATCCGGTGTTGGAGGTGATCACGGTCGCTGCCATCACGGCCATCGTTGCTTTCCCGAACCCGTACACGCGGCAGAACACCAGCGAGCTGATCAAAGAGCTGTTCACGGACTGCGGCCCGCTGGAGTCGTCTCAGCTCTGTCAGTACCGCAGCCAGATGAACGGCAGTCAGGCGTATCCGGAGGGATCGGACACCGCCGCAACCCCGGGCGTCTATTCGGCCATGTGGCAGCTCAGCCTGGCGCTCGTCTTCAAAATCATCATGACCATCTTCACCTTTGGACTCAAGGTCAGAATCCATCAGTATCATGTTACTACCAGTTTTCAGTTGTCCGAACCAGTACCGATGGAATTGGGAAAATTCTTGATAATAATTTTAAGGCGGCAGCATTTCAAGCAGAAAATAATCAAATGCACTTTTTTTTTTAATTACATCCAAAACAAATGTACATTTAGGTTGTGTTTCAAGGCTCTGGATGATTTTCTTGATGGCTGTTTGTTGTTTTAACAGAAGCTCCTGAACATCTATATGCTAAAAACACAAATACAATGAATAAAATAGACATTGTTTTAACTGTATGACCATAAAATTTAAATAAAATCTGTAATCTTTCTATTTTATGTATTTATTTTACTTTGAACAAATTTATTTTATTTTATTTGAAAAATCATGGCCAGGCTGTCATTTATTTATTTATTAGTTTGTGTGTTTGCACAGAATACAGCTTTACATTTTTTTTACATTTTATGGCCATAAATTTTAAAGTGTGTCTGTTTTATTTATTTATTTTTTTAAAAATCAGATTATAGATTTATTTTGTATTTATTTTTTACATTTTGCTTTACAGATTTATTTTGTTTTATGGCCATACAATTTAAAAAGGTGTCTATTTTATTTATTTCATGTTCATTTTTTTATTTTCCACTTTACATATTATTTAATTTAAGTATTTAATATTTTATGTTTTTTTTTTTAAGTGTATTTTATATTATTTATGTTTTTAACTGATTGCATATTTAATTATATTATATATTTATTTTATTTAAACTTTTGGACATAAGAAGTCCTTATTTGCATTTTTAACTGATTACAGATTTATTTTGTGTTTTATGGCCATACAATTTAAAAAGTGTGTCTCTTATTTATTTATTTATTTATTTATTTCCCCAGATTACAGATTTATTTTATGTATTTAAATTTCATGGTTATACTTACTTATATATATATATATATATATATATATATATTTTTTTTTTTTTTTTTAATTTATTTAATTTATATTCTGTGTGTCTTAAACAAATTACATATTTATTTCTATGAGATATTTTATTTGAAATTTTGGCCATAAAAAGTCTTTATTTTATTTGCATTTTTAACAGATCACAGATTTACTTTTTTTGTTTTTTGGTCATAAAATTTAAAAGTGTCTATTTTGTTTATTTTATTCATTATTTATTTATTTTTTCCAGATTACAGATTTGTTTTATGTATTGAATTAATATTTTATGGTCATACAATTTTTAAAAAGTGTATTTTATTTATATTATTTTTGTCTTAAACAGACTTATTTATTTTACAAAATGTCTATTTTATTTATTTTATTTGTATTTTATTTTGTGTTATGTATTTAAATTTTATGGTCATACATTTTTTTTTTTTTAAAGTGTATTTTATTTATATTGTGTTTTTAAAAGATTAGAAAGAATTCGAAAGTCACACCAATTATAGTTTGTGTCTCCACTTCAAATACATTGATGTGTTATTGTTAAAAAAAGGCTTTATAATAATAAAAAATAATACAATATAATATCATATAAATATAATAATAAAAGAATAAAATAACATTTTAGAAGGTTTTTTGCCAAGTTTGTCCTAAATTTGCAAACCTAAAAAAAAAAAAGCACCAACATTATTTTTCCAGTGATGTTTTGCTTGTGTGTTTGCTGTGGTCAGGTGCCGTCGGGTCTGTTCATCCCCAGTATGGCCATCGGGGCGATCGCGGGGCGAATCGTGGGCATCGCGGTGGAGCAGCTGGCGTATTATCACCACGACTGGTTCCTGTTCAGAGAGTGGTGTGAGGTTGGCGCCGACTGCATCACGCCGGGACTGTACGCCATGGTGGGCGCCGCCGCCTGTCTGGGTGCGTATGCTTACATGCTTTCAGCTTTCTCTGCATGCTTTTTTTTTCTTTCACAGACTCTGTGTAATGTGTGCGTTTGTGTGTTCTGCAGGCGGCGTGACGCGTATGACGGTGTCTCTGGTGGTCATCGTGTTTGAGCTGACGGGCGGGCTGGAGTACATCGTTCCTCTCATGGCGGCCGTCATGACCAGCAAATGGGTCGGCGACGCTTTCGGTAGGGAGGGAATTTACGAAGCCCACATCCGTCTGAACGGATACCCCTTCCTGGATGCGAAGGAAGAGTTCACGCACACCACGCTGGCGCGGGAAGTGATGCGTCCGCGCCGTAACGACACGCCGTTGGCCGTGCTGACGCAGGACGACATGACGCTCGCTGAACTGCAGAACATCATCTCTGAAACCAGTTACAACGGATTCCCCGTCATCGTCTCCAAAGAGTCACAGAGACTGGTGGGATTCGCGCTGCGCAGGGATATAACCATCGCTATCGGTAACTACACTTCACATTTCAGTCTGCTTGATCGCAGTTATTCTCATGTTTCTTATTACTGTGAAAATTACCTTGAAGAAAATTAAGGCTGTTTTAGGGCCACTTTTTCAGTATTTTCTGCCAAAAATTCTGATTACTGCAATATAGAAATATCTTGTTTTCATTCATGCAATATGAAAAGTAGTATTATAAAAGTGTTGTAATTTTAACAGTTGAAATTGGCATGAAATAAATTTTCTAAATGCTTTTTAAGTCTCTTGTGTTCACCAAGGCTGCATTTATTTGATCAAAAATACAGTAAAATTTTATTAATATTATTAAAAAAAAAAAGTATTTTTAGATTTTTTTTTTTTTAAATGTGTGACCGTAAAATTGAAATAAAATCGGCAAACTTTCTATTATATTTATTTATTTATTTATGTATTGTGGTAATTTTTAATTTTTAAAAAATCATATTTAATTATATGAATTTATATTAATAATTTATTTTATTTTAAATCATCGCCATAAAATTTAAAAAGCCTCTCTTTTAATTATATTATATATTTTAATTATATTTCTTTTAATTGTATTATATAGATATATATATATATATATATATATATATATATATTATTTTAAATAATTAGAAATGTGGACACAAAAAGACTATTTTATGTGCATTTTAACAGACTATATATTTCATTTGTTTTATGGCCATACAGTTTAAAAGTGTCTATTTTATTTATTTATTTATTTATTTCTTTCTTTCCCAGATTACAGATTGATTTAATGTACTGTATTATGTAATATTAAAAGTACCGTTGTCCCACCATATGTCATATTAGCCATAGTACACTTACCAGTACCATAAAATGTGTTAAAAACAAAATGAAAGAAACTTTTTTTTTATTTAATGGCCTAAAAAGTGAAATCTCTAATTTCTCTCATTTATTTCTTTGCATTTTTAACATTTTACAGATTTATTTTATTTATTTATTTTTTTAAATCAAATTACAGATTAATTTTATGTCTTTGAATTTTATGGTCATAAAATGTTAAGAAAAGACTGTACTTTATATTGTTTGTGTTTTTAACAGATTACATGCTTATTTATATTATATATTTATCTTATTTGGTATTTTGGCCATGAAAAGTTTTTGTTTTATTTGTAATTTTAACAACTACATATTTAATTTACATTTTATGGCCATAAAATTGAAAAAGTATTTATTTTTATTTCCGGTTTACAGATTTATTTTATGTACTGCATTAGCTAATATTAAAAGTACTGTTGTCCCACCATATCAGTCATATCATACGTATCATATGTAAAATCAATCTGTGTTCCGCTAAAAATCCAAATAAAATATGGCTAAAATTTCAAGTAAAATAAATATATCATATAAATGGAAATGTAATCTGTTAAAAACCCAAATAACATAAATAAAATACAATTTAAAAAAATGTATGGCCTTGAAATTGAAATACAAATAACAAATAAACCACTAAGACGTCTGAGCGATGTTCTTTTGTTTCTGGTCTTTTCAGAAAACGCCCGGCGCAAACAGGAGGGAATAATGCTGAACTCCCGGGTCTATTTTACCCAGCATGCCCCGACCCTCCCGGCCGACAGCCCGCGGCCGCTGAAGCTGCGCAGCATCCTGGACATGAGCCCTTTCACCGTCACCGACCACACGCCCATGGAGATCGTGGTGGACATTTTCCGCAAACTCGGCCTGCGCCAGTGTCTCGTCACGCACAACGGGTGAGTGTCCGCCGGGACCAAACATCCATTCTCTCTCCCTCTTCTGTGTCCTGTGTTTGAACTAACAAACGTCCCGCCAGCAGACACACGCGCACGTCTGCTGATGGGCTTCGCTCGTGACGTCACGCTTCTGAGGATTCACATGCCTCTCATCTGCTAGTCTGAGACCAAACGCACTTTACACGCTCACACAAGGAGCCTTCACAGGATCCAGTAGGGCTGGATGATATTTTTTCTAAGGCTTTTAATTGTACATGCAAGTTTACTAAAAGTGTCTTTACATTAGATTCACAATCTCACATTGTCTCATGATTTGCAAGTATAAACAGTTGGGGTTGAGTTAATCTTCAGTTAAAATTTTGGATTTGGATATATTTCTTAGGTTCACCAAGATTGGAATAATAGCTGAAAATTCAGCTTTGTATCACAGGAATAAATTACATTTTAATATGTATTAAAATAGAAAACAGTTATTTTAAATTGCAATAATATTTCATAGTATTACTGCTTTTAATGTATTTTTGATCAAATAAACAGCCTTGGTGAGAAAAGAGACTTTTTTCAGACATATTAAAAAATTAAAATGACTCCAAATGTTTGGACAGTGGCTTATTTTATGCAAATCCGTTCAAAGTACTTCAAATCTATGATTCAGCAAGTATTGAGTTTTTCCTTAGAATTTCTGTACTTATTTTAACAAGAAGGTAAATATAGTTTATATTTATGCATTTACCAGATGCTTTTTTAAATCCAAAGCAACTTTTGAAAATGTAATCAATTTTAGTGTAATGTAGGCGCTTTTTGTTTATTACAATTTAATGCATTAGTGTTGTTTGCTTTAAACAAAATAAATATCTTTTATATTGCCCTGCCTTGTTTTGCACATTCAAAAACTTCCAACAAATACTGACAGTCTTGTTTTTTAGTACATTCTAAAAAATTCTTCAGCCAAGTTATTTACAGTCTTTACAGTATGAAAGAGCAAACAAACAAGGTATGAGCCTGATCAAATTTTGCATGGTATGTTTATATCAGGCTTGTGTTTCTCATGGTTGCAGCTAGAGGGAGTTTTAAGGAGTCAAATAAAGCAGTTCCTCTAGAGAGATCCTTGCAACATCAGGTGGTGCAAACGCGTGTGCAAGGCCTTTTTTACACCACTACCACCAACAAAAAGCAGGATATAAAAACCGTATCATTCAAATGCTTTTGCAACTAATAACGCAAACGAAAATGCAAAATACAAATTGCATTAAAATGAAGCGATGCAACTTACTTAACAAAATTTGTTTTTAAGGAAAATAGCCTACAGTTTTTCAAATAAAGCTGTTCATACTGAATAGTAGCAATGCATTGTACCAATTGTGCAATGTACTAATTGTGAACAATTCATCCATGCAAATGCTACCATTTAAAAGTATGTGGTTTATTTTTGTTTTTGAAATAAGTCTCTGCTCACCAAGGCTGTATGTTTTTGGTCAAAAACGCAGTAAAAACTGTAAAATTGTGGGGTATATAAAATAACTGTTTCCTGTCTGAATATATCTTAAAATGTAATGTATGCGATGCAAAGCTGAATTTCTAACAGCCATTTTACGTTAGCTTTCATTTAACCAAATTTATTTATAATTAACACTTAAAAAGAATGAATATAAACATTTACATTTAAGCTTTTTAATGATATAATTATGTTTCTACTTCAATTTATTCTTCAAACATAAACATTTAAACAGTGGCTGTAGGACTAGAAACGATTCCTCGATTTGAATATTTGATTTTAAACAATCCTCGACTGCATTTTGCAAAATACCAGAAGTGGCGCATTCCACATATTAAACCCTTTTAAAAATCATAATAAAGCATAATGCTTTTGAGATTTCACAAACGCTACTCAGGTTTAATATACGCATTTATGCACTTCAATTATTTATGTGCGGTTAGGTTACGTATGTGCATTTTAGAGCGACTCCACAAACTGTTATCATTTACATGTGTGGAGCGTCTCACACTCCATCTCTGCATGTTGTTTTGAGTTTGGGTTTATTATGACGTTCATCTGTGAACGCAACCTGTGCTATTTCATCAGATTTGTAAGGTAAATCATTTATAAGCTTACGCAACTGTTCATCGCAATTTCAAAATAAAAGTTTTGATGTCCAAAAATTTAAGAAATTAGTTTCAGGCATTTGTTATAATGCATAATGCACATTAGCTCTATTGTTTATAATAGATTTACAATAGAGCAGTTTTGTTCAATAAAACCATATGATTACTTGCTTTTGATACCTTATTTGAACTAATTATTATTGCCTCATTGCTATTATATATGTATTTTAAGTCACTTTAAAGGTTATTGTTCACTTAGGTCTTTTTTAATTAATACAAAAAATGTTATTATCCGATTACTCAGTTAACAACATAATCGTTAGTAACAGTCCTAAGTGGCAGTAATTATATAATATATAATATGATGATGAATATATAATAATTGAGCCTAGAATTTATTTTGAGTTACAGATAATGGTACCTTCTCCAGAGAAAAAATAATAGCATGACTGCAGAAATGATCGAATAGTTTTTGTTCCTGTACGGTAAAGTCGCTTTCTTCCTAATCCTGATTTAATCATAGAATCATTTTTGTTTCTCACACATGGTGGCGGTTGATATTTACAGTTTGATTCTGTTCAGTTCATTTGTTAACTGCAACTCAGCACCTGATTATTTTAATGATCTTAGTGAATTTCTGTTCATGTTGCTTCTGTTGTCTTGTTACTCTTATGTTGTTTTAATTTCTATTTGTTTGTACTTGAGTTGTCGGTGTAATTTTTGTTGCTAAGTGATGGTCGTCACGGTGTGTGTTGCAGGATTGTATTGGGCATCATCACAAAGAAGAATATTTTAGAACATCTGGAAGAGCTCAAGCAGCACGTGGAGCCCTTGGTGATTAGCCCCTCCCACGCCCCTCCCACTCTGCCTGTTAGACTCCGCCTCTTAGGAGGGACGCATGAAACTTGAGTGAAAAAAAAAAGTTCTGGATGATGGTCGCCCTAAAATACCAAAGTCGCAATTTCAGCTAGTTAGAGATGAATAAAATTTACATGTGATTTGGATAAATTTATTCTCATTTCTAATCACTTTCGCTGATGTCTGTGAGAGTTTTTATACCACCTGTTTCGAAATCAAATGCAGAAACATATTGTGTGACAAATTTAAATAGCAGTTCTTTTGAGGTGGTGGAAGGGTCCTACATGTGGGGTCCAAACACTGAATAACATGCACCGATTATGATCAGTAATGCTTATTATAGGAATATTTCACCAAAGAATGCAAATTTTATGAAAAAAATTTTTATCCTCAGGCCATCTAAGATATTTGTTTCATCAGAAAAGACCAGTGGATCCTTTGCAGTGAATGGGTGCTGTCAGAATGAGAGTCCAAACAGCTGATTAAAAACATCACAATAAACCCCAAGTAGGATCCACACAACTCCAGTCCATCAGTGAACATCTTGTGAAGTGAAGAAAACAAATGTATCATTAAGGCGTTTAACTTCAAATTGTTGCTTCTGGCTGAAATATAAGTCCATAATCCATTATAACACTTCCTCCGGTGAAAAAGTTCATCATCTGTTGTCTCTCACATCAAGATCCACTCCCATTTTTGTTTAGAGCTGTTTTCATGTGTAAACAGTGCTTGATCTGTGTGTATTTCTCTCCTGATTCATACAAGATGACTTTTTCATTGGGGGATATTTTACTTGTTTTGAATTGTTTCTTACAAACACATAACTTTTCTCTTTCTAAGATGTTAATTGATGGACTGGAGTGGTGTGGATTATTTGTGGATTATTGTGATGTTTTTATCAGCTGTTTGGACTCTTATTCTGACAGCACCCATTCACTGCAGAGGATCCATTGATGAGCAAGTCATGTAATGCTACATTTCTCAGAATCTGTTCTGATGAAGAAACAAACTCATCTACATCTTGGAAATTTTCAATAAATTTTCATTTTTATGTAGGGTTGGGTATCGCTTGAATTTTATCGATTCCGATTTCGCTTATCGATTCCGATTCTTAACGATTGCATAGTTTTTTTTTTTATATATAACTAAAATGATTAATCCTCGTTAAAGTTACAAAAGATATTCAGTCAAGATCAGTGAATGATGACAGGCAGCATGTTTATTAACGCATGCAGATCTAAAAATACTGTTACTCGTGCGTTTTCTTTTCTCATTTGTTTACTTTCACTTTCAAATTCGACCAAAACAGCTGTGTTTATGATGATATACTGATGTATGTTTGTGCATATTGGGCGGTAAATGTAACAGAGAAGTCAGATCCTGTCCGGAACAACCTTTTCTGAATGGTTCGAGAACGGACACAGGCACACATCCCACACCGGGACGACTGTTCACTGTGCTCGCGCTTCTCAAACAGTGCACAACTGCTTTCTCTTCCTGCGCTTAAATTGTTTAATTTTAAGCTTTAAAATCACATTCAAATGCGAACGCAGGAATCGTTAGGTGGAACCAAAATGCGCGTCTTATCAAATACCCGGGTTTTTGGAAATTTGGAACTCGATACCCAACCTTATTTTTGGGTGAACTATTGCTTTAAGAAAGTAGAATGGGGTCAGTATTCATTTCACATTTTGGACCCTGCTTCCAGGACTTTATTCCTCCGCAGACATCACGTTTCTTGTACGATTTGCTTTCACTCAGATTGTTGCTCCTGTCCTCGGCCATCCCCGCAGGGTAGACTAGTCTGTCACATTAGCCGTGGTGTCTTTGAAATGCACCTTTATGTAGCCCTTCCCTTTCAGTTCTGCATTGTGCACGTGTACTCACAAAGCACATCTAATACACATGCCGTGATGTCCTTCATCTGAATTTTATTTCTTTGTTTGTTTTCCTTTTTGTTTATTGCTAAATTCCTCTCGGGGGCGCCTGGTCTGCGTCCGCTGGGCTACAGATCGATGACATCTGACCCCTCGCGCAGCTCCGCCCTTAAACGATTGGCGAGTAACTGTCGTGTGTAGCGGACTATTTTCTCATTCACCAACATATCTATTCATCTCTGTAGTCATAGTAGCTGTCACTAGGATGCTGTGTTGTTACCATGTCGATTTGGTGTGACTCTAGAATCCTAGCCCTTCCTGTAGTATGTAGTCAGCAGTTCCTGTCCCCTAAATCAACAGTCCTCACCTGTCTGAAGTCCCACACCCTGTCCTCTTTCAGTTGTCTGATGTTTGACCTTTTCACTTTCTTCCTGTCGCAAACATCTTGCAGGCATTTCACGAACATTTCACAAAGGTTTGACAATCATTTCACGAGCGTTTCATGCCTCTGGTTTGGATGGACCCTCGCAATTCCAGCTCTCGTCAAAATTGTCACTCCTTTTTTTTCTGTGATACAAACTGTCATCAAGCTTAAATCCCTTTTTCAAAAGCAAAATCAAGAGCATATTTAAAGTGGAAAGTTTGAAGAACTACATTCAAAAGTTTAGCAAGAGAAATTAATGTTTGGGTACAGACACCGTATTGATTTAATTAAAAAAAGGTGTTGGGGTAAAGCGTTACATAATCACATTGTTTTAGAAGAAACAAGCTGCTAGTCACGCAAGGTAGCATGTTACTTTTTTGAATTCACTCTATAATGCTAAAATAGTTACTTTTATACACTTATACACAAGTAAATAACATACAAAAGTAAGGTATAAGTAACAATGTAGTGTTACTCATAGCTTTTTGATTTTTTTCTGTAACACTTTAAGAATAATGTAACACTACTATACTATTTTAAAAGTTTGTGTAGGGAAATATATTTTTGGGTACAGATACTGTATCCATTTAGAAAAACAGTGATGCGGGTAAAGCATTACAAATAACATGTTACATAATTACATTAAGAAGTAATGCACTAGTTACACAAAGTATTGCATTACTATTTTGAATTCACACTATAATGCCTTCTGTAATGCAGTAATATCGGTACATTTTACATGACATTTTGTCAATACCTGTATTTTTACAGTTATATAAAAAAATGAGTGTTTAGTTACAGATTTTTCATTTAGAAAAACACTTGCGGGTAAAGTGTTACAAATAACAAGTTGCACAATCAGGTTGTTGTAGAAGTAACATGCTGCTAGTTACGCAAAGTTTTGCATTACTATTTTGCGTTCACACTATAATGCACAAGTTACTTTTGCACACTTAATTAACATACAAAAGTAGGAGAAAAGTTACAATGTTGTGTAAATAAATTATAAATAAATAAATAAATTTTTAAGCAAAGTAACACCTGCTGTAATGTTGGTACATTGTACATGATGTCACTGAACTACTAAATTTTTTTAAGTTAAACAAGAAAAAAAATAGTGTTTGGTTACAGACAACTTTTCCATTTAGATAAACATTTGTGGGTAAAGCGTTACAAATGACATGTTACATAATCGGATTGTTATAGAAGTAACATGCTGCTAGTTACACAGTTTTGCATTAGTTAGCAAGTTTTGCATTACTTTTTTGCGTTCACACTATAATGCTCAAGTTGCTTCTATACACACAAATAATTACAAGGAGGTGTAACTTGTAACTAATTGCTTTTTTTTTAAATAATACTTTTAGCAGTAATGTAACACCTACTGTAACGCAGTAGTGTCTGTACATTGCACTTTGCTGAACATCTATGTTTTGATTGTTTATCAAGAAAATTAGTGTTTAGGTACAGATACCTTATTTAAAAATACTGCTATGGGTAAAGTGTTACAAGTAACGTTACACATTACAAGCAACATGCTGCTAGTTACACAAAAAAATGAGCACTTTAATGGCCAAGTTACTTTTGTACTAGTAGTTAATGCACAGAAGTAGGGAAAAATTAACACTGTGGTTACTTCTTAAAATAGGAGTAATATAACCACTACTGTAATGCAGATACATTGCAAAATGCTTAGTCCGTGCTACAAGTAAGTGATCCGACTCATTTTTTATGTAACACTTATGTAACACTCATTCTGCTTGACATGATGTCTATGCTGCAAATGAGCTATGCAATATAAAATGATTTAAAAAAAAAAAGTAGTAATGCAGTAGTAGTACTTCAAGTAACGTTCCCCAACACTGTAAACAAATGAAATGCCCAATTTCCATACATCCTTTAAATATGCTCTTGAATTTGTGTTGGAAAAAATAACTTCACTTTCTTGTTCTCCAAGGCCAGAGTGTGTGGATGAGATGGAGGCGTTCACTCACTCTGTTTCACTGCTGTTTCGCAAAACACTTGCTTCTCACTGTGTAGGTGCTGTCGGCTCTTAGAAATAATGTAGTGTTTCCTGCCCTGAGTAACACGGCATAATCTTCCACACTCTCTGCCCTTCTTCAAACCAGAGACTGTCAGCTGTCTGTTGCCAAGACTGAAGTATGGAGTCGTCAAAACTGGAGCAAAAATTGGATTTAGAGTCAAAACGGCAAAATGCATTTCATTGGGACTTCTTTGCGAAACTTGGCAACAGAATAAGACGTCAGTCCTCTGTAAAAGTATCAAAGATGCACTAGTAAATTTCTCTTTCTCTTTTTTCTCTCTCTTTTTATAGGCGCCTCCTTGGTATTATCACAAAAAAAGATATCCTCCGTCATATGGCCCAGATGGCAAACCAAGACCCCGAGTCAATAATGTTCAACTAGCATCCTCCTCTTCCCGCTACGAGGAAGATGAGAGCGAAGAGGAGGTCCGATTACTGGACAATTCATCCCTCTGACCACATGCCCCTACGGTACCCTAAACCGCCCAAGTACAAAACAAAACAAAAAACACTACGCCAGATGGGAACCCACCCTGGTCGCATCCTCTGGATACTTGCACAGGACTCCAAAATGAGTCTTTCGAGGAAGAGCCTGGCTGCTTGAAAAACTTAAGAGTTTTGGGAGAAGCTCGAATTTCGGGAGAGCCTCAAGTGGAGGAATTTCTCCAAATGCTAACATGCTAAACTAACTCACACGCGCATGCAAAAACACCTAAGACACCTTGCGGGTCCTGCTTATTTGACCTTAGCCTCCTGCCTGAGAAAATGCATCCTGAAGAGGTGAAAGGTCAAGATGAACCGCTCCAAACGCGAGGAGGGACCTTCACCACCGACCGCCGTGACCCCTCACTGCCCCACCACAATCTAAAACGGACTCTATAACATTGTTTACTTGTAGTGTGTGTGAGAGATATAAGATGGTGAACGAGATCGTGTTTGAACGCACCCCAACATTCCAATCGGGATCTGATGCTGTAAAGCTAAGAATCGTTCAGTGTCACATACGTAATGGATCCGTTGCCCGTGCAAGTGGTTTTTGCGAGTGATCCACAAGGATCAAGTATTCAGCATTGCGAAATGATCAAACAAACAAGTGTGGGTTTTGTGCTACCTAGCGAAAGGATGTTGGGAGGAGAACAGGGTGAAAATCGTCTTCATTAATCGTCTTCAACCTCAACACTACGACGGCCAGTCTAAACCGCAGTGGGATTGTAGGTATCGAGCCAAACGAGTCTGTCCGACAGGTCTTTGAGTGCCCACATTTTATGAAGTTTGTGCTTTTCTTTACTGGGAATGAAAAACCAAGACGCTTTTCTTTTTCAGCTGCTATCTATTATATTTAAATGTACTAAGCAACTCCTAATAGTTTGAAAATAAATGTGACTTGACCAACTTTTTTTTTTTAACTTTGCAAACACGCATAAATGTTCAAGCTGGTGAATGTTGGCTCCAGTGCAGTTTAAAATTGCCATTCTTTGTATGCTCACATTTCATCTCATGTGATATAACAGTGCTGTTCACCTTCATCTGACTAATCAAATGTTTGATGGTCCTGAAATTATACATTTAACATCTCAAATAGTTTTTTCGCATCTGACAACTATATAACACGCTAAAGGATAAATCCCACGAAAAATGCGTCTCGTATTTCATCCCCAGCCTATTTGAGAGTTTTTGTATATATATATATATATATATATATATGCGCCAAACGATTCAGATTCGGCCATGACCTCACTGAAAAAGCGATGAAATGTGACTGTTAGAGATGGTGAGAATGGAAGCTCTAGTTCATTTGTGATTGCTGCTGTTGGCCCCTTCATATTTTTTTTTTTTCCTGAGAAATACATGGAACAGTTTTGCACAAATTTGACACTTGTGGTAACCATTGCTGTGTCCTGTTCTGTGTTTTGAACTGCATATTCTAATCTGCCAGCTGCACTATGTCTCTTACATTTAATTTTGAATTACATATTCGCATGTCATTTCTTTTCCGAAACAAGGCCGAAGTGTTGTCTTTTATCTGATTGGTGAAATTCTGTCCTTTCGCTTCGTTTCCATTGGTGACCCGGCATTAGAACCTCCCCCCCGCTGATTGATTGACACTAAATGAGCCGGTGTGGGTGGGGCCTGTGTGTTCTCATTAGCAGTCGATGTTCCTCTGTTAATCAATGAAGAAAACAAAATGTTGTTATATATTGATCTCATTTTTTTTTTATTTATACTAGTGCTAGAGTTGTACAATATGGAGAATTTTATGTATGATTGATGGTTTGATTGTACATTAAAAAACAAATATGTAAAGATTAAATTGTTTTAAATGAAGTGTAGATCCGTTTGCACTGTCTTGCTTTCTCAGACTGCGTAGCATGATGCCAACCATAAGCACAGACATCGAGACGCTGCTCTCAGGTCAGTCAGAGTAAAATGTATGTGTTCCAGTCCGGGAGTATGAAATCCTCAGCTTACGTGTTTATTAAATGACATGTCACAGGAAGTTTAATTTGCTGCTGTTATATTTTTACATGAGTGAAGCGTTTGTCCAGAGGCAGACGGGGAGCGTTTCAGAAACCTGTTCAAAAAGGTCAGTTTGGCGGCGACAGTCACTTAAAAGGTAATGTTTAAAAGTTTCTTGGTGACTTTTAAATAGCTCAGATTAAAGCAGTGATAAGTTGTTCTTATTCTGCTTCCTGGACAAACGTTTTTTTTTGGAGAAAAAAGAAACTTGTATTTTTTTTACAGCTATTATTAGTAGTAAACATACTAGTAGTATATTAAGGCAAGACACTACAGTTCAATAAGGTACAATAGGGCATACATTTTCTTCAGTTTATTGATAACATTAAAAATGATAAAATAAAATGGTAGGCAAATGATGCATGATCTAATTAAATTGACACTAGTTTTCATACATTTCCAGAACAAAAAAACTGAACGTAGTTTTATTTTGTTGCCATATTTAATGTTAGATGATTTTGCATAAGGGATTTTTTTCAGCACTTCATACACTACCAGTCAAAAGTTTTTGAACAGTAAGTTTTTTTAATGTTTTTCAAAGAAGTCTCTTCTGCTCATAAAGCCTGCATTTATTTGATCCAAAGTACGTAGTAAAAATATTTCAGTTTTTTATTTACATTAGCTGTTTTCTATTTGAATATATTTTAAAATGTAATTTATTTATTTTTTTTTTTTTTTGTGATTCAGAAATCATTCTAAATATTCTGATTTGCTGCTCAAAAAACATGTTGAAAACAGCTGAGTAAAAAAATTTTTTTTCAGGTTTCTTTGATTAATAGAAAGTTCAGAAAAGCAGCATTTATCTGAAATAGAAATCTTTTGTAACATTATAAATGTCTTTATCATCACTTCTTATCATTTTAAAGCGTCCTTGCTAAATAAATTTTAAAAAATAAACAGGTAATTTCTGTAATTCCTTTGCCAAAAAAAGTATAGTTTTTCTCCAAGTTTTTCGGTATAGTGTATAATGTAAGAAAAGCTTTTTATTTCAGATAAATGTTGATCTTTGGATCTTTCTATTCATAAAGAATCCTGAAAAAAAAACACACTCAACTGTTTTAAATATTGATAATAATAATAAAAACAATAGTAATAATAATAATAATAATTATAAATATTTCTTGAACAGCAAGTTGGCATATTAGAATGATTTCTGAAGGATCATGTGACACTGAAGACTGGAGTAATGATGCTGAATATTCAGCTTTGATCACTGGATTAAATTACATTTTAAAATATATTAAAATAGAAAAGTTATTTTGTATAGCAAAAATATTTCAGAATTGTACAGTTTTTCTGTACTTTGGATTAAATGCAGGCTTGTTGAGCAGAAGAGACTTCTTAAAAAACATCTTACTGTTCAAGAACTTTCGACTGGTAGTGTATATCAGAAAAAAACACATTTTCACTTTTTTTATGAATAAAATGTATAAAAATGCTAAATGAACAAAGCAACAAAAACCTATAAAGATGGGAATAAAAAGTTTAGTCTAAGTGCTGCTAAGGGGAAGGAAAAAAATATTTTGAGTAAAAACCACCTTTAAAGTATACATTGCAATAAAAAAACACTTAAGAGTTTAGCAGCCTGTTATAAAAAGCCAAACAGCCCAAGTGCATTAAAAATATTTTTGCTTGTAGTGTCTTGACTTATAAAAAGCATAAACATGCTTATATTATAGATACAGATAAATATTAATAGTAGTACTGGTTAAAAAAAATACAAAATACTACACTACTGTTTGGGGGCAACTAAATGGTCTCTAACCTGCATAGGTTTTCTTACAAACATGAAAAGTGTTAAAGACAGCAGTGGTCTATTTAAGTGACAGCCAATGTTACAATGTAAGCTGAAAGGAAAATTCCCGCTATCTTTTCTGAAAGTTTCATTAATGAATCCATACAGCAGTGAGAGGTTGTACCGTGAGCAAGCGTATGGTTTCTCAGTGTGGTTGCACAGGTCATTAGCGTCAGTGTTAGACTTTCCTGCCTGAGGACAGACTGTCTCGATTCACACGCACACACATCAAAATTTGTTTAATGTGAGACGAACTGCCCAAACCTTCAGAAGGGGAGACGCCTCATGTGATGACAGACAAAAATAAATCAGTTTAAAACTGGTTTCTCTTCTGCTTGATTGCTGGTTCATTTGAAGATCAGCACATTTTTAATTCTCTCCTTACAGGATCAAATGACTGTGGATCCCATGTTCTTGAATGTGAATAAATATGTTGAGTTTAACTATTTGAGGTCAAATTGAATGCTAAATGTTTACCTTTTTTTTTTTTTTAGCCTTTTATTGGATTCAATTTAAAGCTTAAAATGGTTTATGCTTGCTTGCTTACATTCGGTGTCTGTTTCCCAGCAAATGCAAATTGCTAATTTTCATAAGCCAAAAGCCTATTAAAGCACATTAACATTTATTTGTAAGCTATAATGTAATTTAGAAATTAAATTAAAGATGCTTGACAGTATTTAGTCAAAATTTTAAATGTGTTCATTTGAATTATTTAAACCAACAACAAAAAACAATACAACATCTCCCCAAAATTAATTTTAAATCTGGTAACCAGATTTTTCCTATGTGGATCAGTATGTGAGTATCGTTTTTTTCACCGTCTGGCTGCTCAAAAGGACTCTTCCAGTGTGTTTTTGTCGCTGTTCCCAGAGGAAACCTCTTACATTTAAAAGCCTCTCATTTGAATGGGTTTTCAGAAGAGCTTTCAGTCTCTTTTCATCTGCAAATGTTTTGCTCTCTGAACATGTAAATGGAACATCGCAGTGTTTGTGCAGGTGGAGCTGCAGACGCTCTGGACGGGGGAAATGATGCCACATGCAAGAGGACTGTCTTTCTTTTCTATAGTCTGTCAGTCTATATAAACTTCAGAATGTGTTTTATGGTAGCCCTTTTTTTGACAGCTAATTGTTACTGAAGTCTTTACCACACACTCTAAAAAAATAGTTTAAGTAGACTTAACATTTTTAGTTTAGTCAACTAAAATATTCCAGTTATGATTTAAATTAACAATACGTAACTTAAAATTTCAAGTTGACTAAACTAAACATTTTAAGTCAGCGGGGTAACAAATTAAGTTTATTTATTTTTTTACAGTGCAGTCAGATAAGGCTTTTAATATCTGGATAAAGTCTGTTAACAATTTTAAGCATATTTATTTATTTATTTATTTATTCATTTTGTGAAAGAGGTTTGATTTGGCAATGTGACATCAATGTTTGATTTTGTTGCACGGAGACACTCCTACCATACTGAAGGCAAAAGTGTCGTTTCTCTCAAGGTTGAACATAAATTGTGTAAAGTGTTCATGTCTTAACAGAATTTACCATTCTAAAAGGTTATTTTAAAAACTCCTTTCAAACATCTTTGATTTATGTTACATAACAAACTTTTTTGTTTCCTCATGTAATATTTAAAGGGGTCATCGGCTGCTAAGTTCACTTTTACATGTTGTTTGAACATTAATGTGTGTTGGCAGTGTATGTACAAATCTACCCTGTAACGGTAAAAATCCATCCAGTGGTTTTTAATTAATCTGTAAAAATAATATCCCCTTTTTCAAATCGAGCCATTCTCAGATGCCTGTCGTTGTTGTGTCACACCCACAGAGGCCACTCCCATGATAGTTGATTGACATGAGTGTCTTTCATTCATTCGTGATCCAGCTTCACTTACAGCAGAAGTGAGTATAAGGGGTTTTTTTTTTATGAATCTTTGCGATCGCCTTTCCTAATAATGTGCTAGTTAGCAAGTTTAGCAGCTAAATGCGGCTAAAGTAAACAGGCTCGTCACTCCACAGAGAGAAGAGAGGGGCGGGGTGAGCTGAGCTCATTAACACAAGCAGCTTCGCCCAGAATGGGATGATTTTTGCAGAGCTGATTTTAACAAGGTAAACAGGGTGTTGTTTTACTCAACCATTAAGAATTTTAAACTGAAGTATATTATAGACTTTTCATTAAGACCCTAAAGAATCATATCAACTTGTGGAAAATGGGCATCCGATGACCCCTTTAAAAGGCAACTTCACAGGTAAACATGTTTGCTAGATAATGCACACAGGAATAATACTCCTCTTTGGAAACTTGCTTTTAGTTTTTAACACTATAAATTTGTAATACACTTTGTCTTGTTTGATAAATAAATTATGCAGACTTTACATTTAAATGATCATGCCTATTGTTTAAAGTCTGTAATGAATTTCAAAATGACAGAAATGTCCACACTTGTTAAAAATGCAAGTTTTGCGGGGGTTTCTTATGAGTCAGATCAAAACTCTCACAGAGGGCATGAGTATGGTTTCTCTCCTGAAGGTCTATGCTCATGGCTTCTGAGGTTTCCAGCTTAAGTGAAAGCTTTGCCACACTGACAGCTTTTAAAGTTCCTGATCTCATTGTGTTCAGATTTCTTTACCTGCTTGTGAGTTTTTGAAAAATATATTTGGTGATATAGAGTGGGAAGAGTTTTTATTCTTCAAAAACGATTCTTCTTAACTAATGAAGTTGTTAAAGTCTTTATCAAAATTATCCATAATTGCTACCTGGTAAATTACAAACTTGCTCAATTTAATAATAGTATTTCCCCAAATGCTTATTTTGTCTTTAGTCTGAAGAAACAATCATTTATTTTGGGACTGTGCTTATTGTGAAGTGTTCTTGACTTTTCCAATTTTGTTAAAAAATATTTATATCCAAACTTCTGTATAACCCTTCTTAATGAAATGTATTATTAATTTATTGCTTTTTCTTGCTAAATAAGTGTACATTTTACATTTTCAAAGAAAACACTTTTTTTTTTCAGGAAAGATTTTGATATGTATGTAAACTTTAAAAAACTCTAAATTGTTGTTCTTTTGTTGCATAATAAAAAATAAAAATAAATGTTTCATTGAAGATCTAACGTCGTTTTCTGAAACGACTTTCCTTCTCAGCTGACGTTATCATATGTAAGCCCATTACCGCCACGTAACAAAAAAAAAAAATCATGCCTTAAAAGGTCAAAATTGATAATGAGCTTAAAAAGTCGAAATTATGACTTTAAAAGTCATAATTACGAGATAAAAAGTTAAAATTGTGACCTTAAAAGTCACAATTATGATTTAAGTCTTCATTTCGACTTTTTATCTCATAATTGCAACTATTTAAGTCATATTTTCGACTTAATTACGAGATAAAAAGTCGACAATAAGTCGACTTCTGACTTAAGTATGTCAGAATTTAGACTTTTTAAGGCATGTTTTTTTTACGTAGTGGAAATGGCTTCCATATTATCATGATGACATGAACAAGAAAAATATCCACTCACCTCTAACTACCGATCTGCTTCGAGGAGCGACTATCACATGCAACTATCAAAAATGACGTGAATATTGGCGAATCCAGTCGATTCCAAATAAATATAAAAAAAGACGTTTTACGTTCTACGTTTTTCTTCAGGTTTTAATTAGAATGTGAATCCAAAATACATCAGTTATACGGTTTTCTAAGATTTCGTGATTAGCCTGAAACAGTAATTTGCCGTTGTGAATTAAAATTACCTCACTTACACGATTCAAGTAAAACCGGAACACACACAGCTCTCCATTCGTTCTTCCGACTGAAACTGGTATTATTCATATTATTTTTCATAAAAAGTCCTGTCAAAAATCTGTGATGAGGTAAACGTGCGGCGCCTCAGAAATTCGCGCCATCCCAGGCAGTTTCTGCGCACGCGCTGCTGGAGACAGGGACGCGCCAAAGCCAACGGCATTTTTTCGTAAGCTTGCTGTTTACATATACATTTCTTATCCTTACAAATTACTTTTTTTTCTTTTATCACTGCTCTATGACGAGACATTTAGAAAGAATAACTCCATTCAGAATATACTCTAACTATATTTTACTCCCTTAATTTCAGTGAATGCTGTATGACTTTTATTTTAAGACAAATCAAATGTTTCACCTAAATAAAATATATATTAAATTCTACTTGCGACATGAGAGCAAGTAAATAACTGCTCATTTTAATTTGCATTAACTATTGCTTAACATCAAACATTGAAGGACACGTTCACATAATATGCAAATCAATGAGCACTTACCCACACGAACACAATTAAGGCCGAGCTCAATAATGCATTCAGTTCAATACTTTCCAATGCACTCCAAACGTCTGAATAGAAACATTACCGGGTGTTTTATTCAAGCATTTCAACCCTTGCATTCCTAACACATTTTGTTTCAGCATGGCTGTTGTAAACTAAAAGCAACTCATGTGAAAGCATATTTTAAAATATACTTTGGGTGGAAAAGACACAAGAAGAAAAGCACTAGACGACTGATCTGCAAAAGATCAACAAGTGCCTACAAAGCGTTATGATGAAATTTTGATGACACAAAAGCTTCTCAAGAGTTCTTGAAAGAATGAAGACAAAGACACAGGGAATCATGGGTACACAGCAGCTTTATTTCACTACTTAAAAAAAAAAACAGCGTTTTGAAGAGCACCGTGGCCATCGCTTCCTCTGACAATCCTGACCAGGGACATTCGTAAAGACTAGTGCTTAACCTGTTTAGCTAGCTATCAGCAGTGCAGTGGACTGATAGCTTACTCCGAATTTAAAGTCCCAGAAAAGCAAGATCAACATTTAAAAATTCCAACTTGTTTGCGCTAAAACTAAAAGGTGAGCCTTTATAAGCAAAACTATGTATGTCCAGTGTTTCTGGGACATCAGAAGAAATTAATCATTATCATTATTAATGGGGCTCTGTTATAAAGAACTCTTTGCTCAGAAAGACAGGTTAAAATAAAACAAAAACACTCAAAAGAAAGAAACCTAGCTGTGCATTTGAAATCAAAAGTAATACTTACTTCAGTACTACTAGTTAAGTAATAATACTATCATTAATTACAGTAACAGTATAAAGACTCCAGTGGAAACTCATCTGAATAAAATGCCTCGAAATCTCAATTTCTACAATGTTATTTAAAGTGTCGACGCCATGTTTACCTGACACAAATGATAAATAACACATAGCAGACAAGATCACACAAACAAAGGTTTTGTCTCTCCAAGTCCAGCATTGAAAACTGATCAACATGCATTCTTCATGCATTAGAAGAGGGAGTGAGATCATCGAAATTACTGTGCACATCACTATTTTCAAAGATGTTTGATTTCTACTGAATGAAAAATGCACTTCAGCCTCAAACAGTGTTTTACTTTCAGCCAAATGTATTAATCAGTCGTTCGTTCTCATTCATTCGTGAAATGGATCATCCGTAACTACATCCAACAGAACTACTACACTGTAAACAAACAATTTGTTGAGTCAACTTAAAATAATTTGTTACCTGGCTGCCTTTAAAAATTTTAAGATCAGTCAACTCAAAAAAGTAAGTGACAACTTAATTTTAAGTTGAATCAACTCAATTATATAAGGCAGCTGGGTAACAAGCCCAGTTTTTAAAGTTTAACAAAAGTTGACCTAAGTTATTTGAGTTGACCTAAATTAGAGTTGACTAAACTTAAAATGTTAAGGCAGCAGGGTAAATATTTATTTTAAGTTGACTCAACAAATTGTGTTTTTTTTTTCTTTACGGTGTACTTTCTGTCTGCCGATTAAGATGCAAGACGTGAGCTTTGTATCCCTCAATAAGCCCTAGTTTCTGATAATTATGCAAAAAAAATCATGGGCAAACCTGGATTTTCGAAATAAATAGAGAACTTCGCCCAAAATACATTCAGCATGAGTAATCATTGTCATGGGAAATATAACTAATAAACAGGTCAATCTTACAAAAGAAACATCAAGGTTATATTCTACCCCAAGAAAACAAATCGTTTTGGGGATTATTAATTTTTAAGCATGTAAGCATTCATTTTTAAGCATATTTGGCCCACAAATTGTCATTGCTTTAATGCAAAATATATTTCCTTTTTTTTTTAATTTACTTTTTGTATTATTTACTATTTTTATTTTGTACTATTTGCTTTTTTAAAATATTAAATATTTTAAATGTGATTTTTTTTTTTTTTATTATTGTACAGTAATGAGAACATTTTATGAATTACAAAAGCTTGAAGGGTTGATGTCATAAAACCTATGAAAAATGGGCTGTTTTATGCAAAACAGACAATTAATTTTTAAGGTAAAATATGACCCAGGTATTTGAGTTTTGCGAGATTCACCCAAACGCAGCTATTCTTCATCTTTCCTAAGATGACTAATAGAAAGCAACTTCTGAGAAGAAAAAAAACAAACCTTGACCTTTTCGTTCCCCAAGAAAATGCATAGCGAGGTCATTATCCTTCCTTCAGGATATTACACATGGCTTTCATAAATGACTTGGGTTTTCTGTGTAGCACCACCCCCTTCTACAGGCTCCGCCTTGTTTTCATTCTCCTCAGACTCCGCCTCCAGAGGCAGCTGAGCCAATGGGGGCGGGGAGGGGACTACTTTGGAAAGAGGCGGAGCTTCCATGTTACAGCATCCTGCTGCAGCTAATGGCGGATGAACCGAAACCTGAATGGCTATGTGTTGAGGCTGCTCGTGAAGCGATGCGTCATCCGAGTCCGCGGCGGGAGAATCGCTGCGTTCCCTCTCCCTCGCCCGCTCTCGTTCACGCAGAATGGTAAAAACATCGCCGGAAGCGCCTGCAGCCGCTGCGCCGTGACTCTCAGGCGCTTGTCGAACAAAAGTGTGTCTCATTTCTTCCACGCCGACAACCTCGAGAATCTCCTCCATGAAGGTGCGGCAGTTCATGATCAGCGGCGGGAGCGGTATGCTTCGCGCTAGCTCTTCGATGTAGCGCGCAAACTCCATTGTTTTGAACTGCGTGACCTTCGCTAGTTCCAGCGTTTTTGCTGAGGTAATGATAGGAATTCGCTTCGCGATCTCGAAGGCCTTTTGGAGCTTTTCCGCACCTTCCGTGCGAAAGAACTCGTTGATGGCCTTTTCGGTTTTCTTCAGGTGGCTGCTCATCATGCAAAGGCGAGTGATGTTCAGAATCATGATGATGGTAAACGTCACCAGACACACCACCATGTAGTACACGCCCATATCTCCATTGGTGAAGACCACGCGCAGCGTCACCGTGCAGTTGGCCTTGCCGTGAGTGTTGGAGGCCACGCACGTGTATTTGCCACGGTCTGCGAACGTGATGCTGGTGATGTTGAGGACGCCATTGTCCAGAATCCACCATTTACCATCTGCAGAAAAAAAAAAAAAAAAGAGAGAGAAAAATTACTTACTGGAGACTTGAATGTTTGATTTGTTCATTAAAAACAGGTTGAGTAAGCTTGAGTGAATTCAAAAATTATTTGCAACAAAATGATTTTACTAAAAATTCATAAAAACCTTTGATGTTCAACATAGTCCACTGTATTTTTTTAGTATATTCTGGCGAAAAATTTTCTACTTAAGGTGCATTCAAGTCAAGATCATATTTATGAGTTTAATGCAGATGAACCCCTAGGGCTCACGTACGAGAGTACGTGAGTATGAATACATGAACACATGAACAGAATCTCTAGAAATGCTCTGAGTATCACTTCACGAGCATTTTACTGTTTCTTGTGAGAAAAAAAAACTACCATCATATCATTACAAACAGAAACTTAAACGTCTTCACAGCAACCCGTAAAAACAAAAGTTTGGCTTAACTTGAAGAAACTGACAGAAATATTTTAATTAATGTAATGACACTACTACTACTACTAACAATACAATTACTATTAAAACATCATTTTAAGGAATATTCACTAGAAAAATGTAAAAACACACAGCATTTCTGGGGGAAAAAGTTGGAATCCGGAAAATTAATTGAAAACAGAATTTGGTAAAAATAAGACAAAATATGAATATGAAAAATAAAAAAAAATTGGTAAACTTTTAATAAACTGCTGTTAAATTGTGCAAGTTTTGTGATCTTAATTAATTAGACATTGTTTTTAATTATTAAAATTTACAACATTTTTGGGACAACCCAAAAAAAAAAAAAGAATTTGGGAAAAAATAAAATTGATATTCATAAGGCCCTAAACATCACCAAAAAGTCAATTACGAGTCTGAAATTTATCAATAATTATCCAACTTTACAAGTTGGAGGCATGTCATATAGAAAACATGGGGAAAGCAACAGATAAAGCATCTGTATTAATATGGTATTTTTTAAGGTAATATAAGGTAACGGTAATTTTAAGGTAATTGTATTATATATTTTATAAGGTAACTGTGACATTTTTTCCCCTCACAATTTGGACAGATTTTTTTTCCTCAGAATTGTGTGATAAAAACTTGCAATTCTGATTTTTTTTTCTCAGAATTAAGAGAATCATGAGTTTATGCACAATTGTTTGCGTACATGACTTTTTGACTTTCTCAGAATTAAATTTTTCTTTCTTGCAATTGTGACTTTTTTCAGAATTGCGAATTTATATCTAGCACGTCTGACTTTATAACATGCAATTGCAAGTTAAGTCAGAATTGTAAGACGTAAACATACAATTCTGAGAACATATCAGTATTTTTTCCCCTCAAAATCGGACTTAACTCACAATTGGAAGTTTATATCTCTCAATTCTGATGGCAAAAAAAAGTCAGAACTGCAAGAAAAAGTCAAAATTGCCAGTTTTTAGCTCACAATTCAGACTTATTTTCTCAGAATTGCAAGTTTATATCTCATAATTCAGACTTTATAACTAGCAATTGTGAGTTTATATCAAGCAATTATGAAAAAAAGTCAGAATTGCAGGTTTATTGCAGGAGAAAAAAAAAAAAAAAAAGTAAGAACTGTGAGATAACATTTATATTTTAATAACATTTAATTTATAATTTATATTTATATTTTAATAACATTTTTATTTTGATTTAGTGGTGGAAACGGGCTTCCATAGTTTATTTGTAACAGGATATACCAAAAAAAAGCATGCATTCCTGCTCATAGATATCTACTCTTACTAGTATTTTCTACGATTTGAGACTTGACACCATTAACCCATCTGCAAAACTGCTGAAAATACTAACTCGCTATCTTGTACACAGTTTCATAAAAGTCAACCAATCACATTAGTGCATGCCAGATCACAATCAAGATGCCAGGACAAATGCGTCCCATTTTTCTATGTAATCTGCATCAGATGTAACACATCGATAATGCAAGAAAGACATCCTGACATTACAACAAAATAAGAAAACAAGATGTTCTCACTGAATAAGCTGATGGGGGAGGTTACATGCAAAGTGAAACTGTGATCAAAGGCAAGAATTGAGATGTGCAAATCAGGTTTGGCATAAACAATTTACGACCTTTCCACCAAATAAAGAGCATAGCTGAAGACAACATGACTAGACACGTTTCCAAAATAACAAGTGTACGACAGTGCTTGTAAACACCCTTTTTTTTTTTTTTTACCTAATTCCTCAAAATGAAAGTACAAAACATGAACAATGCGGCCAAGATTAATCGACTTCGCATAACCCACAGACACGCGTTTACATACGGACACTGATCCAGCATCAGTTTCTGTCTTGTTTGTGTAGAAACCCTTAAACCATCTGAAGGACGCACATACATAATGCACAAGCTGCCTGTGTTTAAAGTGCTGATGGGAATTTTTAAACTCTATATGAGTAACTCTGGCACCGGTCCACCAATGCATTACATATTGGCAGAAACCTGAGATCATTTAATTGGTCCTGCACAAAACAATTCAGCAACACATTATGCAAGTAAAGCAAAATCATTTGATCTTTAACTGCTGACTATTAGCTGTTTGTGCAAAAGTCAATAGTACTAAATTAAAATGGACTATTTATTTTCATAATGTAAAATCCTGGTCTTACTGTGAATGAACAACATACGGTGATGAATTGAATTAGCTTTCCTTCAGCTGATATAATGTAGGCCAAAGTGCTGCTTATTTTCAGGAGTGCTGGTAGTCTTTCAGGAAGTAGTTTTTCCCCCACAACACAATGCAAACAATTCCCGATAGTGAAAATGTTGTTCCACTTCACACTTTTTCTCTTTTATATAATCTGCATCACTGAAAAATGGCAGGTTGCAAATGCATACTGTTTACAACACAAATGATTTAAAGGAATACTTCACTCAAAAATGAATATTCATCCTCAGATGAGTTTGATCCTCATCAGAACAGACTGTGAGATTCTGGATTACTCGTGGATTATTGTGATGTTTTTATCAGCTGTTTGGACTCTCATTCTGACGGCACCCATTTACTGCAAAGGATCCATTGGTAAGCAAGTGATGTAATGCTACATTTCTACACATCTGATGAAGAAACAAACTCATCTACATCTTGGATGCCCTGAGGATGAGCACCTTTTTAACAAATTTCAATTTTTGGGTGATGTATTCTTAAACTGCGTATAGTGTTGTTCTTTTTTTAAATGCCGTGCAAGATGAAACCCGTCAAATGGTCTTTACACTCATTTATCACACAGTAACACACCCAGTCCAATTCACTTCACAGGCTTAACTGAATAGCAGGAATGTCACTTCAGTTAAAACGTTGCTAGTATTTTTCATTAACTAAGCATGCAAGGTACGATCGGTAATCCTCCAAAAGTCACTCATCAGGAACTCTGAGTGTATAACACTCCAGCTGGGAATTACTGAGTCACGTTTTACATCTCCAGATTTAAAGATCAAATCGTTGCATAACGGATTAATCTCAAAAGAGCGGATGTAATAAATAATGGAAAATATCCACTGTGGTCATGTGTTTTCATATATTTAAAAAAAAAAATCCTAAAAATCAGCACAAAACACTATATTAAAGACTTTGATCACAGAAATAAATTACCTTAAAAGTTTTTACTGTATTTTATACCAAATAAATGCTTTTTTGAGCATTTAAAGCATTTAAATAATCTTAAAGAGCATAAACATTAAATGCTAATGTAAAACATTGAAAATGGTTGTTATAATAACAACCGTAATTTGTTTTGTTGTACTCATAAACCCCATAGGATACAGGATACACTAGGTTGGAGCAATGACGAAATTCAGCACTACCTGCCATGTGTGACCCTGGACTACAAAAGCAGCCATAAGTCGCACAGGTATATTTGCAGCAATAGCCCCAATACGTTGTATGGGTCAAACTTATTGACTTTTCTTTTATGCCAAAAAAAATCATTAGGATATTAAGTAAAGATCATGTTCCATGAAGATATTTTGTACATTTCCTACCGTAAATATATCAAAACTTAATTTCTGATTAGTAATGTGCATTGCTAAGAACTTCATTTGGACAACTTTAAAGGTGATTTCCTCAATATTTATTTATTTATTTTGTTTTTTTTTGCATCCTCAGATTCCAGATTTTCAAATAGTTGTCTCATCCACTGTCCTATCCTAACAAATCATACATCAATGTAAAGCTTATTTATTCTGCTTTTAGACAATGTATAAATCTCAACTTTAAAAATAATCGACTCTTATGACTGGTTCATATATACAATTGTAATGGAAGTAAACTCAATTACATGATGTGCATATAGTACGGGAACAGTGGATCAGATTAAGTGTAAATGGATTATGGCTACAGAATCAAGTAATAATCCAACAGATCAAAATGTATAAAGTGACCAAGTGTATGCCTAGTGACATGAGAGAATTCTTTGCTGTCTGAAAGTGATTTTTACAAAGTAAACATACCACTTCTCGTAGTATCAAGCAGGTGTCCATGCGAGTTGAACCACTGGATATTTGGAAAAGGGTCGCCGGTGATGTTACAGTCAATTAAAGCACAGTTTCCCTCGCGGGCGATGATCTGGCTAACTTTGGTGAGCACCACAGGAACCGAGCTGCCACCATCTGCCTCGGTCCCATTCTCTCTTCCGTCTCCATCCACCACTGAGATGTTCAAAGCCTCTGCTGCACAGAAACTAATCACGGACACTAAATAAATGATCACGTATCCGTTCACCCTGTTCATTTTCTCTGGCTTTCGGTAACAACCCTCAGGATAAGATGTCATTCTCCACCGGTCCTCATGTTACAGTCACTGGTTATCTGCAAGCCGGCCAGCACAGGGAACACAAACCGCCAGCACACATGGACCTTCCTGCAGATGCATCACTGGAAAGACAAAATAAATTCAGAAACAAATTAATGAAAATATACTTGATTTGTCAGTGACGTAAGGACTTTAGTTTTGCACACAAAGGCTGTGACTCCTCCTCCTCTTGTGATCTTATCAAACAAGAATAACAAGACATACAAAAATAAGAAATGACTCATATTTGTGAGGCGGAAATTTTAATATAATGATTAAAAATGTATGCTAATCTGTAACACGTGACATATTTAATCTGTTTGACGTTTCACACATTCAAACCATTTGAAATCTTAATATTTTTACACTAAAATAATAAATTAAGAGTTAAAAGGTACATACATACGTGTTGGTATGAGTTACATTAAAACAAATGCTGCATGTATTAGCTTAATGTCATTTTAAAAGCTTCAACGCGCAACATATCGACAGATTTTCTAAACATTAACGTATAAACCTACCAAGACAATGTTTATGTTGTTTGACAGTGATATTCAAACCGTTTTGATGCCCAAATCATACCTGACACGCTAAAATGTGTTAAAAAAACAGCTCAAGCTAACAGCGGCTAACGTTAGTCATATGACGGGTTACCATCCGCTACGGAAGATACACAAAAGACAGATTTTTTTTTTCACATTCAACGGCTTTAACGATTACAGCTCAACATTTAGGATTGAAGTATAACACTTAACGTTTACATATATTTCAAGTGAACCTAAAAACACAATCGCATAGCCAGCCGCTAAACAAGCAGCTAGCCTTACAGCCGAAAACAGCCGCGTTTCCTTTTGTTAAATGTCGCTAAACGGTTACAAATTCGGCAATATTTACACGTTTAACAGCGTAACACTTACACCATGATGTTTCCCCGCTGTTATCTCTGGATGTTCGTCCTAAAATGAGAAGTGTCGAAGCTCATTTAAAGCTCCGGATCGCGTGTTTTCCGGCTTTCACTTGACTGCAAGTTAGGACCCAATAATCTCTTGAGAAATTCACGGTCCCCGAAATATTGTGCTGTAAAATACAACAGACAGCAGATAGGGTAAAGCGTTATGTTCGGTCTTTAACCCCTCCTATCATCTCTGCCTATCTGCTTTCTATTCCTCCCCCATCTTTTTTCCACTCAACTGACCCAGTTTTTCCTGTAATTGGTTAAGAATTTGAGCTAACTTTATCAGCCAGTCTGCTAACTGCTTTTGCATACAGTAAACGTGAAATGTTTTTCTTATGAAAGCCTACTGTGGTTACAGCAATGGGAGTACTACGGTAAAATCGTATTGTGCCATTTTATTCCTTAACTAGAAAGTTTTCCCTTAAAAATATTGTGCTGGTACCATTTTGGTATCAAATGTAGTCATATCATACCATTTTAAGTATTTTGGAGAACTGCGTACACTAACAGTTAAAAGATTTTTTTCTCTTTTCATCAAGGCTGCATTTATTTGATCCTAAATACGGCAAAAGCAATAATGTGAAATATTTTTACTATTTAAAATAGCTGCTTTCTATTTGAATATATTGTGAAATGTAATTAATTCTTGTGATCAAAGCTGAATTTTCAGCATCATTACTCCAGTCTTCAGTCTCACATGATCATTAGAGCTGTTCAAGAAACATTTATAATGATCAATATTTAAAACAGTGTTGTTGTTTTTTAATAAATTGTAGAAATTAACAGCAGGATGCTTTAACTTTATCAAAAGTGATGATAAAAACCTTTATAATGATACAAAATATTTCTATTTCAGATAAATGCTGTTCTTCTGAACTTTCTATTCATCAAAGAAACCTGAAAAAAATGTTTTTCAGCTGTTTTCAACATATAATAATAATAAAATATTTTTCTGAGCAACAAATCAGAATATTTTAATGATTTCTGAAGGATCATGTGACTGGAGTAATGATGCAAAAATCAGCTTTGAAATCACAGGAATAAATTACATTTTAAAATATATTCAAATAGAAAGCAGTTATTTTAAATAGTAAAAAGATTTAAAAATGTTACTGTTTCTGCTGCACTTTGGATCAAATAAATGCAGGCTTGGTGAGCAGAGGAGTATTCTTTAAAAACATTAAAAATCTTTCTGTTAAAAAATAAAATACCATGGTAATCATTCATTGCCATCGTATATTTCAAAGTACAATGTGGTGTAACCACTGCACTGTTGTATTTGCATTCCCTTTGGACACATAAAAACATATTAACCTGTGTTTAAAGCGCATACCATTGTTTTTCAACACAAACAACCCTGTAAAGTCAAGCTAATGTGAATATGCTGTGGTAATGTGTATCCATTTATCTTTCCACCTCTGTCACACTAGATTGCACATTCAGACTTAAGAAATGCAGTTTAAGTATTAACTGCCATTGTTGGTCAACGTTAAACCACAGCACTTGTTATAACCAGCTTGTGACACTAATAACCCCCCAAGAAACTCAAGTACATGCTATTAATCTGGATTTTGAAGTTATGAGTGCATACATACAATCACACCAAGATTTATCACAGCCGTATAAGTGTGTGTATGTGTGTGTGTCAGCCCTTCATAAACACTTTCCCCGAGTAGTGTACACAAAGAATCTGTTGTGTCACTGAAACAACACACACAGTGTGAAATCCAGTGCTCTGATGAATGCGTTCAAAGGTTAAGGACTTGCATTCTGCATTGGTAAAAGCTACAAGTTCCCTTTTGAAAAACGTTTAAACAATGCAATGGGATTTTATGCAATTAAAGAGTTGGTTCATCCAAAAATTATGCTTTTTTCCTTCTGTGAAGCACAAAAGAAATTACTTTTGGCTTCCATTGATTTCCATAGTATTTTAAGGTCCATATTATGGAAGTCAATGGGAGTCGAAAACATTTGGTTGCCAACATTATTCAGAATGTCTTTAAAGGGGTCATGGGATGCCCATTTTCTACAAGTTGATATGATTCTTCAGGGTCTTAATGAAAAGTCTATAACATGCTTTTGGTTAAAATTTCTCAGTGGTAGTGTAAATAACACCTTTTTTACCTTGCCAAAATCAGCTCTGCAAAAATCATCCTGTTCTGGTCGAGGTTGCTTTAAATGTTAATTAGCTCTGCTCGCCCCACCCCTCTCTTCTCTTTGTGGAGTGACGAGCCGGTTTACTTTAGCTGCTAAACTTGCTGACTAGCACGTTATTAGAAAAGGTGATTGCAGAGATTCATAAAAAAACCCTTATACTCCCTTTTGCTGTCGGTGAAGCTGGATCAAGAATGATTTAGCGAACATAGATGCGTTTATGTAGATCGGGAGGCGCATTCCCTTCACAAACAAACGTAATCCACTGCATCTTCAGCGGCTCAGATGTCGGGAGTAAATGACGACCACTATGTTCATTATTACATCCAGCAACACAACACCTCAATCACTCAATCTGAGATATTCTTGTCTAACTTACATCCCTGCTCCGGCATCGAAACAATGGAGGTCGGACTGCTACAGCTGATTTAGGCGGGTCTGAGGTAAGAGCTCATGTCAATCAACTATCATGGGAGCGGCCTCTGCCAGTGTGACGTCACACCGACAGGCATCTGTGAATGGCTCAATTTGAAAAAGGGGATATTATTTTTACAGATTATTTAGAAACCACTGCATGGATTTATCATTATAGTGTAGATTTGTACACACACTGCCAACACACATTAATGTTCAAACTACATATAAAAGTGAACTTTGCATCCGATGACCCCTTTAAAAAAAAAGTAAATAATGGCTGAATTTTCATTTTTGGGTGGATCAACCTATCATTGACTTATTGAACCATTTTGTGTCCAAATGGACCAACATCCCAATGACATGCAAGCCCAATGGACTACATACAAAAATATGGGTTAATAAGTCAAATGGTGACTACCATGGACTGTTTTCCCACTTCCAAAAATTGCAGGGTAAATGTATGGTGTATATGGGAGATCATTGCAAATATAATTTTTGCATTTAAATTTTCTCCAACAGCAATTCACTACTGCTTCTGAATTAATATGAAAAAACAGAGATGGATTTAATTTATTGGAGAAATGAGTCTTTACAGTCTGTGATAAGAGTCCATCAGTCAAATGTAATTTTAAAAGATTCTACGTGCAACATATCAGTATATTTACTACTCGTTTGTGCTCAAATCAGCTCAAGTTAATAGCAGCTAACTAGTCATATTACAGGCCACCGTCCATTAAGGAAGACAGAAATCAACAGCTTTCACGTTTACAATTCACCATGAAGTTTTAATATAACGGATTACTTGCGATAAAATACATCCACTTGACCCTGACCTTGAAAATGGTTAAACATTTTAAACATTAAACCAGTTTTAAAATCACATAAAACATCTCACTGTAGAGAGCAGCTGCAATTGCACTGTAAACTAACTTCAGTAAACAATACATTCCTTTATACGCCCTAAATAAAGAATTAAAATAGTGTCATTAAACATCACCTCAAGTTTGTTCACCTGATGTGAAAGTATGGGTTCATTGTGCAAAAAAGGTGGGACATTCTGTCTATGTGGAAGTGACAGCAGCATTTAATAGATGATATTGAACACTGAAAATGTCAGACCCTTGATTCCTTTTCGTGGACATGAGCCGCTCACATGGCGTCTTTGATAAGATCAGCCAGTCTCCTAAAAGCCTGTGTATGAAGAGGAAAGAGCCATAAATGAGAAATGATATACTCATAGTAGGCATAATATAAAACAAGTGTCTGATTTGAAATGCTGTATATACAGTTGAGGTCAAAAGTTTACACCCCCCTTTCAGAATCTGCAAATTGTTAATTATTTTACCAACATAAGAGGAAACAAACAAAATGCATGTTATTATTTATTTAATACTGACCTGAATAAGATATGTCACATGAAAGATTATTACATGTAGTCCACAAGAGAAAATAATAGTTGAATTTATAAAAATGACCCCGTTCAAAAGTTTACATACACTTGATTCTTAAAGGGGTCCTATTATGCTCTTTTACAAAGTCTTGATTTTGTTTTGGGGGTGTACTAGAACATGCTCTCATGCTTGGTGGTTCGAAAAACACATTATTTTTCACAAAATTTACATTATTACAATACATTTCTCCCAGCCTGGCACAAATGGCTCGATTAGTTCCGGGTTTAATGAAAAACGAAATGTGTTGTGATTGGTCAGCTCTACCACTGCGTTGCGACTGACAAACAGCTTAGACGGTGTTTCGGTACTGCCACGCCCCCACGTAAATTCCATGTACAACTGTTAGGGCAGGCTAGATCAAAGTAATTCAAAGTAATTGTTACCTCATCAATCTGCTGAGGGGTTGAGAGAGAAAAAGCAGCTCTAACATACGGACACGGATCTGAGCTGTTGATGGTAAACACTCCTCCAGGAACCAGAAGAACCTACAAACAAACACACAACAAACCTGATTCTAGATAATTATTCAAAGCCCTTTAATAAACACTTGCTCAACTCTCTGATTAGAACTGAGACTTCAGAAGAAACTAAAATCATGTTTACAGGTGTGATTCTGACTTTCAATGCTTAAACAAACAGAGCAATGTTTTGAAGTCTTACTTATTATTTATAAGGTGGAATAAGACAGTATTTTAACATTAAAAAATGTTCAACTTCAAACACTTAAAAGATGCTGGTCACTGAATGTTCAACAGGACTGACTCCATGCTTGTCTCAAACAGAAACAGACTCAACTGAATGCGTGTGGGAGGCAAATCATGTGGTGTGTTTTGAGGATCAGGCACTTCAGTTCATTTACATAAACACACGCACTTACTTACACACACACACACACACACACACACACAATATTTAAACTATGCTTTGGCAAAAGGCCCCAGCAAACCTGCTGCTTTGTTTAATAAAGCAACAACGACACATACAGATGGCTGAATGACTTACAGGAAATCTTTGTAGATAAAGGGAAGTGGTTTCATACAGAAGTGAGTGTGCTTTTGTGTACATGTGAATTACACAGATATGTGTGAATGAGTGTGTGAACCTCTTTCTCTAGCGCCTTCTCCATTATCAGCTGCTGTGTGTCTTTGATGCCCTTCAGTTTAATCCACAGGAACATGCCGGCCATGGGAGGATGCCATTCAGCTACTTCTACAAAACACACCAGAGAGAAATTAAAGGAATAGATCAGGCAAAAATGACAATTTGCTAAAAATGTACTCACTCTCAGGACATCAAAGATATAGATGAGTTTGTTTCTTCATCAGATTCGGAGAAACGTAACATTGCATCACTTGCTCACTAATGGATCACCTGCAGTGAATGGGTGCCGTCAGAATGAGAGTCCAAACAGTCCAAATCTTGAGAAGCCAAATGCTGCATCATTAAAGGAGAAGTCCACTTCCAAAACAAAGATTCACATATAATGAACTCACCCCCTTGTCATCCAAGATGTTCATGTCTTTCTTTCTTGAGTCGTAAGGAAATTATGTTTTTTGAGGAAAACATTTCAGCATTTTTCTCCATATAATGGACTGATATGATCTGGTGCCCCGATTTCAAACAATCCCAAATGCGGTTGTAAACGATCGGTAAACGGAGGGTCTTATCTAGCGAAACGATCGGTTATTTTAATAAAAATAATACAATTTATATACTTTTTAATGTCAAACGCTCGTCTCGTCTTACTCTGCCTGGACTGTTTTTGTTCCGGTTCATGACAGTTAGGGTATGTCGAAAAACTCCAATCTCATGTTCTCCCTCAACTTTGAAATTGTCCTATATTGCTGTTTTACTTTTTTTGTTAAGGGTGTTTGATCTTCTTTGCATGTTCACTTTGCAAAGACTGGGTCGGTACTTCTGCAGTGATGTAGGATGATTTTGAAATGATTTTTGAAGTTGAGGGAGAAAATACGATTGGAGTTTTTCTACATACACTAACTGTCTTGAGCTAGAATACACAGAGTTCAGGGAGAGCAAGACAAGACGAGCATTTGAGATTAAAAAAAATACAATTTAAATGCTTTTCAGTGAAAATAACCGATCGTTTCGCTAGATAAGACTCTGCTTCCTTGGCTGGGATCATGTACAACCACATCTGGGGCACCATATCAGTCCATTATATGGAGAAAATTGTTCCTCAAAAAAAATTTCTTTACGACTTAAGAAAAAAAGACTTGAACATCTTGGATGACAAGGGGAGTACATTATATGTGAATCTTTGTTTTGGAAGTGGACTTCTCCTTTAAGAGGTTTTTTTTACTTCAAACTGTTGCTTTCAGCTCAATCTATTATAACACTTCTTTCAGGGAAAAAGTTGCCTCCTCTGAATCGGGAGAGAAATATGCACAGTTACAACCACCAATTACAAGCCAAAACAAATATGTTTGTGGATTTTGCTGTGAGGGAGACAACTGGAGGTGGACTTTTTCCACTGGAGGAAGCTTTGTTATGGATTATGGACTTTCATTTTAGCCTTAAAAAGTCTTAATGATGGATTTGTTTCTTACAAATATGCATCTTTTGGCTTCTCAAGATGTTAATTGATGGACTGGAGTGGTTTGGATTACTTGTGGATTATTGTGATGTTTTTATCAGCTGTTTGGACTCTCATTCTGACGGCACCCATTCGCTGCAGAGGATCCATTGTAGTGATGGGTCGTTCTTGAACGATTCATTCATTTTGAACGAATCTTTAATGTGACTCGTGAAGAACGAATTGTCTCGGGGAGTGATTCGTTCACTCGCGCATGCGCAACATCCTATTAGTTTCTGTGCTGGAATTATTCACCTGTTTCGAGTCTTCGGGTTTTTCGAGTTGTTCGCTCATCTTACGGGGCTGTCACATGATGAACGGATGACTCAAACCCGAAAACGTCAGATAAGAGTTGAGGTGAGCTAATCTTAGACTAAAGACCCAGGTAAACAATAAAATAATCTTTTCTGTTTCTTATAGCATTATAGTTTTGTCTTGTTTGTAATGTGATCAACGTTTGTGTAAGCAGTAGATGTGTTAGGAAAGTAACATTTTAATTATATTTTGCTAAAATGAACAAAATGATCCGAAAAAACATTCATTCATTTTGCTGAACGAGACTCAAAGGTCCGAGTCGGTAAAATAATCCGAACTTCCCATCACTAATCCATTGGTGAGCAAGTGATGCAATGCTGCATTTCTCCAAAATCTGTTCTGATGAAGAAACAAACTCATCTACATCTTGAATGGCCCGAAGGAACATTTTCAGCATTTTTCATTTTTAGGTGAACAATCTCTTTAAGGCGAGACACTACAGGTTAATAGGGTAAAATAGGGTAAAAATTAACTAATAGTTATCGCCTTACCCAGCTGATTGATTACATTGATAATTGCAAACATTTTTTGTATTAAGTTTTTTAAAATGTTAGGTTTAAATATGCAAATGAGGCATTATTTAATGAAATGTGCTAATTTGTCACTTTCAAAATTCTATATTAGAGTCAAATGTTTTCACAGAGGGAATTTTGGGTATCTCATTTTTTGTCACTCCATGATTCAGAAAATACTTAGAACAGACAGAGAACAACATATTTTCACATTTTTGGGGGGATTTAAAATGTTGTATATAGTAAAACAAATTATATATGAACAAATCCCTCTGTAAAATCCTTCAGGATATAGACAGAAATAAAAATGTCAAGTTTGGTTTGTGTAAGTGCTTCTGAAGTGGAGGTTTATGGCTCAGTGTAGGAGAAAAAAAAAATCACTTGAGAAAACGGCCTTTAAAAATATGGATTGTAATTGAAATCTATTGAAATCTAAGTGCTATAAAAGAAACACTTAACAGTGTTTTTTGGATGTTTTCTTTCCACAAGTCTGAAAAAACACACACACAAAAAAACAAAAAGCCCAAAATCTCAAATCTGACAGGTGCATGAAAAAACTGTGTTTTAAATACTGTAATCTGGACACTCAGATTTATGAGGAAATTTACTTATTCCAACAAAATCAATAGCAATCGTGTTCTGCCTGTGTTGTAGTTCAATACAACATAAGCTCAATAGACGGTGTCTACAGCACACAACCGATTACCACAGAAGATCATTTAGACTCAACTCACAGTTTGCAATTTTAGCATCAAAAATGATATCAGGTATTGCACTGGGATAAATGTTGAAAATACAGACTCCTTTTGAAAATGAAGCCCTAAGATTTAATCATTATACATGTTAATATAAAACTAGCGTGCAGTTGAAATGCAAGTCAAACCTTTGAGCCATTTGTCTGCTGAGGAGAGCATGGCGTTTCTCTGAGATCTGTAAAACTCAATCACCCTGTGGAACAAATAAATGTCAACCATACACACATCTCAACTTAAACTAAATATGTTCACGTATTGAAAAAGAGACAAAGCTGCCCAAAGTTCCAACTGAAGTCTATAAAAAGCTTAAAATGTAGAAAAACATATCGTTATGACTAATAAATTTATTGCACTAAGCAGAACCCTGCGTTTATATAATATGTAATAATGCAACAAATTTAGGAATTTAATTAAATGCTTAAAGTCGTGGGAATCATAAATCTCCAGCTCACCCGTCAATGTGCTTGAGAAAACCTTCTTGACCCCAGTTATGGAGCAGCTGAGAGACAATGAGCTGAAAACACAAAGACAGAGGAGAAAATAAAAATAATGTTATGTCATTATACAGCAGATACGCTAATGGGAAGCTTGGTTATTTTATTTGGGCTTCAGTTTGATTCAGCTACTAGAATCATAATATGGCCTGTATTTTGCAGTTCACAAGATATCAGAGATGTTTATGATATGGTATAGCAATTATTTTTTAATTATTTTTTAATCTTTAATTACATTAAAGTACAAAAAAAAAAAGATTGTATACTAGGGCTGTAACGATAATCGCACGATGTCGTGAGGCGCGTTTAGTCAATGAAGCCGGTACTTTGATTAGTAGTAAAGCTCCATCACGTGCGTTCAATCGAATTCGATTTTGAGCGCGATTTTGGCGTAGCTTGTCAGTGCTTTACGGCTCTGTGTATTACTTGCCGCTCCAGCTGAACGCACGTGATGGAGCTTTACTACTAATCAAAGTACCGGCTTCATTGACTAAACGCGCCTCACGACATCGTGCGATTATCGTTACAGCCCTATTGTATACATTAAATGAATTTATTCTAATCAATATTATTTTGCGAAAAAGCTCACTACAGTGCAAATTTTTTAAACACATTATTTAGTGAACCAAATAAATATTAGCAATTATTAAAAAATTAAATATTATCCAATATTACTTAATATTTATAAATCATTATTTAATGGCTTTTTGAACTTAATAAAAGAGTATTTAGCAAATCATTCCACCACAAAACAGGAATCAATATTAATGTTACATATTACTTAATGTATTAAATATATATTATCAATAAATTATTAGAATAAATATTATTTAATATTTATTAAACATTATTTAATGACTTAATAGAATAAGAATAGAAAACATTATTTTATTTGACCTATTATTTAATATATGAAACAAATATGAATTAATACTAAAATAACAGTCCAATAAATATTATTTTAAATAGTTTAATATTTATTAAACATTATATTTTTAATTTTGATCCTAAAGATTATTTTGCAAAATCATTCCACCACAGCAACAAAGCAAAACAGAAAACAATGAATATAATATTTAATGTAACACAAAATAAAGATTTATTTTTGTTAAAATACATATTATTTAATTTTATTATTAATAATATTTCTTAACCATTATTTAACAACTTAAAAACTATTTTGCAAATCATCCTACCACAGTAAATACTTTATTACTGCTGAAATAAATTTTTATTATTATTTAATATTTATTAAACATTACTAGTAAGACTTTACAATAATGTGTCATTTATTAACATAAGTTATGTATTAATGTATTAGTAATATATTAACTAACATGAATGAACAATGAACAATAATTTTTATGACAGTATTTATTAATCTTTGTTTATGTTAGATAATAAAAATACAGTAATTCATTGCAAGTTCATGTTAGTTCACAGTGCATTAACTAAATGTTAACAAACACAACTTTTGATTTTAATAATGCATTAGTAAATGCTGAAATTAACATTAAGATTAATAAATGCTGTAGAAGTATTGTTCATCCTCAGTTCATGTTAACTAATGTAGTTAACTAATGGTAACTAATGAAGCTTGTTTGTTATTTAATGACTTACACTTATTATAAACCTCATCTCATGGTAGCAGAAACAGTATGGAGAGTCAGTGTCATCAGTGTTAAAGCACCTGTGAATCTCTCGCTTGTTTTTCTCACTGATTTCTTCTCCTGAGATTCACGCTGTGAGAATAATTAAAGTTCAAATTCATCCGCTCACCGCTGGGAGCTCAAACACACGTACAGCACAAACACTCATGAAATCCACTCCCACAATCTCAGACACACTTGTGTGCTTTACTGTATGTGTTTAGCAGCATTAAAACCAGAACATAAGGCCTGTTATTTGTGGATTAAGGAAGAACGCTCTGCTGAAGTCAGGAGAGATCAGTGAATGTGAGCGATGAAGCATGAATGTTAGCAGACGTCTGACCTGTGTGAAGGTGCTGGTGTGCATCGTAGAGGCCTGGATGTGCAGCACCACTCGATCCACCAGCGGCTTCGGTCCAGTGACGAAACCCATTCGTAACCTGATAGTAAAACACAAACACACACAAATGATTCAAGAAATAACCCAGTTTGACAACAAACAAACAAAAGTATTTCACAATCTGAGAAATGACAAAATATCTTTAATGAGTGATTTCATTTCATGTTACAATATAAAAACTATTGAATTCTACTTAATTGTAGCTTTGCATGAATAATGAATGCAAATAATAAATTATTTATTAATATACATTGGTAATTCATTCTAATCAAACTAATTTATAATAGTGTATGTGTGTATTTAAAAAAAACAAACAAAAAAACAGCATTTAATTTTTATATATACATACATACATATATATATATATATATATATTATCCTCCTTAAAGAATTAAATGCTATTTATTTATTTATATATAAATGATATGTATATTACCTATATTAATAATTAATTCATGGTGCAACAAAAAATATTTTGAAAAATAAAAAAATAAATAAAATACAAATATAATATATATGTAATATAATATAAATAATAAAAATATAATTTATATAATAAAAATATAATTTATATGAAAAAAAAATTACATATATATATATATATGGCACATTTTAAAAGCCATTGCATAAAATGTCATTTAAATACATTTAGATATAAATAAATATATTACATAATATCATAATTAATTTATATACAATTAAATGACTTAACCTATTTATATACACATCATTTTATATCATATCACATATAGTGTATGTATTAAATTATACGTGTATAATTTATATGAATATTAATATAATTAGTGTGTATATATATATATATATATATATATATACATAATATAATTCATTTACATATAATTAAAGAACTTATCTATATACATATAATTTGTATATTTATATCATATATATAGATTTTGTATTAAATTATATACATTTAAATTATATGAATAATTCATGATACAATATAAAAATGTATCTATACATAATATAAATCAAATTTATTCATATAGTTATTAAATATATATATATATATATATAGATAGATAAGTATAGTATATAAGTATATAGTTAAAAATGGTAAGTTATGTAAATTACATGTATATTGATTATTTGTGGCACATTTTTAAATAGACAGACATAATAGAAATAAATATTACATTTTAAATAAATATTCAATTAAATATTACATAATATAATTAATTTTCATATAATTAAATAACTTATTCATATACATATATTTTTATAACACACACATATATATATAGTGTTTGTATGTGTTAAATTATATGAATAATTCATGGTACAACATAAAATGTATTGAATAAAATGCTATTTAATTGTATTTATTGTATTCTGCATACCTATTCATATTCATTATTTATTCATATAAATTATTAATATTCATATAATTAAGATACAAATATATTATATTTTAATACTTTGTCATTAAATTATAATATAAATGATTATTAGGTAATAAACTTAGGTAATAAATATATAGCCAATTTAAATATTGGTAGGTAATTATTTATGCTACATTTACATTTTTATATATATCATGTACTGTACACAATTAAATGGTGCTCCAAATGCCATTCCCACAAAAAAGCATGGTACTAACAGAAGTGGAAAGATGTAAAGTGACAGGACTTCCAGTATATCTCAGCATGTCCATACACTTCCCCTTACACAAGACTTTCTCACTCCCTGAGGAAAACACACAGGCTTTTCTTCCTCGAGTGTGAGAGCTGTGTCTCATGACAAAAACGCTACTGTCCCGCTGACAAACACCCACCCTGACGACAGGATCTTAGAGAAGGAATCCGTTCGGAGGACGCGTCCGTCTACGTCCAGGGACAGAAATGTCGGCGCCCACGGCTGGATGACAGCAGAGCAACAGAATGAGAATAGACCGACTTTACTCTGGTTATTATTAAGTGTTATCTTATCACAGCAGCAATACAGAGGCTATCAGAGAGGTCACAATATGACTACTGATACACACTAATCAATCACACAAAACAAACAGATGCTGTGAACAGAGCCATAAATCAGAGGAACTTACTTTTTGAAATTGCAGGAAATAATACGGGTCATCTTCAATGATAAGCATATCATACTTCCTGGCGAGCTGCAAATTAAAAACGCATTAGTAAGCATGTGACATATGTGACACTGCCCGTCTGCCATTGGTCGGGAAAAACAAACAGCTCCGCCCCCAAACTCACCCCATTGGCTTATAACAAACAGCCATATTTACACCTAAACTACAAACATTTACTTTTCTTTTTTACAATGAAAACATTTTAACATTTAAAAATAATAGAACAGAATAGTAAAATAGAACTAATTAGTGTTTATAATAATAAAGTTTATTATTATGGTTTTTGAAGTTTAGTATTACTTATATACTTATATCATCATATATTAATATTTTAAGTTAGCTTTTATTTTTATATTTTCAGTTTTTATTTTAGTTAAATTAATGAGCTTTTAGATTAATATTTTCAGTTTTTGTTTTAGTTTAGTATTATTTATATACTTACATATATTAATATTTTGAATTCACTTTTATTTGTATATTTTTAGTTTTCGTTTTAGTTTATTTATATAGTAGTACAGTGTATGCATAAAAATTATGAATTGGCTTTTCTATTAATATTTTCAGTTTTTGGTTTAGTATTTTTATATACTATTATAGTACATATTTATAGTTTTCATTTTTTCAGTTTTTTAAATTTTTTAATATTTTACATTTTTGTTTTAGTTTAGTATTATTTATATACCTGCATATCATATTTATACATTATTTTAAATACACTTTTCTTTTTATATTTTCAGTTTTCATGTCAGTTTAGTATTATAGAAGTAGTAAAGTGTATGCATAAATATTATGAATTAGCTTTTAGATTAATATTTTCAGTTTTTGTTTTAGTTTAGTATTATTTTTATACTAGTATATGTATACATAAATATTATGGTTAATATTAATAATAATAAATATTACGCTTTGTATACTTATATACTGTTATAGCATATTTATAGTTTTCATTTTTTAGTTTTTTGTTTAGTATTATTTGCATATCAATATTCTGAACTCCCTTTATTTTTTTATTTTCAGTTTTCATTTTAGTTCAGTATTATTTATATACTAGTATAATGTACACATAAATATTATGTTTAATAAATATTAATAATAATTATTATTACATTTAGCATTATTTACATACTATTATAGTATATTCATAGTTTTCATTTTTCAGTATTAATATTTAATTTAGTATTATTAATAACTTAGTATTATTTATAGGCTATACTTGCATATTATGTTTATACAATATTTATTTTACATTTTACTTCCCTTTAATTTTTTATTTTCAGTTTTCATTTATGTGTGCATAAATGGAGGGGGGCAGCCGTGGCCTAATGGTTAGGGAGTCGGGCTTGTAACCGAAAGGTTGCGGGTTCGAGTCCCAGGTCCGGCAGGGATTGAAGGTGGTGGGAGTGAATAACCAGTGCCCTCTCCACCTTCAATACCACGACTGAGGTGAGTCCCTTGAGCAAGGCACCGATCCCCCAACTGCTCCCCGGGCACCGCAGCGATAGCAATATGGCTGCCCACTGCTACTTCTCACTACTGTGTGTGTGCACTTGGATGGGTTAAATGCAGAGCACAAATTCCAAGTATGGATCACCATACTTGGCCACACGTCACGTCCTTTCCTTTCCTTTCCTTTCCTTTCCTTTCCTTTCCTTTCCTTTTTAAATATTATAATTTACATTTTTTAATTAATATTGTCAGTTTTTGTTTTAAGTTTAATATTATTTACATACTAGTATAGTATGTATTTATATTCTGAATTTACTTTTTTGTCTTAATATTTTTAGTTTTTATTTTAGTATTATTTATACACCAAGCATTTAATCATATTTTAAAATATGATATGGTTTTTATCATCTTTTATTTCTGTTTTAGTTATTTTAGTACATCAAGTTAAACTAAATAAAAGTGAGAAATAAAAGCTGAAGCAAGCTGAAATAAATATATTTAAAGTATATATACAATTTTATTTCAGTTAACGCTTATTTCAAGTAACAAAAATGTTTATTTTGTTTTTAACAGTTTTAGATTTTTTTTTTATTTACATCCATGTCATTTTATTATTATTTCTATAATATTATAGTATTTACTATTATTGTCAGTTATCTTTATTTTCACTTTTTTTAATTTGTTAATTTCAGTTTTAAATTTAGTCATTTTAGTACATCTACAGTATTCACATTTATGCATTTGGAGATTTTTATTTATTTATTTATTTATTTTTTTTGTAGCCCATTAAAGCCCTCTTAGTTAAATATTTTCAGTTATTGTTTTAGTTTAGTATTATTTATGCACCAGTATAGAATACATTAATATTTCTAATTAAGATTTATTTTAAGATATTCAGTTTTAATTTTAGTGTAAGTAATATGTTATGTGCTTTTGTAATCTTTATTAATTTGGGGGATTTTTTCTACATTTTCTTTATTTTAGCTGTTGTAATTTTAGTATGTCAACTTTGAATTATTCATTTTATTATTAGCCAATTTTTGTAATTTATTTCAGCTTTATATTTATAACATCATAAAAACAAATCACATCTGAATGTTCTTGTAAGGTTTTACAGGGAGCATTTAGGCCACGCTAAAGCCATATGCAAGCACACAAATGCAGAATTGAATGCTGTACGTCATATATGTGCACTGAGGAATAAACTCTGCTTACCTCATAGACTTCCTGTTTCCTCTCATAGGTCATGGACGCTCCGGTGGGATTGCCTCCGTTCGGGATGGTGTACAGGACTCTCGGGACTGTGCTTCCTGCTTTCTGTGCATCTGCTGGATCCCACCGCGCCAGAACCTTCCTCAGGTCTGCAGGGATCATGCCGTGCTGGTCACTCGGCACGTTAATGATGTTACAGCCCAGCGGCTGCAGCTGTTGATGAAATAGTTGGTAATGTTTACGTTAAATGGGTGGAGAGAGAGAGAGAGAGAGAGAGATCACAGGTAAAACATGGTGATGATGGAAAAAGTGCTTCATACGGCTGCCAGCGTTCCTGAGTATGTGGGAGCATCGAGAAGGACGTTGTCTCCAGAACTGACCAGCATCTCAAATATCTGATGAACAGAGGGAAGAGGAAAATTAAGATTTGATTTTGTTCGAAATGATGGCACAAAATTCTATATGCACATTACTAATAATATCATGCATAATTCTCACTTTACAAACATCAAGAACAGAGCAAAATATTAGATGCAGTATTATTTTAGTAACACTTTACAGTAAGGTGTCATTTGTTAACATACATCATCCTTTACATACATCATTTGTTAACTAACATAATGTTAGTATCAACTAACATTAACAAACAACAAACAATACATGTATTACACTACTTATTCATTTTTTTTTTAACGTTAGTAAATAAAAATAGTCGTTCATTGTTTGTTAATGTTAGTTCACAGTGCATTAACGTTAACAAACACAACTTGTGATTTTAATAATGCATTAAAAAAATGCTGAAATTAACATTCACTAAGATAATAATAAAGGCTGTAGAAGTATTATTCATTATTAGTTCATGTTAACTAATGTAGTTAGCTAACTAATGTTAACAAATGAACCTTATTGTAAAGTCTTACCATTACTTTAGTATCAATGAGATGATATTATAGTTTTTATTATTTTGAATTAGTTTATATTTTATCTAAATTCGTATTTTTTTTTAAATTTCTCATCATTTTGTTGGTTTTTTTTTTTATATGATAATATGGTTTTTATGTTCGATTTCTGTTTTAGTTATTTTAGTATATTAAGTTAAACTAAATAAAAGTGAGAAATAAAAGCTGAAGCAAGCTGAATAAAATATTCTATATTAAAATTAAAATATAATAAGTATATATACAATTTTATTTCAGTTAATGTTTATTTTCAGTTTTACAGTTTTAGTTTTATTTTAAATTTACATCCATGTCATTTTATTAAAATAATTAAAATTGATTAAATCAAATTAAAACTGAAATTTAAAAAAAAATGTGAAAATAAAAGCTAACTCAACAGATATAGCTTTAGTTAGCTTTTATTTTTAATTTTAATTTCAGTTTTAATTTTAGCAATTTCAGTACATCTACAGTTTTTCTAATCGTTTTAATTTACATTTATGAATGTTTTAATTTACATTTACAAATTATCATATAACTCTGTATTTTTAATTCTTTTAGAAAACAAAATCAAAATGTATATGTTTTATTTCAGTATTATTTATATACTATTATAGTATTTATTCATATTTTAAATTATAGTGTTTATTTTAAATGATAGTATTTTTTTTAATATTTTGCTTTATTTGGATACTTTCAGTTTTTGTTTTAATTTTAGTTCTCTTCTATATAGCTTTTTTTTATTTAATCTCAGTTTTAGTCATTTCTGTACATCTACAGTTTTTATAATGGTTTTAATTTTCATTTATGTATTTGGAGATTTTTTCTGTAGCCCATTAAAGGATCCTTTAGTTCGATCTCTTTAGGAATTGTTTACAAATGATCAAATAACTCCCATTTTTACTACTATTATAGTATTTATCCATATTTTGAATTACAGTATTTATTTTAAATTATAGTATTTTTTAATATTTTGTTTTATTTTAATACTTTCAGTTTTTTTTATTTGAGTTCATTTGAACTTTATTAAAAAAAAATTCTATATCGCTTTATTTAATTTCAGTTTTAGTTTCAGTCATTTACATATGCCAAGTTCAACTTATTTTAGTTAATTGTTAAGGCAACAATTCTGATTTTAATTTCAAGTAACAAAAATGTTTTTATTGTTTTAGTTTTATTTTGTATTTATGAATCTGACAGATGCAATGGACTCAAAGTACACATTCTATCAGTTCTTGCTTTCCCTCAGTTAACTACAATAACCCTAACCAGGGATGCATATATAATATACCAGGGACCATATTATTATTAGCCATAAGCAGCTCTTTAAAATCTGTCCGATTAGGCCCAGATTGTAAGCAGCTGATGTCATGTGTGCTGTTAACGGTGTGGACGTACTTTGCAGAGCCCCTCCTGACTGCCGGTGGTGACACACATCTCCATCTGTCCTCTCTCTGGACTGTAGCCGGCGGTGGGAGGATTGTGGAGGTTTTTCTGAAAATCCTTCATCCAGGAGATCAGCTCAGGAATACTGCGAGCACATGCACACACAATACAAAGATTTTTCAACGTTAAATAAAAGGGATTTTCAGCGATAATAGCTTCATTTATTATAAAGAGAATTGCGTAACGTCACTATTCGTCGATTCGATTCGAGTATTTGATTTTTAAAAATCGTAGATGTCATTTTGCCCACGTCGACTAACCGTCAAAATACCGGAAATAGCGCGTTTCACGGATGAGAATTCAATGAAACGCATTATTAGACTGTTTTCCAAGGCTGTGATATATAATAAACCCATTTAAAAATCATAATTAAGCATAATTGTGAATTTACAAATGCTACAATTCAATTAACCCTCTGGTTGTGTTCAGATTCCTGTCACACTTGTGGTGTTCCCGCTCAAAAATGACTGGACTCCTAACAATTACTTATAAATCTGTCATTATGCTGTATTATCACCAAATATTGGATTCAATCTTTTTGTCAACTTGTTTTCTTTCATTTAGGACTGGTTTTGTGTTTCCATTTGCATCTGGTTAATCGTAAGCCTCATTTATCTGAGAGCAGGTACCCCATTTTTTGAGTGAAAAAATAATTTTTTACGAATAATTTTCACAATATGAAATAAAAAAATTATGAAAATTTGCACTGTTTCTCACCCTAGTGTGCTTTAATATTTAATCAGGAAGTTTGCTTTCAAATGCTTTTATTTTGTTCAAAATTGCAAAGAGTCACACTTGTGGTGTTCCCAGTCAAAAATGACCGGACTCCAAACAATTGCTTATAAATCTCTCGTTAGGCTATATTATCACCAAATATTAGATTCAATCTTTTTGTCAGCTTGTTTTCTTTCATTTAGGACTGGTTTGGTGTAGGGATGTAACGATATGAAAATTTCTTATCACGATTATAGTGACCTAAATTATCACGGTTATCAGTATTATCACGGTATTGTTAAAATATGCTGGAAATGTTCCAAAAGTACTGACACGTGAAACATTGCACCAACTTTTGTACTTAAATTCAACAAAAATTAAATAAAATTACTTTGTTTGCATGAACACTAAAACAATAACTTTTTTTTTATTGTTTTACATGACTGACAACAGTTTATCTCATATGAAATGTTCGAAAAGGTTTCATAAAATGGTAAACCTCACATTTCAGCCTTTAAATAAAGAAAAGGGTTAAGTCAAAATGATATTTGATTAACAAATGTTCATATGTATTTTATCTGATTCATGAATATTTCTAGATACCTATCTGAATTGTTTATCTGAGAGTAGGTACCTCATTTTTTGAGGGAAAAAATATTTTTTTATGAATAATTTTCGATATGAAATAAAAAAAATTATGAAAATTTGCACTGTTTCTCACACTAGTGTGCTTTAATGTTTAATCAGGAAGTTTGCTTTTAAATGCTTTTATTTTGTTCAAGATTGCAAAAAGTCACACTTGTGGTGTTCCCGGTCAAAAATGACCGGACTCCAAACAATTGCTTATAAATCTGCCATTATGTTATATTATCACCAAATATTGGATTCAATCTTTTTGTCAACTTGTTTTCTTTCATTTAGGACTGGTTTTGTGTTTCCATTTGGATCTGATTAATCGTAGGCCTCATTTATCCGAAAGTAGGCACCTCATTACTAATATGAGTATAATACCTATTTCATCCTACCCTGAACTGCATGCAATATGCTTTTATGATAACTCTCTCTCTATCTCTCTCTCACATGCTCAAACTGTCTTGTCTTTAGCCTAAGTTTTGAGGCTTTCATGTTCTCACAGAGTACACGAGAGTTGACAAATAAATGCTTTAGCACAGAGAGAGATTCAGCTTGTTGTTCCATGACATTGTCTCAGGTTGACAGTGTCAGTGTGCAGGATATATATAACTAAAATAACAGTTTTGGTTTGTTGTTCCATGAAATGTTATAATGTAAATAACCTTAATGTGTTCTTTCTTGTATGTCACGATGTTCAGATTTAACAGGAACAGCAAAAGTGTCCTTTGAGCCCCTTTTCAGAAAATAAAAGCATTTCAAAAATAAAGGTCCTGCTTGTGCTCTTCCCCATTCATTTTCAATGGCTGGCCATTTTTGACGAGTGTGACTTTTTGCAATTCTGTACAAAATAAAAGCATTTAAAACCAAACTTCCTGATTAAACATTAAAGCACACTAGTGTGAGAAACAGTGCAAATTTTCACAATTTATCTAAATATTGTGAAAATGATTCATAAAAGGTGTCTACTCTCAGACAAATGAGGCTTACGATTAATTGGATGCAAATAGAAACACAAAACCAGTCCTAAATGAAAGAAAACAAGTTGACAAAAAGATTGAATCCAATATTTGGTGATAATAAAGCATAATGACAGATTTATAAGCAATTGTTTGGAGTCCAGTCATTTCTGACCGGGAACACCACAAGTGTGACTTTTTGCAATTTTGAACAAAATAAAAGCATTTAAAAGCAAACTTCCTGATTAAACATTAAAGCACACTAGTGTGAGAAACAGTGCAAATTTTCATAATTTATCTAAATATTGTGAAAATGATTCATAAAAAATGCTTTTTTCACTCAAAAAACGACGTACCTTCTCTCAGATAAATGAGGCCTACAATTAATCAGATGCAAATAGAAACGCAAAACCAGTCCTAAATGAAAGAAAACAAGTTGACAAAAAGATTGAATCCAATATTTGGTGATAATACAGCATAATGACAGATTTATAAACAGTTGTTTGGAGTCCGGTCATTTTTGAGCGGGAACACCACAAGTGTGACTAGGTGAAATAAAACCCACAAAAAAAGAAATACTTACATGCTGTGTGAACAAAGTCAGTAAGTTTCAGTCGATAACGTTAACTATCTGACCAATCGTCAATCTGACCCGAACACAACCAGAGGTTATGATTTAATATATATGTGCCTTTCTTATTTACATGCGTGTAGATTACACGCGTTCATGTCAGAGCGGCTCTGTTCACACTAAATGCTGCTACACAAACTGTTATCATTTACATGTTTCATCTCCCAAGGTTTTTTTCTCTATTCTGTCACCGATGGAGTTTTGGTTCCTTACCGCTGTCGCCTCTGGCTTGCTTAGTTGGGGACACTTTTCTTCAAACGATATTGTTTACTATTTGAACTGAACTGAGCTAGATGATGGCATCATTGAATCCAATGATGAACTGCCTTTACCTGAAAATTGAGTGTTTATTGTTGCCCTTTTGCATTATTGATGCACTATTTACTATTTAATACTGTATAGCCGCTTTGTCACAACCCTGTATTGTTAAAAGCGGTATATAAATAAAGGTGAATTGACTTGACTTGATGTGTGGAGCGTCTTGAACTCCATGTCTGCATGTTGTTGTGAGTTTATTTATTTATTTTTTTTAACATTCATCTGGGAACACAACATGTGCTATTTCATCAAAGTAAGGTAAATCATTTACAAACCTAGACAAACGCAGGAGAAAACATCTCAGTATGCTAACTCTTCATCGCGATTTCAAAATAAAAGCTCAAACCCACACTCTAAGTTTACAAGTTTTGATGTCCACATATGAATTAAATCACAGTGACTGTAGCATTTCTGTCGTAAAGAAATAATTAATAAATATTAAAGATTAATTGGACATTTGAATGAAATGATTCTTGGTCAATACTAAAGTATTAGATCACAAAGTAATGTGTAAAAACAATCATCAGGCCATCAGGCGCCCTCTGCAAGCCTTTGTTGTAATACGTATTGTACATTAGCTCTATTGTTTATAATACATTATGTATTTAACAGTTTTGTTCAATAAAACCATATGATTTCTTGTTTTTGATACTTTATTTGAACTAAGTGTTATTGCCTCATTGCTATTAGATATGTATTTTAAATCATTTTGAAGGCTATTGTTCACTTGCATCTGTTTTTAATCACCATAAAAAAATTAATTACAATCATAGGGCCCTATGAAATTAGTTTTTATTTCCAAATTCAGTTTTTTTTCCGTTTTAATTTTTAATTTTTTTTTTTAAATGGTTAAATCAAATTTTAATTAAACAAAAAGCCTGTCTAATTGATTGAGTTTTACAGTATCTTTTTTTTTTCTGTTTTCCATTACTTCTATAGCTTCAACAACTGATTCTGTTTTCCATTACTTTTCTGGATTCCATTTTAATGGGTCCTTTAAATTTTCAATTCTTTAAATTCAATTTTAATAATCAAAAGCATCTCCAATTAACTGATTTTATTTTTTAAAAAAAATTATATATATATATATATATATATATATGAAAAAAATAAAGAATTATATATATATATATATATATATAAAAAATTTATAAATTATTTTTTATTATATATGTTTTTATATTAATACATTTTTCTCCTAAATAAATTCTCCTTAAAAAAACTTTTAATTTGATTAGAATTTTATTATTAGTAGACCAGAAAATGTGGATATGTTGTCATTTTTCCTTTGTAGTTGCACTCACAGCTGTAATGAACAGAAGCACAGAACACGGGGATAAACTGACATTCAGAACATGCTGACTTTCTTAGACTTTTGTTACGATTTTCTTTTTATTTCATTATTATTAGGTTTCATTACATTTTTACTCTTTTAGTTTCACATTTCGTCAATGGCTTGTGTAATTTATACTTTTTTATGGTACACTACTGAATGGCAAAGCTGCAAAAAAAAAATGTTCTTAAGTAAAATTGATTTTTTTTGTGTGAATTTTGTGGGGAAAATCATTTAGTTTAATCAATTAATCAATAAATTAGTCAATAGATTAATCCATATAAAAAGAGTTGTTAGTGGCAGCCCTACACCAAAACCACAGTGTATATTGTTTGATACCCGGATGAGCCGGAGTACTGCAGCGCTCTCTTCATCAGAGTCTCGTCCAGCACCACCGCATCTCCTCCCTTCACTTTAATGCTGGCCGACTGGAACGGGAAGGTGTTGGGATTGGGAGCTCCACCGGCCAGAGAGATCAGAGACGGAGGAGATCGCTGCTGAAGCTCCGCTGGAACAGAACAACACCACAAATCAGGCCAAGTCGTGGGTTATAAACAGTGATATAATAATATCAATCAGACTCACTCAGTATGCGAATAGCTGACGGTTTTCTAGCTGCGCTCACAGCTGTCAGAAAGCGAGCGTAATTCATCCTTCTGATGGGACAATTTGCAAATAAGACATTAGGAATGGTGATTTCTAATTTATGTGCATCTGCATTATAGGCCTGGTTATAAACTTTCAGAGAAAGAATGACAATGGAGTTTATCCACCTTTTTCTTCAACGTAGACGAAAGCCTATGGGTGAGACTTCCAGTTCATTAGCCGCTATAGTGAAATAATAAGAAGAATAACGAAGAGCAGTTAATGGTAAAACTGTTTGCACTACAAACCAGTGTGGTAATACATTAAATACATTAAAATAATATGGTAAGACACGCCAATTTACAATATCAAGCAGCAAAACAATCCGTTTTATACAGGTAAAAATATCTAGACGCGGATGAAGCCAGACCCATAAAATTTACAAACTCTTACAGGAAGAAAAAGGTGGATAATTTCATAATTCATCTTAATGGAAGTCATCTTAATGGGATTTTAATGGTATTATTCAGATTTACTAGATATAATAATATGATTATTTAAGTAATGAATCGCTTAGAAATTGGTTCCAAATTATGACATACATTTTTAAAAAGAAAAGAAAAAAAAATGTTAATGCTTCACATTCATAAATAAATTACATAGTTTGGTTATGAAATTCCAGAGATGAATGGTTATTTAAAAATAAATAAAATAAAATAAATTAAAAATAAATAAATAAAATACTCCCCTCCCCCAAAATATTCATAAATAGACAAAACAACAGTTAGTAAATAAATAAATAAATAAATAAACACACACATAAGTAAGTAAGTTCCAGAGGATGAATGCCAGTAATAATTCATATTAAATTCAGTGAGATCATTCATAATTTGGAAAGAATCCTAATTCGTTTAATCCCAATCTTTTAACAATATTATCTAGATTTATTGGATTGAATAGTATGATTATTGATCAAACTAGTGCAATTCAATCATAAATAAATAAATAAATAAATTTATAATAAATAAAGGATCTTCTATCAAAGCACAGTGATTAATTGTGCAACAGAAAGCATGCACAGAACATAAATTTGCTTTTTGTGCAATCTTAAATACTAAGCCCTTTACTGATTACTTCTAAACATGAGCTTTTGACAATAAAAGATTATTGTTTGACTTCATTATTTTATAAACATGTTGTCTTTTAGACAACAAAAATGAATTTAAAATATTGCACATATAAACCAATCAAATAAAAGTAATTAGTTGTGCCACAGAAAGCATGAGCCAAGTTTTTGATTATGCAAGTTGAGCTCAGTTAAAAATAAAAAAAAAAATCGTATGCAACAGATTTTTCAATTAATTACCTGGTTACAATCTCGTTTGTTAAACGACTTCACATTCATTTTAAGAGTGAATCACATGTATATATAAAACATGATTTATTGCCATGCTCCTCAGGCACGATTGTTGTCCCGCCTGCAGTTCAACTCAGCCAAACGTCAACACAAATCAAACGCACATAACATTTGCGTAACATACTCAAATCAAAACAGTCAGCATCCATATACATCAATATATAATATGAATCATCAAAAGAACGTCAAACTTTGCAAAACGTGCACATTTTTACAGCCTAACCTCCAAAGAACCACTGAGCCGTAACTTCCTGTACCGCTGACGGTCTCTCGCAATGCTTTCTGGATCGTGTAGTCGTCTTTGAGACACTCACAAACAGTTGTTCTTGTCCATTCTTCCTAGAATTTTATATTCGCCAAACGTGTATTCGTTTACGTTTGTTAATCACAGATGCGAGATAGAGATTAAAAAGAAAACCAGACCTGTTTAGTCACCCGCTTGTACAATTATTTAACAAACAAAGGTGATTGGCCCAGCCTGAGCGGCGTTAAAAAAAGTAACAGCTAACACATGACATCAAAATTACTACAATAAATACTAGATAACTAATAAAAAAAAGAGAATTATACTGTTCTCACATAATAGCACGTAATTTACAATTAGCAAAACCTAGTTGGTTTGGAAATTAGCAGCTCCTAAATTTGTTTTTTTATTTATTTATTTTTTTTTTTTAATAACAACATAACAATATACAAACATTATTTAGGAAAGAAAGAAAGAAAGAAAGAAAGAAAATTTATAAAAAGTGACAGCTCCGTTATGACGAGATGTGACGTGAACTACATTACCCACAATGCTATGCCGCGAGGAAGCGCATTTGTAAACAATGCTAAAAAGCTAAGGGAGAAAAATAGAGATATTTACGAGAGGCTTGGCTATATTACTGCTGTATCATAGTTGATGTTTCGTTTTAATACCGGAGGTATTACTTTTTCAAAGGTTTATATTATTAACAACGCTTTTATTCAGTTAACGGGCGATTTGCACATGAATTAGCACGTTTGTTTTCATCTGATCTGTTCTGCTGTTTGAGAAATAGAGTCGTATATGTATTCAACATGATTATTATAATACTTAATTAAGGTCAAGCTCATTTTACGTGTCCATGGGGAAACGGAAAGACATGATTCACCCCAGATTTCTAGCTGGTAAGTCTCATTTATAGAGATTTTTTTCCACCACGTGTCTTTTTGAGAATTGTAAGCATATTTCCTAACATGTACTGTACTGACTTTATTGTTAACCATAACCTTGTTCATTTATTCCCAGTTTTTTAATAAGCTGCAACTCTCATAATGTGTGTGGTCGTTGATGTTTGCGCTGTAGGAAACGGGGATGATTATAACGTGCACAAGAAGAAACACAAAAAGCACAAGAAGCACAAAAAGAAGCACCATCGCGATGATGGCCACAGTTTCTCCTCTGAGGCGCTGGAGTCAGACTCCGGGATGCTGCTGCTGAAACCTCCTCAACTCAAGCTCAAGATCAAACTAGGGGGTCAAACTTTGGGCACCAAGAGGTCAGTCATTTAGCCTGTTTGTCAACAATATGAACATGAGCTTTTTGACCACTTAACATCAATACATTTACATTATAACAATACCTGTGACATCTTATTGACTAATAACCAGAACAAATTGTACTCTTGTACTGTAGATAATAATGTAACAGACAACAAATGAATGCATATGTTCTTTATATTGTTATTTTCTTGGATTAATTGAATAGTTCATCCTCAAAAAATGACAAATACACTACCAGTCAAAAATTTTAGAACAGTAAGATGTTTAATGTGTTTAAAGAAGTCTCTTCTGCTCACCAAGGCTGCATTTATTTTTCATTCAAAATACAAAAAAGCAGTAAAAATCTGAAATATTTTTGCTATGTAAAATAACTGATTTTTATTTGAATATATTTTAAAATGTAATTTATTCCTGTGTTCAAAGCTGAATTTTCAGAAACATTACTCCAGTCTTCAGTGTCACATGATCCTTCAGAAATCATTCTAATATGCTGATTTGCTTTTCAAGAAACATTTTTATTATTATTATCAGTATTCAAAACACTTGAATAAATGTTTTTCAGGATTCTTTGATAAATGGAAAGATCTAAAGATCAGCTTTTATCTGAAATAAAAGGCTTTTGTAACATTATACATTATACACTATACCATTCAAAATCTTGGAGTCCGTATATTTTTTTTAGGAAAGAAATGATAGAAATTAATATTTTTGTTTTGCAAGGTTGCTTTAAATTGATCAAAAGTGATGATAAAGACATTTGTAATGTTACAAAACTGAAAACTGAAAAAAAAAATCTACTCAGCTGTTTTCAACATAAAAATAATAATATATGTTTTTTGAGCAGCAAATCAGAATATTAGAATGATTTCTGAAGGATCATGTGACTGGAGTAATGATGCTAAATAATCAGCTTTGAAATCACAGGAATAAATTACATTTTAAAATATATTCAAATAGAAAACAGTTGTTTTAAACTGTAAAAATATTTCAAAATTTTACTGTTTCTGCTGTGCATTGGATCAAATAAATGAGCAGAAGAGACTTCTTTAAAAACATTAAAAATATTACTGCTCAAAAACTTTTGACTGATAATGTGTATTATAGGAAAATCAATCAATTATTCAAATAAATGAGGACAATGTTTATTTTTGAGTAAATTAGGCTATAACCAAACATTTTTAGGGTCAAGCTGATTCAAAAAGTATAGCATTGTCCCTATAATGAGTGTAATGTAAGTCACCTTTGATAAAGCATTCACTAAATGTCTCGTTTCAGTGTGCCCACATTCACTGTCATCCCCGACTCTCTGCGCTCAGTGTCGCCTCTGAACGTAGAGAGTGATGATGACGACGACGACGACGATGATGATGACTCTGACGATGACGTGCCGTCAGAGGGAGTTCCTATAGAGCAGTACAGAGCCTGGCTGGGTGACTGAACCATTTGACATTGCAAAAACAGTGACTTTTTTTATTTCAGTGATTTGAAGCCAGTGTTAATGTGCATGAGTGTTTCTTTGGTGGTAATACCAGATGAAGACAGTAACCTGGACCCGTCTCCTGTGCCGGACATGGACACCGACTCACTGCTGGGAGGCCCGATGGATGAGGAGGAGCGATGGCTGGACGCGCTGGAGAAAGGAGAGCTGGATGATAACGGGGAGCTGAAGAAAGAGATCGACGAGTCTATGCTCACAGCCAGACAGGTGCCATATAAAACACACACTATCAACTATCATACAACATACATAAAGCAAAAACACAATCCAACTGGACACAGACCTTTCCTTAAAGGGATAGTTTACCCAAAAATGGTCATGGTATTCTCGATAATGGCTTTCTGTGCCTTGACTGTGGTAGTACCCTTGCTGTCTTTGGAGGGTCAGAAAGCTCTTGGATTTCATCATAAACATCTTAAATTGTGTTCTGAAGATGAACAAAGCTCTTACAGGTTTGGAATGAGTAATTAAGAATTTTTATGTTTTAATATTTTTATATTTTATTAAAAAACTGAAATAAATTAAACCTAAATAGTAATATTTAAAATAAAAGTAATAACACTTACAAATGTAATTAATATTAATATTTAGCTAAAATTAAAAAGAAAACTCAAAGCATAACATTTTAAAATAATACAAATATTAATAAAATGTTAAAATGTATATAAAAAACAGATTTTTTTTAAATATACAAAAATATTTAAAATATTAATAAAAACTATAATAATTACATAAATAATATTAAAATAACACCATCATGATCTGTAAATTTATATAGTACTGTAAAAGAAAACTGAAAGTATAAAATTTTAATTAATGAAAATATTTAAAAAAATGAAATATTAAAATGTAAAAAAAAAATCTATATTAAAATATACAAAAATAGTAAAAATATTAATAAAAACTATAAGTATCTAAATAACATTTAAATAACACCACCATAGTTATAGTGATCCATAGTTATATAATACTGTAAAAGAAAACTGAAAGTATACAATTTTAAAATAATAAAAAGGCTAATAAAATATTAAAATGTTAAAAATAATATATTTGAAAATATACAAAAATATTAATAAAAACTATAATAATTATATAAATAATATTAAAATAACACCAGCATGATCCATAAATTTATATAGTACTGTAAAAGAAAACAAAGTATAAAATTTTAATAATAAAATATTAAAATGTTAAAAGTAATATATTAAATAATATACTAAAATATTAATAAAAACTATAAGTAAATATTTTTTTTACTATAACACCACCATGATCCATAAAGTTATATAGTACTGTAAAAGAAACCTGAAAGTATAACATTTTAAAATAGTAAAAATATTAATAAAATATTAAAATGTTAAAAATAATATATTAAAAATATACAAAAATATTAAAAACATTAATAAAAACTATAATAATTGCACAGTACTGTTCAAATGTTTGTATTAAGTGAGCTTTTTTTTTTTTTAAGGAATTAAATATTTTAATTAGCAAAGACACATAATAATCAAAAGCGATAGTAAAGACATTTATAATGTCACTAATGATTTCCATTTCAAATAAATGCTGTTCTTTTGAACTTTTTATTCATCAAACAATCCTGAAAAATAAAATGAATCATGAGTTCCTTGAAACTATTCAGCAGCACAACTGTTTTTAAACATTGATAATAATCATAAATGTTTCTTGAGCAGCAAATCAGCATATTAGAATGATTTCTGAAGGATCGTGTGGCACTGAAGACTGGAGTAATGATGCTGAAAATTCATCTTTGGTCACTGGAATAAATTACATTTTACAATACATTCACATGGAAAACAGCTATTTTGAATTCTAATAATATTTCACAGTTTTACAGTATTTAACCATATTTATTTATCAAATTAATCCAGCCTTGGTGCGCAAAAGAGACTTGAACAATACTGTACGTGTTATCACACAAAATTGATTTGATTGGTGACTTTAATTGAAGTACTTAAGGTACCTGTGAGTAACAAAGCTTCTTCTCGGTCTGAACAGAAAGCACTCCTACATAAGCAGCAGAGCCAGCCGTTACTGGAGCTCCCGATGGGATACAAAGAGAAGGAGCTGACGGCCGAGATGATGCAGAAACGTGAGGAGCGCGCCCGCAAGAGACGCCTTCAGGCCGCCAAGAAAGCAGAGGAGAACAAGAACCAGACCATCGAGAGACTGACCAAAACCAGCAAGGCCAAAATCAAGAGCATGAAGGAGCGCAAGTCTAAGCAGGCTCAGCTGCCCATGGTGAGGTACAGCAGTAACGCTCAGGGCGCCGCCGTCTCCTACCCCGCCGGGATCCCCGTCCCGACGCCCGCGACCCCTCGAGCGCCTCCTCCCGCGCCCGTGAGCTGTGGCGTGTCGGGATGCTCCAACCTGAAAAAATACTCCTGCTCCAAGACAGGGACGCCGCTGTGCAGTCTGGAGTGCTACAGGAAGAACCTGATGCTGGTGCAGGAAGTCGCTTAAAAAGTCGTTTGTCAACGGTGTGTGTTTAAATATAACAGGTTAATGCAATTATGTTGAGCAAAGTGAAAGTTCTTGGAGTAATCGGTGTAAAATCATGCTGAAGTTGTATTTATTTTGTGCTTTCGAAGAGTAATTCATGAAACACAAACAGTAACACTTTACAGTATGGTTTAATTTGATAAAGTTACATTTTCTAAACTAACAGTGAACAGCTTTTTACTGCTATTATTAATCTGAGGGCTGTCAAGCAATTAATTGATTAATCGTGATTAATCGCATACAAAATAAAAGTTTGCGTTTGCCTAATATATGTGTGTGTGCTGTGTGTAATTATTATGTATATATGAATAAAAACACATTCATGTATATATTTAAGAAATATTTACAAGTATATGTATTTATTTAAATTTTTATATAATTTATATTATATATAATTAAAAATATTTTGTACATAAATAACATTATCTTAAATATATACATTAATTTGTGTGTATTTTTATATATACATAATTACACACAATACACACATATATTAGACAAACTTATTTTTTTATTTTGTATGCAATTAATCGTTTGACAGCCCTAAAATAAATATAATACATATTATGTTATATTATAAAGTATTGTATAGTAATATTTTATAATATTGTAAAAATATATAAATATTATAAATGCTGTAAAAGTATTTTTATTTTTTATTTATATGTATTGTTAATATTGCTGCCAAACAATTAATCATGATTAATCGCTTTCAAAATATTTTTTCTTTATGTAATATACATGTGTACTGTGTATATTTATTATGTATATATATATAAATACACACATGCATGTATATATTTAAGGAAAATATATTACAAATATTTATATGTATTATAAATTAAATGAATATATATATATATATACATGTAAATACGTGTAAATCTTTTCAAAATATATACTGTATATGTGCATATATATGTACATAATAAATATACCCAGTACACACATATATTCTGTAAACAAAAACTTTTTTGGATGCGAATAATCATTCGACAGCACTAACTGTTAACAAATTGAATTTGTCGTAAAGTTTTGCTCAGATTTCTTATTTTTAAATTTAATTCGGTGACAATTAAAAATGACACATTTACAAAGGAATTCATGAATCATGAGAATACATTTCTGTGTAAACAGTTATTAAAACTACTTTGCATGTAAATCATTCTGTAAAAACATTGTTGCATTGAATTTGATTATAATAATGTTTTATAACGTTCATTTTTGTGTTTAATGAATCAAACTCATTATGCAACTTATTGTTGAAACTATCCTGAAATGAGGCAGCCTTATTTTTGTAAAAAGACTTAAATAAAGAACAGCTGAAGTAAATCTGCTTTCATTTATTTGATAAATGAAACATTTGTTGAACAATGTATTACAAAGTTTTAACTTAGGAGAACATGAAGTTCCACATTTTTTATAAAATACAAAAGCATTTTCATTTCATAAAGTTCAGAAGTGTTGTTAAGGCTTTGGTCATAAACGCTGCTTAGAAAATGTCAAAAGAAAAGTCATCATTTCATGATCAGTTTTTCTGCTGCGAGTGTTCATGAGCCTGTAGCTTGTGCTCGATGAAGAAACCCAGCGTAGTTTGAGGTATTAAAGTTGTGTTTTCACCATTGTCTGATTCATCAGACCGTTTCATTAGTTTATTGCTACAGAATAAAACCCTTCAAAGTTTAAGCACACAACAACAAATGATTAAAACAAGAATAACTATTTTATCTTAAAGGAATAGTTCATCCAAAAAAAAGGCAGATTTGTTGTAAATGTACTCATTCTCAGGTCATCCAAGATGTAGATGAGTTTGTTTCTTCATCAGATTTGAAGAAATGTAGCATCACTTGCTCTGCAGTGAATGGGTGCCGTCAGAATGAGAGTCTAAACAGCTGATAAAAACATCACAATAATCCACAAGTAATCCACACCACTCCAGTCCATCAATTAATGTCTTGAGAAGACAAAAGATGCCTGTTTGTAAGAAACAAATCCATCATTAAGACTTTTTAACTTTAAACCATCGCTTCTGGCCAAAATACGAGTCCATAATCCATAACACCACTTCCTCCAGTGAAAAACAAACTGAATTTGTTGTAAAGCGTTGCTTAAATTTCTTCTGCTTTTTAAATTAAATTTAATGTGACAATTAAAATGACACATTCACAAAGAAATGCATGAATCATGAGAGTTTCATGTTTCAGGTTGTTAAAACTACTTTGTATGTAAGTAATTCTGTAAAAAAACATTGCATTGAATTTGAATATAGTAATGTTTTATAACGTTATAACGTTATAAGTCCATCTTCTTCAAAATCCACATACATATTTGTTTATAAATGTTTTGGACTGTTTCTGCTTGTAAACAATGCTTGATCTGTGCATATTTCTCTCCTGGTTCAGACAATATGACATTTGGCTAAAAACTAATGGTTTTTAATGGATTTGTTTCTTACAAACACTCCCCTTTTTACTTCACAAGGTGTTAACTAATGGACTGGAGTGGTGTGGATTATTTGTGGATTATTGTGATGTTTTTATCAGATGTTTGGACTCTCATTCTGACGGCACCCATTCACTGGTAAGCAAGTGATGCTACATTTCTCCAAATCTAATGAAGAAACAAACTCATCTACACCTTGGATGGCCTGAGGGTGAGTACATTTTCAGCAGATTTTCATTTTTGGCTAAACTATTTTTTTTTAGCATGAACCAGTAGTTTCCTGTCCAGTCGATAGTGGATTTACCTCCCGAAAAAGCCTGTCATAGAGCAGACTGTGCTGTCTCACAGTGTGCTTGTGTTACACGGCCAAGCCGAATGACAGCCGGAAGGCCATTTCCACAGGAACTTCAGCTACCGAGTCATGGAAGCACACGTAAAACTCCTGAGGAACAGGTTCGAGAAGCATCCGCCTGGAACGAAAACAAGAGATTGCAAATCAGAGGTGGGAAACATGATGCTGTGATGTTTTCCTGCTGTATGCATGTTTTGCATTCACAGACAGGTGCATCATGGGAGGATGTTTCACTCCTGAGTGCTTGGATTGACTTTGTAATAGAAAATGGTGCATGTGAACATAGAGGCAAAGAGCCGAATGATGGGATTTGATGAGCTCAGTACTGTAAGAACCGCTGTCAAACACATACCCTATAACCCAGTAGGTCATGGTGGGCGCTGGTTTCTTCTGATCGGTCCAGTTTTCCGGTTTGCACTGAAACAAAACTCCATGTTCTTTGACCGGACCCAAACCTCGAGTGCTCTGCGTCTGCTCCGTCCCTCTGCGATCCTTAAAACACATTTATACATACGTGAGATGATGAAAATGCGCCAATATTACTATAACAGAGAAATCCTAGGGCTATGTTAACTTATTAATTATCTATGTTTAATGTTCTTTAACAGACTGGCTGGAATACACTATGACTATGACAAATTACTTTCATATGAACTAACTGAAATAAGTATAAACTAATAAAAATCTAATAAAATTACATAAAATACTATAATAACTTATAAATAATACTAAAACAGCACTGAGCCACGTTTATCAGAATTTTTTAATTAAAATAATATTTTTTTAATATTCCTAATTCTAATAAAAGTTGTTTGCAGTTGCAATTATCAAGTTAAAAATATCTAAAATATCACCTATAAGCAAAACACTATGGAGCGTAAAATGGAGGATGTTACTGTAAAAATTATCAATGATCATTTTATTAATTTTAAAATAAAAATGTTTACTTTTAAAAGAACAAATACATAGAAATTTAAATTAAGTATTAAAAATTTAAATAAATGATCATTTTAAATTTAAATTTAAACGAAATTTATTATTTGAATATTTCAATGCACCACTGTTAAACTGTTTGGTCTCATATGCTAGACTATCTATTTTTTACAGTATAACAGTAATATCATAAAATTATTACAATTTAAAATAAGTGTTTTCTGTTTGAATATATTTTAAAATGTAATTTATTTCTGTGATCAAAGCTGCATTTTCAGTATCATTACTCCAGTCTTCAGTATCACATGATCCTTCAGAAATCAATCTAATATGCTGTTTTGCTGCTCAGGTGTTTCACTGTAAGATGTACTGTGTGTATCGTGTGGGTGTGTGAGGTGAGGTGTGTTACCCGTGAGGGGAGGCTCTGCTGGAAGGCCTGTCGAATGGACAGACAGCAATGGTAGAAATTCTGGATGAGCTGTGGGTGGATGGAGCCGCTCAGATGATTCATCTCTCTGTGTGTGGGAGCGATGAAGATGCCCTGCACCGTCTCCATCAGCACGTAATGGAACAGCGTGTTCTCAGCGCCCGCCGTCAGCCTGTTAACACACACGAACACACACGATAACGGTCATCGTCTGAACAGCACTCACACGGCGTGAGGTCAAACCACTCAATCTGTTACCTGATGAGTAAGCAGACATTTAGACATTTAGAGTGAATTACAAAACACAAAAGGTGTAAAAACAGCATGAAAGTATATAATGTATTAGAAGTATATCATGAATTATAAAATGAGTCCATATGAGTGCATAGATGGACTCACTTGAGAACGTTGTGCATCTCCTCAGTTTCTCTGTCAGTCAGACTTTTCCTCAACGAGCCCAAATAGAAAGGGTTTGGGTGCTTTAACCTGGGAATCTGACAGAAAACATACAAAGACAGGAAAAAGTTACACTTAGATTACAGTTTGTGCTGGAGTATACAAAATATGAACGGTGTTATTGTTACTGAAGTGCATTTAAATACAGAGTATAACAGAAAAAAAACTTTAAAAAATAAAATAAAATTAAATTAAATTAAATAAAATAAAATGAGTGGATTACAGTTTGTGCTGGAATATAAAAGAAAAAGCCAAATAAAATAAAATAAAATAAAATAAAATAATATAAAATAAAAATGATTGGATTACAGTTTGTGCTTGAATGTAAAAGAAAATTTATTTTACAAAATAAAATAAAAAACGTTTCAATTTGTGCTAGACTATAAAATATTTATGAAAGTGTTATTGTTAATTGAAGTGCATTTAATTCCAGATTATAAAAGAAAAGGCCTAGACTTCAAATAAAAAAAATAAAAATAAATAAAAATTACAAAATAAAATAAAATAAAATAAAATAAAATAAAATGATTGGATTACAGTTTGTGCTGGAATGTAAAAGAAAAACCCTCATAAAATAAAATAATAAAGGATTTCAGTTTGTAAAGGAAAATTATAAATTATTGTTATTGAAGTGCATTTAATTCCAGAATATACAAGAAAAGGCCTAGACTTGAAAATGAAAATAAAAAATGAAAATAAATAAATAAAAATTACAAAATAAAATAATAAAATAAAATAAAATAAATGATTGGTTTACATACAAAATATTACTAAAGTGTTATTGACGTGCATTTGAATTTGGAACTTAAAAGAAAAATCCTAAACCTAATAAAGTAAAACAAAATAATCAAGAAACTAAAGACAAAACAGCCTGTATCTATTGTTATATATTATAATATATTATATATTCTTTTTGTTCAAGCTCTAAGCTACCGGAAAAAGAAAAGGCCTAAACTTTCAAATAAAATCAATAATGAAATTGAAGATAAAGCAGCACTAGCCTGTTTTCATAGTGATATATTTTGGGCTGAACTTTATCTGACTTGGTTGTATAAATGTTCCCTTTCTGTTGTGCTCTGCTACCGTCTGCTGCTCTGACCTTCAATCTGGAGGACTCGATAAATGTGATGAAAGCTAGTTTCCATGCGTTTGCTTAAGCTTGTCTCTCTCTATGAGAATTTATGAGCCTGAAAGGTTCATCCAGGACGTCCCTTCTGTAAGTTATGTGCTGTCAGCTGAATTCAGATGGACGTGATTTATAACGGCAGTTCCTGATGCTGCTATATAAGATGACGTTCTGGCAGATACTCAGAGGATGTGCTCAATAACAGACGGCCTGATCATAATTCATACGCAGCGCTGATATATACGCTCTGACATCTTGCTGCTGGAAAAATCAAATAATATTAGGTAGATGTCACTCCTGTTTTTCTGAAAGTCGTTATGGGAAAGTACAAAGCAACTGTTTTATGTCAGCACTTTCTATAGAAGCTGAGCCAAATTTTTAACCTGGAAGTCAAACTTTAGTTGGAGCAATGAAAGACTAAGAGAGTGTTTAAAAATGTTAAAAAAAGTTTAAATCCAATCACTATTTTTGTGATTCAGTTTGGTGATGCTAGCGGTGCAGAAATTACACAATTCACCTTTAATTTAAATAGACTGTTGTACTACACACTTTATGCTTTGATTGTAAAATAAGTTGTAATTAATTTAAACAGATGTACACATAGATAAAAAAAAACCTGCATAAATTAATTTCAATAAAATAAATACTACCATGAAATATTCCCACAATTGAACTTCAACTAAAAATTAAAAATTAAACTAATTTATTAATTTATTTAATTTTTAACCTAATTTCAATAATATAGTAAAATATACTACTATAAAATATAAAAACATGGATAAATTGATTTTAGTACAATAAATACTACCATAAAATATTTCTACAGCTGAACTTCAATTATGACGTAAAATTAACTTTGTAATTTTAATAATACACTACAATATTTACTATAAATAATATCTGCATTAATAAATATATTTATAAAATCTGAATAAATTAATTTTCATTACGATAAATACTACCATTAAATATTGTACAATTAAACTACAATTGTGAAGTAAAATTAACTATATATATTTATAACTATATAACTATATGCTATAAAAACCTGCATAAATAAATTATATATATATATATATATATATATATATAACTTATAATTTAAATAATATAGTACAATATATACTATAAATAATATCTGCATAAATACATATATTTAAAAAAACATGCATAAATTGATTTCAGTACAATAAATACTACCATAAAATATACGTATAGCTGAACTTCAATTATGACGTAAAATTTACTTTGTAATTTTAATAATACGTTATAATATTTACTATAAATAATATCTGCATTAATAGATATATTTATAAAATCTGAATAATACATTTTCAGTATTATAAATACTACTATGAAATATTCTAAAATTAAACTTCAATTGTGAAGTAAAATAAAAACCGTTAAATCATATCTGCATAAATAAATATATTTTAAAAATCTGCATGAATTGATTTGAGTTCAATAAATACTACCATGAAATATTTCTACAGCCGAACTTAGCTTATGCTGTAAAATCGACTTTTAATTTAAATAATACACCATAATATTTACTATAAATAATATCTGCATTAATAAATATATTTATAAAATTAATTTTGGTACAATAAATACTACCATGAAATATTTCAATTGTGAGGTACAATTAATTAAAATACAAAAATACACCATGATATTTACTATAAATCATATCTACATAAATAAATATATTATATTATTTCAGTACATTAAATACATGAAATATTCCCACAATTTAAATAATATACTATTCAGTAACCTACGTAATGCAGAAAAATATTCAGAGTACATTATTTAGATTATATATATATAATCTAAATAATGTACTCTGAATATTTTTCTGCATTACGTAGGTTACTGAATATTTTATATATAAGAGAAACACCTTGAAAAATCCTGCGCTGCCCAAGCTGCCGTCTGACCCTCCCGACCCGAGAGAGTCTCTGCGTGTGCCACTAGAGGGCGTCCGGCGCACTGCGTCCGGTGTGGCATGAGGACTCAGACCTGAAGTAAAGGACGGCGTCCCGTCGGCGTGACCCTCGCTGCCGCTGTCAGACAGACTCCTCTGTGGACTCGGCCTCCGTCCTCTCAGACTCGCCGACCCCGCCTCCCCAAACAGGCTCCGCCCAATCCCGCTCGGCGACGGGGGTTTGATGGCTGCCGTCAGGCGGTTTAGGATCGGCGAGCTGCCGATGCCATCTTGTCGGTCCCTCCCACCGGCAGGCAGGAACCAATCGGCGCAGGAGAGGCAGGGAGTGGGCGGAGCCGAGAGCCGCTCCTCAATGGCGGCGTCCAGACTCTCCAGCTGAAGGAGGGTGGCTTTGACTTGATCCACATAGACGCAGTCGGGACCGGGAGATCCCAGAGCGGGCAAAGCGCAACCACCGGCCTCCAGCAACACACACTGCATGAAGTGCCTCTGGAAACATGTTGTTATACATTGCATTAATACTGAGCTCAAACCATTTTAATCTGCAAGTAATCTCAATTTTGTGGATACTGTGAAATTTTTATTATTTTTAAATAGAAAGTTGAAAAGAACAGCATCTCTCACCAGGCCCACTATGAGCAGGAAGTGTCGTCCGTGCGGTTCGCAGTATCCAGGATGTGCTGTGGTGTTGTTTTGGGTTCTCCGCTGTGGAAACACCTCCCTCCACACCACCAGCTGCCCCACACGCTGCTCAGACGCCAGCGGCAGCAGACAGTAGTGCTGACAGTACAAACACACGTCCAGAAGGTCTTCTTTAGGCAGATGGTTTGCTATGAGATATCCCTGCCAGACAGACAAATACAGATCTCTATTCCTGACCTTCTGTACTTCAAAAATGAGTGTGACAATGAAAATAAACAATGCTAACTGTGGAAGTCCGTTCCTGCCACTGATTAAAATTTTTTAAAAAAGGTAATTGAGATAAAGTCACAATTCTGACTTTTAGCAATTTACTTTTTTCTTGCTATGGCTAATTTATACCTTACAATTCTGACTTTTTTCTCACAACTGACTTTTTCACAACTGCAAGTTTATATCTCGCAACTCTGACTTTTTCCTTGAAATTCTGACTTTTTTTTTTCATAATCACAAGTTTATATCTCGCAATTCTTATTTTTTTGCAGTTGCAACTTTATATCATACAATTTTGACTGTTTTCTCGCAACTATGATTTTTTTTCTCATAATTACAAGTTTATATCTTGCATTTTTTTTTTTTGCAATTGCAACTTTATATTGCACAAAACTGACTTTTTCTCGTAATTACGAGTTTTCTTTTTGCAATTCTAACTTTTTTCTTGCAATTCTGACTTTTTTCTCGTAATTATGAGTTCATATCTCGCTACTCTTACTTTTTTTTTGCAACTGAAACATCTCACAATTCTGACTTTTTTCTCGCAACTCAGACTTTTTTCCTCAGTTATGAGTTTATAACAACTAATTCCTATTTTTTCGCAATTGCAACTTTATATTTCGCAATTCTGACTTTTTTCTCACAATTACAACTTTATATCTCGCAATTCCAATTTTTTTCTTGCAATTCTGACTTTTTTCTCGTAAATGCAAGTTTATATCACAATTCTCACATTTTTCTTGCAATTATGACTTCTTACTCGTTACGAGTTCATATCTCAAAATTCTGACTTTTTTATGGTAATTACAGGTTTATATCTAGCAATTCTTATTTTTTTTGCAATTTAGACTGTATTTTACAATTCTGACTTTTTTCTTAAAATTCTGACTTTTTTCTCATCACAAGTTTATATCTCGCAATTCTTATTTTTTGCAATTGCAACTTTATATCACACAATTTTGACTTTTTTCTCGCAACTATCATTTTTTTCCTCATAATTACAAGTTTTTTCTTGCATTCCTTTTTTTTGCAATTGCAACTTTATATCGCACAATTTTGACTTTTGTTGTCGCAACTATGACTTTTTTCTCATAATTTAATAATAAAGTTTAAATAAAGTGAAAAACTCCTTATATTCAGGTGTGCATAATTATTAGGCATGTTTTCTTTTACAGATAAAATGAGCCAAAAAAGATATTTAAGCCAGACTGAGAAGTCCAAATTATTAAATGTCCATGAGAAGAATGCAATACTAATGCATTACAAGAATTTGCAAAGTTAAGGCTTGACCATTGGACAGCGAAATGCTTGTTGAGTCTGCATGGTCAGAAAAAACAGGTGGAGAAGAAAAGATGCATGTTAACTGCAAAAGAATTAGAAATTAAGGTGAAGAATTAGGTGTGACACCATCAGGAACCGTTTCCAGTTCTCCAGCGCCACCATTTTCCAGAACTGCAACCTACCTGGAGTCTTCAGAAGTACAATGTGTCAGGTTCTCAGAGACTTTGCTTGGTAAAAAATCCTAAAAAATGCCCCTGACTTAATAAGAATAACAAGCTGACGTGTTGTGGAATACACGAAGACAGTTTTTTTTTTTCCAAAATCTGGCAGTAAGTTTTGGGAGTTCATTTTAGTCCATCTCTGCAAGTCAGACTTTTCAGGATAGGAGACTAAACATGAACTCCCAAAATGTACTGCCAGATTTTGGAAGATAAATTCTTGAATCAGAGGTACAAGAGGATGTGATGCTTGTCCTTCAAGAGTCACTCTCAACTTATCTGTCTATAAAGCCTATAAAAAAACTGTCTTCATGTATTTCACAACACGTCAGCTTGTTATTCTTATTAAGTCAGGGGCATTTTTTAGGATTTTTTACCAAGCAAAGTCTCTGAGAACCTGACACATTGCACTTCTGAAGACTCCAGGTAGGTTGCAGTTCTGGAAAATGGTGGCGCTGGAGACTAAACGGTTCCTGATGGTGTCACACCTAATTCTTCACCTTAATTCCTAATTCTTTTGCAGTTAACATGCATCTTTTCTTCTCCACCTGTTTTTTCTGACCATGCAGACTCAACAAGCATTTCGCTGTCCAATGGTCAAGCCTTAACTTTGCAAATTCTTGTAATGCATTAGTATTGCAATCTTCTCATGGACATTTAATAATTTGGACTTCTCAGTCTGGCTAAAATATCTTTTTTGGCTCATTTTATCTGTAAAAGAAAACATGCCTAATAATTATGCACACCTGAATATAAGGAGTTTTTCACTTCCAGCCTTCACGGACAGTTATATATCACTTACAAATGATTAAATACAAAATTAATAGTAGTTATTAAGATTGTTGTGGTTTGGAATTGGTAAAATGTGCTTGGTAAAAAAATATGACCAGAATATCAACATGCCTAATAATTCTGCACACAGTGTAGTTTATGTCTCACAATTATTACTTTTTTCTCGTAATTAAGAGTTTACATCTTCCAATTCTTCCAATTCCAATTTATATTTCACAATTTATCAAAGTTTTCAAACATTTGATGGATGGTTGAAATAAAAAATAAAAAAAATGCATTTTTGAGAAAAAAAAAAAGAGAAATCGCGTAGGCCTATAATGTTAAGTCGCATTTTATTATTACATTTAGAAACAGACCTGATGATGACGCGAAATGTTTACAAACACTATAAGCATAGCTAAGCTAGGCTAGTTTCCCTTACTCCACAAAAAATCCTTTCAAATTAACAGTAATGTGATGCGTCCATGTTAATCCTCATGTCCTGTTGTTTGCTGCTTTTTTGCGCATGTAAAATTAATCTCTTGAAAACAAACTTTGGTATTTTTAACAGGTCACAGACACTTACCCTTTCTAAAATAATTAAATTCTAATTTAAAATAATCTTGTCGGTTAACGGTTAATAATCAGTTAATGAGCGTCGACTGTCGGATAGGAAAAATAACTGAAATGAACATCCCTAATTCTGACTTTTTTATCTAAATTGCAACTTTATATCTCGCAATTATGACCTTTTTTCTCACAATTATGACTTTTATATCTTAATTGCAACTTTATATCTCATAATTATTACTTTTTTCTTGCAATTATTAATTTTTTGCTCGCAATTATGACTTTTTCAATCGCAATTATGACTTTTTTCTTGCAATTGTGACTTTTTTCTCGCAATTATGACTTTTTTATTGTAATTGCAACTTTATATCTCGCAATTATGACTTTTTCCTCACAATTATGACTTTTTATATGTAATTGCAACTTTATATCTACTAGTGTACTTTTCTTTGCAATTATTAATTTTTTGCTGCCGAATTATGACTTTTCAATCGCCAATTATATGACTTTCGCAATTGCCAGGCTTTTTTATACGTAATTTACATGCTTTTTATATCTCGCAATTATGACTTTTTTTCTCACAGGTGACTTTTTATATGTAATTGCTGGCTTTACATATCTCCACGAGTGTACTTTGCGTTATTAATTTTTGCTACATAATTTCATGACTTTCCGTGTAATTATATGACTTTTTTCTTGCGATTTGTGACTTTTTCTCGCAATTATGACTTTTGTGTAAGCCCATTTGGCTTTATATCTCATAATTATGACTTTCTCACAATTGCCGAGCACCATCTTATTTACGCAGCTTTATATCTCACAATTATTACTTTTAACGTTTATTATTAATTTTTTGCTTTCGCCAATTATGACTTTTCAGTATAATTGCAACTTTATATCTCGCAATTATGACTTTTTTTCTCACAATTATGACTTTTATATCTTAATTGCAACTTTATATCTCACAATTATTACTTTTTTCTTGCAATTATTAATTTTTTTGCTCGCAATTATGACTTTTTCAATCGCAATTATGACTTTTTTCTTGCAATTGTGACTTTTTTCTCGCAATTATGACTTTTTTATCGTAATTGCAACTTTATATCTCGCAATTATGACTTTTTTCTCACATTTGAGAGCTTGTATCTTGCAATTCTGCCTCCTTTTGTCAGAATTGTACAATATAAACTGTGCAATTGTGAGGTATAGAGTCCAATTTTATACGTTTCTAATATAAGAATGTTGGTAACCAAACAGTTGACGGTAGTCATTGATATGGGGAAAAATACTATAGTAGTTGATACTACAGAACAGGGTTGGAATCATTTTTGTGTGAACTGCCCCTTTAAGGAGGAGCAACAGATGGAGACTTAACTAATCAATCCTCTTCACATAATCATTCATAATTAAAAGAGTCTCATCAGCTGACAGCTGCATTCACAAGAAGCAGCACGTCGCCCTTCTGTCAGATTCGTTTCAAAGATTAAACCTGAATGAGACTCCATTTACAAGCATGTTTAAATTTCAGTAACTTACTGACAGCAGGCGTGTAACGCTTTCTACAGCAACATGCGATGCTCCTTGATTCACAATGAATGTTAACATGATCACATACAGCTGTAGGACGTTCAACACTCACCTTGTAAAACAGACAGGAGCCCAAAATGACGTACATACGCCTCATGCCGTAGAAATCCTCAGACTGAACAATGAGAGAACAGAGAAAGTGTTATTTTATACCAGTGTAACTTCATTATCACTGCTATATTATCATAGTTATGCTATATTATTATAATATAGCATTATTGGTTTTAGATTTAGCTACCCTTCTTAGTATTGTACGTTTATAATGAGAAAAACAGTTTGTTTTCCTCTGACATCACCAAGACCTTCATGTTAAAATTGTTATAAATGCATTTAAAATTATTTCCGTACAGATTTTAAAGAATAATCTGAAAATGTAATGACCTTCAAACTGTATTTTAAAAAATGTAATTTTTTGTTCCCTAAAATATACAATTTGCATTTAAATTCTGTAGCAGTTTTTACATTGTGTCCACCACAACAGTGCTATTTTGGTATTATTTATGTACTATTAAAATATTTAATATTTTGAATTAGTTAAGTTTTATATGTATTTCACTTTCCATTTTAATTTCAGTTTGTGTTATATATATTTAAATCTAAAATTTAGCATTATTTGTATACTATTAATGTATTTATTAATATTTTTATTTATTTTATATTTTTCATTGTATTCATTTTTTTGCAAACACACAGATTTATATATATTTGTATATATTATTAATGTATTTTTAATATTTTTATAGCTTTTATTTTATTATTTTTTATTTTAGCTTTCTTCTTTTTTTTTTCATTTTAGTTTAAATTTTGGTTATTTTTTAATGTGTAATTTTTATTTATTAGTGCTGTGCAACGATTAATTGCATCCAAAATAAAAGTTTTTGTTTACATAATATATGTGTGTGTACTGTGTATTTATTTATTTTGTACATATATAAATACACACACAAGCATGGATATATTTAAGAAAAATATGTTATGTTTATATATTAAATATGTTTATATATAATATTACTTATATCAATAAAAATATATCAATGTAAATACATGTAAATATTTTGAAAATACATGCTGTATGTGTGTTTATTTATATATACATAATTATTTATTTATTTATTTATATAAAAATAAAAATTTATTTTGGATGCACTTTTATTTAGTTTTTTAATTTTTCCAGTTTTAATTATTGTAGTATTAATGCATTTATTAATATTTTTATTTATTTTATATTTTTCATTTTATTCTTTTTTTTTGTAAACACACATTTAAATATTAGCAATACGTATATACTATTAACGTATTTTTATTTTTTTTGTGATTATTCTTTTTTTTTTGGTGATTAATCATGATTAATCATTGCATAGCACTTTTATTTAGTTTTTAATTTTTTAATTTAATTAGTACTATAATTGTAGTACTTCAGTCTTAAAAGTATTTTAAATCTTATTTTAAATCTGTTTCAATCTATAAATCAGTTCGTTGCCAAGGCAAGATCTATATTTGTTTCATTTTTTTTTACGTTTTCATTTAATATTTATATATAATTTAGCTTTAGCTTTATTTAAACTACCAAAAAGTATTCTAATAGTTATTTTTACTTAAAAAATTACAGCACTGTACCATATACAGTATCTCAAAACAACCTGACATCAAATCATCAAATGACATATTGATTTTAATTCTTTCAGTTATACATTTATCATAAAAAAAATGGGTTATCTGAGCTCAATAATTTTTCTTACCATGTCACCAAAATCTGACGACTCAAAGTCTGAGAGCACAGTGTCCACATCAACCTGGAGAAACAGTCAAAACATAAACACCTGAGATCATGTTGTTTATTAATATTACGCCCATATTGTACCAGTTTCATGAGGATGTTCACCAAAAAACAGTAGCATATGGATCTGAACAGCATGAGAGTGAGTAAATACTGACAGAACTGGTTGAAATCTTCCTTTAAACTAATGCACGAAACACTGTGAGGCAATTGATTACATTCAGAGCTCATGCATCATTTAGTAATCGCACCTTTATGTCTGCTGGTAAAGTGAGCCAGCGGACGGCCGGCAGCCCGTCTAAGAACAGACTCCCTGAGATGTCGGGGGTGGGCGGTCTGGAGCTGTCAATCAAACGCGACGGCTGGATGAGCTGCTGAAAGAAGAGGCAGAAAAAATGATCCAGACGAGGTGCGTTCTCCTCCTCACAGAAGCAGCTGAAGAGAGAGACAGAGTTTGTACAGTCACCATCTGCACACATAACACTCTCGAGAAATTACACATACACATGCATACCTGTCAAGAGATCCGTACATGACCTTAAGCGTTCGGACGACTCCTTCAATCACAGTCTGCAGATACAACAGAGGAACCCTGCGGGACAGACACAACAAACACTCAAACAAAGTCTATAATTTACCCTAAAATTAAAAAATGTAATGCAAATGAAATGGCAAAAACAATGCTAAAATCTAGAAATAAAATAAGAGATGGAAAAGTGAGAACTACTATTAAACTAATACTTCAAATAAAATAAAATATATTATAATTATAATAATAATAATTATTATTCTAAAAGTTGTTTATTATAAATCATTATTATTATTATTATATCTTCATTTAAAATAAACCCAAAGGCATAACATTTAAAACAGAAATATCTAAAACTATATTTCTGATGCTTTTATATTATTAAATATAATAATAAAAATAATATAAAAATAAAATGAAATAAAGTAACATGAAAACAGATAAAATAACATAAAAATTGTGAATTAAACAAAAAGAATACTAAAGTTAAAAATAAAATCAAGGGTGGAAAAGAACTACAATGAAACTAAAAAATTTAACAAAATTAAAATGTTTAGTAAATTCAATTATTATTAATATTCATATTATTATTAAAAATGTTTTCTTCTTTTTCTTCTTCTTCTTCTTCCTACTTAGCACTAAATCCCCATTTAAAATAAACCCAAAGGCATAAAATAAAAGAAATATCTAAAACTATATTTCTGATGCTTTTATATTAATAAATATAACTAATAAATATAACAATAAAAATAAAATAAAGTAAATTAAAATAATATAAAAGGTGGAAAAGAACTACAATGAAACTAAAATTGTAGTAAATTCAATTATTATTATTATTATTATTATTATTATTAAAGTTGTTTTATTATAAACTATTATTATTATTATTATTATTATTATTATTTAATCCCCATTTAAAATAAACCCAAAGGCAAAAAATTAAAAAAAGAAGTATCTAAAACTATATTTCTGATGCTTTTATATTAATAAATATAATAATACAAATAATATAAAAATAAAACAAAATAAAATAAATAAAATAGCATGAAAACAAAAGAACACAAAAATTATGAATTGAAAAAACACAATACTAAAACTAGATATAAAATCAAGGGTGAAAAAGAACTACAATGAAACTAAAAAAATTAAACAAACATTAAAATTATGTAGTAAATTTAATTATTGTTATTATTATTATTATTATTATTATTTAATCCCCATTTGAAATAAACCCAAAAACATAATATTAAAGGGGTGATCGGATGCCCATTTTCCACAAGTTGATATGATTCTTTAGGGTCTTAATGAAAAGTCTCTAATATACTTTGATTAAAAAATGTCGATGGTTTTGTAAAACAACACCCTTTTTACCTTGTCAAAATCAGCTCTGCAAAAATCAACTCATTCTAAGGGGTTGTTCCTTTAAATGCAAATGAGCTCTGCTCACCCCGCCCCTCTCTTCTCTCTGTGGAAAGACGGTCTTGTTTACTTTAGCCGCATTTAGCCACGTTTAGCCGCTAAACTTCCTAACTACCACGCTATAAGGAAAGGCGATCGCAAAGATTCATAAAAAAACACTTATACACACTTCTGCTGTAAGTGAAGCTGGATCATGAATGATCTGCGCGAACATAAATGGATATATGTAGATCGAGAGGTGCATTCCCTTCACAAACAAACGTAATCCACTGCATCTTCAGCGGCTCAGATGTCGGGAGTAAATGACGACTACTATGTTCATTATTACATCCAACAACACAACACCTCAATCACTCAATCGGAGATATTCTTGTCTAACTTACATCCCTGCTCCGGCATCAAAACATGGAAAGTTACTGGACTGTGACAGCTGGTCTAAGGTAAGAGCTCATGTCAATCAATTATCGTGGGAGCGGCCTCTGTGGGTCTGACGCAACAACGACAGGCATCTGAGAACGGCTCGATTTGAAAAAGGGGAAATTATTTTTACAGATTAATTAAAAACCACTGCATGGATTTTTATCATTATAGATTTGTACATACACTGCCAACACACATTAATGTTCAAACAACATGAAAAAGTGAACTTAGCATCCGATGACCCTTTTAAAAAATAGAAATATCTAAAACTATATTTCTGATGCTTTTATATTAATAAAATAAAACAAAATATCACAAAAAATTGCAATATAAAAAATGGAAAAGAATTACAATTAAACAAAAAATTAAACAATTACCCTTAATTTAAAATGAACCCAAAGGCATAACATTTAAAAATAAAAATATCTTTTAAAAATCAAACCCAGAACTAAAGTGAATATCCACTCTCAATAGAAATGAATAAAAATAAAAATAAATGTCAAATAAAAAGGGAAATCTCATGCTTTTGTAAAATAAAACAAAATAAAATATAAACTACAAATGTAAAATAAAAAAAAATAATAATAAAATCTACTAACTTTTTTGAAGAAGCATATATTGTTTATATAACTAGGAACATGTAAAATGGCCAACTTTCATAAGTTTGTCTTTTACGAAAAACACATGGACAGTTTTCTATATAGTATTTCCGATTACTTGAGAGACTCTAAATTACATGACAAGCAGTGGATTGTGGCACATCCTGAGAGACGTCATTCCTCTGTCATTCTTCATTGTGGAGCAACAAACATCTAAACTTATGAACAAGCTGAACATCTGGGATTACTGAGATTATTGATTACTATTGAGAAGTAGGATGACGTCAAAGATCATGTATCATCATATGAGCTGATTATAAAGATCAGTACCAATTACAATCACTGGAACTATTCTCTGGTTTACAGGTACTGATTTGCAGATGGGATGATTATAGAGATTACTGTTTAGTTTTGGGAGCTGAGCTGATTATAATGACACTTATTATAGTTATTATCTAAATTACAGTGGCCCCTTGGCAGACGGGATGATTGTAGAAATGAGAAATACCTGTTGGCAGGTACAGCTATCACCAGCAGATTGGATCCTTCCTTCCAGTAGCCCACATGAACCAACTGCTGCTGGAGCCACAGAGAGGAACTACCGACACAAACACACACGATATATGGCATTAACTATTTTTTAACATTGATAATAAACACAAATGTCTCTTGAGCAGCAAATCGGCATATCAGAATGATTTCTGAAGGATCATGTGACACTGAAGACTGCAGTAATGATGCTGAAAATTCAGCTTTGCGTCACAGGAATCAATTACATTTTAGCAGATATTCATATAGAAAACAAGTTATTTAAATTGCAATAATATTTAACAGTTTTAAAGCATTTTTCAACAAATGAATGCAGTTTTTGGTGAGCATAAGAGATAAATATTGATATAAAAAGCCCTCACCTGACTATCTGTCCTCCTGTGACATTCTCCAGCATGTCGCAGAGCGTCAGGAAAATGCCTCTCACCGCTTTCAGCTGAACCGCAGCTTCAGACGCTGGATACTGGTACAAAATCTCCTGCTGTAAAGAGGAAAGACTGTTCAGTTTAACAGGTAATACTGACCCCAGGTCATTTTATGGCATATACGCATGATCATGCTGTCATATAAAAAAATGAATTTTATTTGAGATCATTTTGCTTAAATGGAGGATAAAATTGTCCCCCTAACATCACAAGATAATATTAATAAATATATTTGAGAATAAATGTCTTAATTATAAGATATCTTAGAGAATAAATATCTTTCAGAATAATAAAAAACTAAAGTGTGAGCATTCACTCGGACCAGAAAAATTAATTATTTTTAAAATGAAGTATTTTTCTAATTAAATTCTGATGATACGTTCATATTAATGCCATCCAAGCACATCCTACAGAATATATAAATAATATAACAACAAAATAAATAAATAAATAAATAAAAATAAAATTGTTTAAGAAGCTTGAATTGTTCGTTCATAGGAGCATGTATTAAATAAATTAAATATTTGTATTAAAATATATTAATGCATTAATACATGTATTAATATGTATTAAAAACATATAAAATAAAAAAAAATAAAACAAAAACTTCTTGAAGAAGCATAGATTGTGGCTTTTGTAGATTATGAGCATGTATAAGTAAATTGGGTAATTCAAAAATAAAATAAAATTAAATTAAATTAAATAAAACGAACTTTCTGAAGAAGCATGGACTGTTTATAAGACTATGAGCATGTACTAAGTAAACTGGGTAATTGAAAAATAAAATAAAATAAAACAAAATAAAACAAAATAAAATAGGGTAAGAAGCTTGCATTGTGCATAAGATTAGGAGTAAGTAAACTGTAAAATAATAATAATAATAATAATAATAATAAAAATAAAATAGTTTAACAAGCTTGAATTTTTCATAAGATTAGGAACATGCCTTAAGTAAATCGTGTAAATTTAAAAAAATCTATAAAATAGAAAATAAAATAAAATAAAATAAAATAAAACATGAACTTTCTGAAGAAGCATGGACTGTTTATAAGACTATGAGCATGTACTAAGTAAACTGGGCAATTTAATAAAATAAAATAAAATAAAATAAATAAAAATAAAATAAAATTGTTTAAGAAGCTTGAATTGTTCATAAGATTAGAAACGTGTTAAGTAAATTGTGTAAAATAAAAAATACATAAAATAAAACTGAAATTAAAATAAAATAAAACATGAACTTTTTGAAGAAGCATGGGTTGTTTATAAGACTATGAGCATGTACTAAGTAAACTGGGTAATTAAAAAAAATAAAATAAAATAAAAAACCTGTATTATATGTATTAAATGAATTAGGTAAAATAAAATAAAATAAAATAAAATAAAACAGTTTAAGAAGTTTGAATTGTTGATAAGATTAGGATTAATGTGTCAATTAATTTGTGTAAAATAAAATAAAAATAAAATAAAATAACAACACTTTTTTGAAAAAGCATGGAGTGTTCATAAGAAACTATTAGCATTTACATGGGTAAATAAATAAATAAAAAATAAAATAAAATAAAATAAAATAAAATCACTTGGAAGAAGCAGGAATTGTTAATTAATAAGGCTAGGAGTATGTATTAAGTAAACTGGGTAAATTAAAAAGTAAAATAAAATATATATATTTAAAAAAAAAAAAAAAAAGTTGTTTATATAACTGGGAATATGTAAATGGTCCAACTTTCATAAGTTGAGTTCCTCTTTTACGAAACACATTGACTTTGAACTACGAGCAGCTCACAGCTCATAACTTTGCCAAAACCCACATTTATTCCCATGAGGAGCCGCTATTGTTCTTATGTGCAAACCACAGCAGCATGAGATGGTTGAGGTTTGTCTGCAGGAGAGAATGAAGGGGAGGGACGGTTCCTTTGTCGTTTTGATTAGTATGCGGAGCAGGAACGATGCAATCTGGCTTCAACGCTTTCAGACCGCGAACGTATGAGTTTGTGTGACAAATGAAGTTCTCATATCCTCCTTCAAACCCTCACACACCCACACACACACACACACACACACAAACGTGTATCTCTTATCTCCTCAGCATATTCCTTACACTGTAAACATTCAAGTCAGCGTTCAATGGTGGGCAATGCTGTCATTTTGGCTTGACGGCAGCTCTGCGGCCTGCGGTTTGAGTGCCGCAGCGCATAAAAACACACATTATAAACGCTCAAACTCACATTAGAGCTCGGCGCGGTATCAATCACGGCAGACAGAGAGAGGTTTTTAAGTGAGTCAGAGTGCAAATGCTTCCACTGAGAGCAATGCTCAGAGATTTAATGCCGTAAATCAACCGCTCTGAACTTTCAGCACCTGGACGGATGCATTTACAAAAGCCGTTTCGACGTGTTCAAAACTAAGGGCTGACAGGAGCCGTCTGTAGGCCAAAAACACAATTGAAATCTTTGTAGAGGGTGTAAATCTGTGTAAGACTAGGTCAGAGTTCCTCATTCCTGCAGAGTTTAGTTTTATGTGATCCAACACACCTGGCTGCAATTTTCATGCAAACTCAAAGACTCTGATCAGTTGATTCGAGTGTGTTTAGTGTTATTAGCTGGATCTAAACTTCACAGGAACTGGCTCTGCGGGACCAGGAGTCATTAACTTTATCGTTAAATAAACTGACCTTAAACTGAAATAAAGCTGAAATAAAATGTAAATGCTAACAACATTTTAATTTTCTTTTTAGTTTACGTTAGTACTAAAAACAATCAAAATAGATGAAACAACAAACTAAAACTTAATCTGAAATGGAAAAAAATAAATAAAAAAAATAGTAATATTTAAATAGAACAAAAAGTAATACAAATGACAAAACAACATGACAAAATCACTAAAACTTAAACTGAAATTAAGTTGAAAACTGAAAATATAACAATAAAAGCCAATTCTAAATAATAATAAAAACTATAACAGTAGATGAATAACACTAACATATCACTTCCCTGTACCAGGTGAATCTCTACTGTCAAAAACGGCATATTTGAGTAAAACAAATAAATTAATCAATTACTTAAATCAACAAATAAAATAAAATCCAAAGTGAAAAAAAAAATAAAATAATATTTAGCATAATTAAAATTAAGCTAGTTCATACTGATTTTAATTTTAAAATCACATTGTAATTTACACTGTTTTACACTATGTACACAATGTTTTAATTATAAATAATATTTAGAATAAAAAAACAAAGCATATTTATGCTGATTCTAATAACAAAAATAATTGTAACTTACAATATGTTTTATAACATTTATATAATTTAATATTTTATTATAAATAATTTATAAATAAATAAATGAATGAGCAAAAAATAAATAAATAAATAAAAATAATAATAATATTATAATTAAGCATAAAGAAAATTAAGCTAGTTCATACTGATTTTAATTTTAAAATCACATTGTAATTTACACTACACTTAATTTCAAGAATATTACAAGAATAATAAAACTGTATTAATACATTATAAATAATATTAAGCATAAAAAACAAAGCTAATTCATACTTTTTCATATTTTAATTACAAAGATTTAACTGCAATTTACAGTATTATGTTTTATTATATTTCTATAATTTAACATTTTAATTTTATAAATAATTTATAAATATTTATAAAAAAAACAATTAAATAAAAAAACTGAGCTAGTGTATAGTGATTTTAATTTTAAAATTAAATTGTAATTTACACATAATTTCAAAAATATTACAAGAATAATTAAAATTTGGGGGAAATAAATTATAAATAATATTTAGCATAAAAAACAAAGTTAATTTATGCTGATTTTAATAACAAAAATAACTAACCTACAAAATAATGTTTTATAATATTTATATGATTTAATATTTTAACTGTATAAATAAATAAAGGCAACAAATTTGTGTTTATAATATTTAGAATAAAGAAAATTGACCTAGTTCATACTCATTTTAATTTTAAAATCACATTGTAATTAACACTACACCTAATTTCAAGAATATTACAAGAATAATGAAAATTTGGGGGAAATAAATTATAAATAATATTTAGCATTAAAAAAAAGAAAGCGAAAAAAGTATTGTCTTTTACAATATCTTTTATAATATTATTATAATTTAATATTTTAATTTTATATTATATAAATATATAAATATATCAATTTTTAAATATTTATTTAAAATAATTTATTTTACAGATAATTTCTAAAAATGATAAAGAACATTGTAATTTACAATAAATGTAATACTTGTCAATATTTTAACATTGCTATATCTTTTTAATAATATAATATAAATTTTAACATTGCTAGATATTTTTTCATAATATATTGGGAAATGTGTTTAATTGCCATTAAAATAATTGTACAATACAAAAGAAAAAAAAAAGAAAAAAACATTAATGGCCGTTTAACATACATCTTATTTTCTATATGAAAACAACTTTTTTATTTTATGTTGTTTCTGCATTACCGACAGTCGTGACTAATTCACATGTTGCTTCTCTTTATGAATTGAGCAGTTTAAGACTTAAAAAAGAAAACTTTCCAAAGTCCTCCTGAGTGATTTTTTTTTTTCTCTCTGATGGGAACGCGGCGTCTGCCTGTGAATTATTCAGGCAGACGCAGGCAAACGTCTCGCTCTCTTCTCCCGTTTCCTCACGTCACGCTGACGGCGCTATAAACGCGAGCCGAGCGTCAGCGGCACAGCAGAGCCATTCATGCTCATTCCTGGCAGCTCGCCGCGGACCAATTTAACGGGGGAAACTCTTTTGGACAGTGAAATCACGTTAATGGATTAAGCGTTGAAAAAAACCACACGCAGCTGCTTTAGTTTTGCCCAGTTCTCACAACCTGAAAATGATTTCTGTAATGCAATCAATGGGGAGAAAGTTCTGAAGAGACTGACCTCGTCCTGCGGCGAATCCGAGTCCAGTTTGAGCGAGAGGTACATGACTATGTGTGGGACGTGTGCGATGGACATCTGGAGCTCGACTGTGTCCTCGCCCCACAGCAGCCGCACCAGCTGACTGACCGCGGGAGCCGCTTTCGCTCTCGAGTCTGGACCCATCCCGACGGGACAGACCGTCTCCAGAGTTAACCTCACCTGAAAAACACACACAAACAACCTGAAATAAATATCAACAACACAACCATATCAAGCTGCTTACACTAAGAAAAGTCTATAACAATAGGGCTCAGAATAATTATTAATATTATATCATGTATTAATATGTGTATTATAATATATATTAGTAAATTATACTATTATAATTAATATTTAATGAAATTTTACAGTATTAAATATCTATATAATATATAAAATGTTTTTTTTTTTTCATTTGGGGTATTTCAATCTAAAAATTTAACAACAGAAATTAGACCTAATATTTAATTTATTTCATTAAATAATAAAATAACTAATTTAAAAATGTCATTAATTATATGTTACAAATTTTACAATATATTATTTTCTAATATTTTTTTCTGTATTACATCATATATATATATATATATATATATATTATACACACACAAATACCTTTTACAGTAATTTACATACAGTATTTACAATATAATATTTTAGAATATTTTTAACAATATTAATATTTAGCAGTTTATTATAATATTTACTGTACACACACAAAATACCTATTACAGTACTTGGCATGAACTTAAGAAATAAGAAAAATTAAGCTAGAATTATTTTTAATCATTGTGATTTACAACATATGTTAGAATATTTTTATTTTATAACTATTAATATTTAATTGAGCAAACAAATTAGAAAAATTAAGCTAAAATTATTTAGTCATTGTGATTTATAATATAATATTTTAGATTTTTTTTTTTATTTTAGAACAATATTATTATTTAATTGAGCAATTTATTATAATTTTTACTGTATACACACACACACACACACACACACACACACAAACAAAATACCTATTTTAGTTATTTATATAAACTTAATAAATAAGAAAAATTATGCTAAAATGGTTTTTAATCATTGTGATTTACAATATATTTCAGATTTTTTTAATAACAATATTAATATTTAATCGAGCAATTTATTATCCTTTTTACTGTATAAACACACACAAACAAAGTACTTATTTCAGTTATTTACATAAACAAATAAGAAAAAATAAGCTAAAATGATTTTTTTACTCATAGTGATTTACAATATAATATTTTAGAATATTTTTATTTTATAACAATATTAATATTTAATTGAGCAATGTATTTTTACTTTTACTGTATTACATAAATGATTATTAAAATTTATATTATATAATATATATATAAAATTTATAGATAATTTCCTGACAGAACATTTCCAGCATGATCAAATATATAAACAAAACGTCTGTTTTTCTGTATTTCTTTTCTCACATTGTGAGAAACTGTTCATTTCAGTATGAACAGTCACATCATTTTACACATTCGCCAACAACTTATTTTTCCCTCTGCACCGAGGTCAAGCAAAATTAAACTTAAAATTAGGGTGCACGGCGCAGCTGTATAATAATGGTTGTTAATGCCAGGGTTGTTTTACTTGGCAAAAATAAATATAAATTATATTTTTTGTCCAACAGCCTGACATTAACCTTAACTGATGTAAATAACCTCAGAAAGGCTAAATGATGACGCTCTAAAGAGATGTGGTTGTGTAAAAAGAGACTCTCACTGTGCTCTACCACAGGTTGTTTCAGAAACATAAACCGTTGCACAGTAATACCGTGCCAATCCTCCAGGTCTGAACTATTTCTATCCGATTTTCCACATGCAAAGTTATTTTGATGGCATAAAAGCAAGAGAACTTGTTTTGAACCTAAATACCTCATCCAAATGAATCACTGACTGTAAAACCCAAACTTTTAAACAGCAGTGTAGTTTTAAAGAAATTACTACTTCTATTCAGAAAGGATGCATTAATGCAATCAAAAGTGACAGTAAAGACATTTATAACGTTAGAAAAGATTTCTATTCCAAATAAACAGTTTTCAGCAGCAAATCACCATATTAGAATGATTTCGAGGATCGTATGGCACTGAAGACTGGAGTAATGATGCTGAAAATTCAGCTTTGCATCACAGGAATAAATTATGTTTTAACATGTATTAACATAGAAAAGGGTTATTTGAAATTTTAATAATATTTCACAATTTTACTGCTTTTACTGCACTCTTTAATCAAATAAATGCAGCCTTGGTAAGCAGAAGACCCGAAATTGCATATGACTTAAACACATAGCTCCAAAGTCAGACACATATTGCTGCTAAAAACAAATCTTAACTTTCCAAAATTGTACAGATCATAAAAAGCATACACTCAGACATCAAGGAGAGCAGCAGCTCACAGAAAGCAGCGCATTCACTCCCACGCGGCTGTTTAACATGCAGAGCCAAGCTCACGAGTGTCTGCTGACCGCAAACAGCTGGCCTGCAGCGTTGAGCTCGAGGACGGCGAGCGGGAAAACCGCAACAGCCTGTTATTAGAGCGTGTGAAGGACTGCAACTTCCACAGCGACCTCACATTCACATCACAAATTTCATTTGTAAGTCACTTTGGATAAAAGTGTCTGCTAAATGAATAAATGTAAATGTAGGTATGATGTCATCACACATTAGGGCCAAATCTAGGAGGTTAAGCTTGACTGGGCGACACTTTGAAGAGCTTTTATTACATTGGCCTTTCTACAGAACTGGTGCAAAGTCAGAGTTGGGAAAAATGTCTTTTTCCACAAATGTTGTATGTATGCAAATTGCATAATATCCAAGGTACACATTTCTAGTAATTGTGCAGTTAATTCTCATATTGTATTTTCAGAAAGGTTTGGAAAATTTGTGACCCTGGACCACAAAACCAGTCATAAGGGTCAATTTTGTGAAATAAAAGAAAATACACTGCCGGAAAGCTGAATAAAATTGATGTATGGTTTGTTAGGATAGGACAATATTTGGCAGAGATAGAACTATTTGAAAATCTGGAATCTGAGGGTGCATAAAAATCTAAATATTGAGAAAATCACCTTTAAAGTTGTCCAAATTAAGTTCTTAGCAATGCATATTACTAATCAAAAATTACAGTTTGATATATTTACAATAGGAAATTTACAAAATAACTTCATGGAACACAATTCTTATGAAATATCATAATGATTTTTGGCATAAAAGAAAAGTTGATCATTTTCATCCATACAATGTATTTTTGGCTATTGCTACAATTATTCCCGTGCTACTTGAGACTGGTTTTGTGGTCCAAGGTCACATTTGTCCTCTCCCCAAATTTGTCACTACCAAAACACAGTAATAATAACTTAATAAGAATGGTTATACTGACCTGTCAAGATTTTGCTTACATCTACATTGTAAATATATATTTTTTGCTATTTTATTAACATTTTTCAGAGGTAAATCAATAACAATTACAATTTTAACAATATTTCAAGTGTTATTTATGAGATTTGTTGTATTCTGAATCCATTTTTTCTTTGTAAAAGGCAAAAAGTTGTTCATACTGATTTCAAAGTTAAGGATTCATTAGTTTGAATGTACATTGAATCAAAAACGCATTACAAGTAATGCAAGTTATGTCATAATATTACTTTTTTTAAGTAACCAGTAAAGTAACGCATTACTTTTGAATTTCTAAGAAAATATTTGAGTTACTTTTTCAAATAAGTAACGCCAGTTACTTTTTTACCCATTTATTGATTGACAAGTCTCTTGTCGGGAAATTGGGAATAAACATGATGTTACTGTATACTCGACTAAATGTGAACATGCATTAAATCATCTCACTCACAAAAAACAGATTCAGTATCAGTATATAACTCAGAATATGACCGCAACCCTGAAATAATTGAATATGTTAAATAAAACAAATATCCTTTATGTATTTAATCCCATTAACCAGTGTCTCTGCTGCTGACCTTCGATGATGCAATTCAACCATACTAATATAAGCAAAAATGACTTTAGATAAACTAACATTTGTGCTTCATTTTTCTATAGCTGAAGAGTGATCTCCTGCATAAATGTACTTTTCTTTTAGCTTGAGGTGAATTCAATTCATTTTTTTGGTGTAAAAGGGCTTTTACATTAGAATTGTTTTATATTAAAAACAAAGTAGCAAGCCCTGCCCAGATTTAAAAAAGTAATGCAAAAGTAACGTAACGCATTACATTCCATAAAAAGTAACTAAGTAACATAATTAGTTACTTTTTCAGGGAGTAACGCAAAATTGTAATGCATTACTTTTAAAAGTAACTTTCCCCAACACTGGTGACAGTAATGCTTTGGTAGCAACCACATCACATTACAGAATTTTAACCCATATACTAAAACATACTAAAATATAGGGATGCACCGAAACGTATCGGCCGAAATGCTTGCGCGTTTTGTCAGTAAAGCCGGTTCTGTAATCAGCGGTAAATGCCATCAGGTGCGTGATTTCACGTTGAGCCGTATATACTACACACAGCGAGCTGCGCAAATCCATGTTCATTATCAGTGTGAATTTGCGCAGCTCGTCAGTGAACAACGGCTGTGTGTAGTATATACGGCTCAACGTGAAATCACGCACCTGATGGCATTTACCGCTGATTACAGAACCGGCTTTACTGACAAAACGCGCAAGCATTTCGGCCGATACGTTTCGGTGCATCCCTACTAAAATACAAAAAATTGCATAACTGAACAAAAATTTTGTTTATGTCCCCGATATAAGGAAGTTTGTGTTTCATTTTGTTACTACTGAAACAATGATGACATTTCGGTTGTGACTGTTTCGGTAGTGACAATTTTATGGGATAACACCCAAAAATGTGACGTTTTGGTAGTGACAATTTTACATACTTTTGAACCTAGCTTAAAGATGCTAATCAGTACATGGTTAGCTAGCACAGTTCTGAACAGTGGTACACATATAAAAACTGAATATTATGGAATAACTGCCCAAAAAAAGTGTGCTTAATTATAGAAAAATGGTGTTCGGTAGTGTAGGGCCCTATGAAATCTGTTTTATGTCTTTCCAAATTCCGTTTTATTTTTTTCCAAATTCCATTTTTTAACGAATTCCATTTTTTAACGAATTCCATTTTTTTTGACAGTAAAGTTAAAGTGTGCAGAAAAAAAAACAGTAAAATTGTGAAATATTATTACAATTTAAAAAAAAACTATTTTCTATGTGAATATATATTAAAATGTAATTTATTCAAGGGATCAGAGTTGAATTTTCAGCATAATTTCTCCTTCAGAAATCATTCTAATATGCTGATTTCTAAACACTGTTGAAACTGAAACATTTACATCAGGCTTGTTTAATAAATAGAAAGTTTAAAAGAACAGAATTTATTTAAAACAGAAATAACTTCTAACATTAATAATGTCACGTTTGCTTAATTTAATGCATTCTTGCTGAATAAAACGACTAAATTCTTTTAAAAAATAAATAGATAAATCTGACCCTGCATTGGTGTCAGTGTCCAAAGAAAGGCCACTGCCGGTGGACATGATGGTTTTGTTCCTGTGGTTTAGTAACTCTTATATTCGTTCTTGACATTGAAAATCAACAATCACACAACTCTTACCTTATAATTTCATAATTCACCAGGCGAAGCGAAGTTCATTTTAAAATCTTGGCAAGCCTTTTGAAACCTCACGAGAGCACAGTTCCTCTACCCTAATATCATAATAGCCCCGTCTGTCCTTTTTTGTCCTACGGTGTAATTTGCTATGGGTTCTCGTCCTTTAATCACTTTCTCCCTCTGTCCTCTCCGCAGGATAATGGCTCTTTTCCTGTGGCCTACACAAACAAGCGTTACCGTAACCGCCGTCGCTGCCGGGGCGACGCGACTCTGTAATTTCAACATTCCGTCCTCTTTCAGGCAACTGAGTGAAGAGAACCAGCTTGAGAAGTGATCAGATTCTGAGCATTCTCAGAAAGAAGCGGCGTCTAGCTACAGTCAAAGAAAACACGGCTGCAAAGCGTCATCATTTGACTGAACTCAGCATCTTCTGTGATGCTTGCTTGTGAGAAACGCACTTTTAAAATGGTTCTTTATTGGGATTTATGGCTCCAAGAAGAACCTTTAACAAACTTTCCATTGCACAGAAGCTTCTTTATAGTGAAAAATGGTTCTCCTGTAGTGCTGTGCAATGATTAATCGCGATTAATCGCATCCAAAATAAAAGTTTTTGTGAACATAATATATGTGTGTGTACTGTGTATATTTATGATGTACATATAAATACACACACATATATTATGTAAACAAAAACTTATTTTGGTTGCGATTAATCGTTGCCCAGCACTATTCTCAACATTATTTAAATACTCTTCACACACAAAAACGCTTCTTTTAATATTTCTTTGAGGAAAGATGGTTCTTCTATGGTATCGCTAAGAAAACCCCACTTTAGAACATTTATTTTTAGGAGTGTACTGCAAAAATTGGTCTTTTTGGACTTTTTGTTTAAAACTAGCTTTAAAAAAAAAGAATAAAACTGCCTAAAAACACTTTATAAGATTTTTTCAGAACATCTTTAACACATTGAAGATGTAGCATTTATGCAAGTTAAAAAGAAGTTTCTTTTGCTCACCAAGGATGCATTTATTTGAGAAAACATAAAAACAGTAATATTTTGAAATATTACTACAATTTAAAATAACCTGTATTGTTTGTGAACATATTGTATGTTAACCATGTTATTAACATGGTAACCATGTTACAAACATGCTAACAAAGTGCTAGTAACTTGCTAATCATGCTAAAAACATGTTAACAACATGCTAGTAACTTGTTAATCATGTTAACACCATGCCAGCAGCTTGCTAATCATGCTCAAAACATGCTAGCAACATGCTAATCATGCTAAAAACATGTTAACAACATGTTAGCAACTTGCTTATCATGCTAGCAACAAGCCAGTAACTTGCTAATCATGCTAGAAACATGCTAGCAAACATGCTAATAATGCTATGTTATTAACATGGTAACCATGTTAGAAACATGCTAGCAAAGTGCTAGTAACTTGCTAATCATGCTAGAAACATGCTAATCATGCTATCAACATGCTAGTAACATGCTAGTCATGTTATAAACATGTTAGCAATACGCTAATCATGGTAAAAACATGTTAACAACATGCCAGTAACTTGTTCATGATGCCAGAAACATTCTAGCAACATGCTAATTATGCTAACATCATGCTAATAATATGCTACTTATTTTATAAACATGTTAGTAACATGCAAATCATTCTAGAAACATGCTAGTAACATGTAAGTCATGTTATAAACATGCTAGTAACATGCTAACTACATGTTAATCATGCTAGCAACATGTTAGTAACTTGCTAATTATGCTAGTAACGTTAACAACATGCTATCTATCTGTTTTTCTGAAAGATTGTTGTCTTCAAAACTTTCAGACGTTAATCTTTACAACTTTTAAACTGAAAGCTATGTTTGACTGAAAACTGTCAAACTTTTAAAACTTTTTAAACTCTTTCAACTTTTTAAAATTTTTAAAACTTTCAGGCTAGGCTTTCTCAAGCCAACTTCAAATTTTGTCTTGACAAACTTCTTTATCTAGTTTATTTCTGTGATCAAAGCTGAATATTCAGCATCATTACTCCAGTCTTCAGTGTCACATGATCGTTTAGAAATCATTCTAATATGCTGATTTGCTGCTCAAGAAACATTTCTGATTATTATTCTGATTGTTTATTAGTTAAAGTCTCCATGATCTCGAGGGCTCATGTCTCTCCATTAATGTAAGGAAAAATATCTTAAAATCAGTTGCTTATAGAAGCATAACACATCTCTCATTCATGACCATAGCATGAATGGTGCGGGACAAGTTGTGTGCCAAATTTTAATAGCTTGTGTTCAGATCACTAATGCTTTAAAGATGCAATTCTAAATTTAAAAAAAGTTCTTCACAACAACTTAAATGCTTTTATTTTCAATCACCCGTTGAGCTGAGTTTAAAGCTAATTTGCAAAGTGCCTTCAAACTTCACACAGCTTCTGGGTTTGGGGTTTAGATGAAGTGTTTTGGGTTGAAATCAATCAACATCAACATTTGGCCATGAATGGAAACTGCATGACTTTACCAACATTTTGCAATATACAACAACAACCTCACCAACCCAAAGCGCTCAGCGGCAGCTTACGACATCAGGAAACTATCACTGCATAATGCACACTGACAGTCCATTTGTCTTATTTATGACAAGATTACGGCCAATATTTCAGCGAGCACGTTTTACCAAATTAGGTTTAACTCTTAACAATTTGCAGAGTCATTTGTTAATGTAAAAAATATTGCTAGTCTGGAAGGTTTTCGGGAAAAGAATACAATCAGTCAGGCCAAGCGTTTACTCGCAAGCCCGAGAGGCACAAACCAGAAACCAAAACCACTTTTAGAAAGTGCTCATCTGAAAAGATTATGTCTTGTTAAAAAAAAAAAGCTAACTTTCATTTCAAGCCAATTAAGTCAAATTAATCCCTTAAAAACAGACCTCAGTTCCCAAAACGTAGAGCTGACCTGATGTGCCCTCAGCGTTTGTGAGTTTACGGGAGGTCTGCGGGCAGGAAAACTGAGTGTTCGTCTTACAAGTGGTGAAAAGCATCTGAGATTTTTCTCAGCTTTCATCCTTATATGTACCTCAGGGCTGAACTGTTTGAACTGCTGCAGTCGACTACAGAGCAAAATAAGCATTATGAGCCGTACATCGTTCACTGTTCGAACTTCAAAAAGAACTTTGGCTCTGTTTCAGTGTTTCAAGCATTTAGATATTAAAGATGCTCATTTGTAGGTTAAAGACACACAAAAACACACACTTACCTGTGTGGGGCCCGGGATACAGGACAAAACTCTCTCAATGTTTTCTGTAGTAACGTCCACATCGTCCACAGCAACCAGGGCATCACCTAGAACAAACATGAAAAACGAACATCTGCAACTTGTCGCCTGTTTCTCCAGCGTGCAAACAGCTTAGGAAAATTGTATGTCTATCACAAGATAAAGACAAATGCACATCAAACAGCACCTCCACCTGCCTTTGGTAGATCTGCACACTCTTCCCTTTGCGGCATGCAAAGATTTCCTTCAGTTATTTCAGATAAACGGCCTAATTGCTTTAGTATGGACGGGCGTTTGAGAAACAATCGTAAAAAGCTGCTGGGGAAAGAGTTTTCGGGGTGGTGTAACCCATTTGGAATTTCTTTGGTCTGTCTCGGGTAGAAAAAGACTGCGGGTTTCCCTTGAATGTCGTTTTAGGACATCAACAGAAAAACATTCACTGTAAATATACAGCACAATTGAAAAAACAGCTTCCAATCGTATGATTTCATTACCAAATGTGCTGGGAACATAAAACTAGAGTGTTTAACAGGCAGTTAGTATGAGAGAGAATGTGAGTAAAAGCAACCACAACACTAAGCTCCAACTTGACTTAACAGTTTAATTATGTTAATCAGAAGAAAATGTGGCACTTGTCTGTGAAAACCTCACCAGGTGTTTTGAATGTAACTTCATATTTTCTAACAAGTTCTTTCTTTCTTTCTTTAGTCGAAAAGAAATAAAGGTTTTTGAGGAAAACATTCCAGGATTTTTCTCCATATGGTGGACTTCAATAGGAGCCAAAGCGTTGAAGGACAAAATTGCAGTTTCAATACAGCTTCAAGGGCTCTACACGATCCTAGTCAAGACTTTTTAACCACAAATGCTCGTCTTGCACTAGCTCGACTTCATGCATTACGTAGTCACGCTGGAAAAGTCACGTGTGACGTAGACAGAAGTACCGGCCCAGTGTTTACAAAGCGAACATGCAAAAAAGTCAAATGCCCTTTACAAAAAAGGGTAAAACAATGTTGAGAACATACGTTTTTTGCCATAACCTACTTTTTTGAAATACACAGAATATATAATGTGTGAAGTTGAGAACGAGCATTTGTGGTTAAAAAGTATAAACATTTTTAGTTGAATTTTTTTTTTTTAGAAAATGACCAATCGTTTCACTACATAAGACCCTTATTCCTCAGCTGGGATCATGTAGAGCCCTTTGAAGCTGCATTGAAACTGCAATTTCAACCTTTAACACGTTGGCCCCCATTTAAATCCATGGGGAAAAAAACTGGGAATCTTGGAACATTTTCCTTAAAAACCTTAATTTTTTTTCGACAGAAAGACACGAACATTTTGGATGACATGGGGGTGAGTAAACTATCAGGAAATTTTTTTCTGGAAGTGAACTAATCCTTTAATGAATTGGTCTGAGCGACACCCATTCGTACGAATTGGTGTGTATCTGCTAAATGCAATGTCATAGCGCAATGAAACTTGAAACATGCAGACAACAGGACATTCTGATGACACACGCCAAATTTCGTCCAATTCCACCCATTCCAGAGGGTGCTAAAATTGAAAAACTAGTGGTGGGCGCATTTAAAAACAGTGCTTTATAAAGCTTTGAAACCTTTGCAACTAATTTATTTTACAGTGCATATCAAAATTCTAATATGATATGATTTTAAGCAAAAAAAAAAAAAAGCTTTGTTATGTCATAACCTTTTTGAAAAGTTTCAAAATTTCAATGGTTCGACACTAGAGGCGATTACAGTACACCCATGTACTATAACCATGTGTCCAACCATGTGTCTATGGTTTTTACCTAATCTTGGATCAGTTTAATAAATTTGTGGATAATGACACATTTTTATAATAAAGAAAGCGTAGTAGTTAACAGCTGTGAAGCATGCTTTGCCTGAGTTTTTGTTGCATTTACACAGTTCTGACCAACAAAAGTAACTCAATATATGAGCACTTTAAAACAATGAATAATTTTGCAAAGTAATTGATTCAGAGTTTTAAAACACTCTCCCAACACTAAGAAAAGCCACTACAACTAAACAACTGTATAATCCATGAACTTGAAACTCTGTATGCATCATATTTCAATGGATAATAAGAAATGTTTTTAGGTCTATTTTTTTTTATATCTGAATGCCTGAAATTTTCCTGATTTACTTTTTGAAGTCAGTCATCTGATTTGGAACTATAATGTACTTTTCTAAGCTGTTTTATCAAACCTAACTTAAGTATCTTTACTATCAGTAGAGATTTCAGACTGTTAACTTTGCAGTACAAACACATACTGTCTGTAAAGATATGTCTGTTGTATAATCTACAGTCAAACCAAAAATGATTCAGACACCAAATATATATTTTTTTATTTTTTACTAGTGGGTGCATGACACTATAGTTCATGTGTAATATGTCACAAACAAACTTTGACATATTATACCCAAAATTTCTTCATACACTGGACTACCATAATTATTTAATTACTCAAAAATAATAATTCAATTATTAAGTGTTTTCTTTAATTGCTAATGTGACCTTTTTACACCACAGACTGAACAAAATTAGGCATTGCTTGGTAATTGGTCAACAAAGTATTGATAGTTGTGTAAATATTGTCATACTAACAGTTGTATGAATTTTTAGCTGTTTGTAATCCATTACATACCTTTCTATCAAAGTCATCTGACATTATTAAGATAAATTTGTTCTGACACAGTTTAACTCTGAATTCTTGTCATATTTTATACCATTTTCTAAACTATAACAAATAAACTGTGATAATGTGAAAAATGTTGAAGGTGTCTGAATAAATTTTGGTTTGACTGTATTTGTCTACATGAGTTATTTATGCTCAGACCCCAATAATCACCACTTGTGGCTATACTTTAAATGCAATAACATTTTACAATTTTTCCTGTATTTATGATCAAATAAAAGCAGAGCAGAAGAGACTCTTGAACAGCAGCATAAGCCTTTAACTAAAAATACTAGTGAAATTCTTTAACTGACCCACTCCTTGTCTAGCTGCGCTTACCGATAAGGATTTCCGCACACTTGCTAGCGGGACTGTGTGGGACCAGACCATGGATGATGAGTTTTCCCCCTCTTTTCCCTGCATTTCCTCCTGGACGGTGCACGACACCCAGCAAGGCCTCTAACAGACCGCCTCTCTCGGGAGACGGAGGCGAGGCACTACCGAGACGTTTGGGATTCAGATACACGCACACGTCCTTCAGACGCTGCTGTTGGACCACAACTCCAGGCCGCTGGCCCGCTTGATTCTTCAAGATAGAAGTGGGACGTTGGGAAGACCCTGCGTCTTTTCCATCAGCATTTTTTCTTTGAGATGGTCGCCGCTTTCGCCTCAGGATCTTGGTGAACTTCTTGAGTTTTGCTTCAGATTTGCTGCCAGAGGCCGCTTGCTTTTTGCCATTGTCTGTGATAATTTCCGCCTCTTTTTCACTGAAGCGGACGTGATTTGTGGCAGCGGAGTGACTGGCAGAGACTTGGGCCAGCAGAGCTTCTTCCTCTCCCTCACTCAGCTCCAGATAGAAGAGTTCACCATTCTTCTGGATGTCATCCAGCCATTCCGGCTCCAGGTCACTGTGCCATAAAACAAAGAGTAAATTAGAGCATGCAATTTTGCTAAAATCTACTCTTTCACACTGTGGATTAATAAGAATCAATTTCATAAACCCACTATAGAGATTGGCTACAGGTTTTACTGTAGCATTATTTATATATTATCACACACTGTATTCACACAATGTTTTTCTTTTTTTTTTGAAGCCGTAAATAAAACAAAGATTATTGGAGTACATTTTGCAAGAAAATACCAAAAATTCAAAATGTAATGTATAATTCAATGTGTGTGTGTGTGTGTGTGTATATATATATATATATTAGTGTAGAGTTTAATATTTTTAATTTATTTAATATGTTCAATTTTTTATTTAAATTTCAATTTTAAAGTTTTGTTATGTGCTTCAAAATTTCATGTATAATTCAATGTGTTTCTTTGTTGGAGGCTGAAAATTGTTTAATTTTTTGTATCAATATTTTTGATTGAATATTTTCAGTTTCCATTTAAATTTGAATGTTTTTTAGTTTTGTTATGTGCTTATTTTTATTAGTCATTTTTATTAGTTTTTTAATATTTCTATTTAGTTCCATTTATTTTTATTTCGATTTTATTAAATGTAGTACTTCATGTTAAGCTTATTTTATTTCTGTTAGCTGGCAAGGCAACATAACATTTCGTTTTCTTTTAAGTTTCTCATCTAATATTTGTATTTTATGTTATTTTTTGAGCCTTATTTCAATTAATGAACATGTTTTTTTTATTAATGTTATATTATAATATTATTTAGTTTTTGTTAACAATAACATCATAGGACATTAGCTTTTCAACATCACAATTCTAGGGTCAAATTTAGCTAAAAAGCATATGTTAGATGAGTTAAGGGGTTGTCATTTACTTTAAACATTTTACAGATGTGACAAATATATTTAAAATGATTAGTCCATGTAGTTTCTCAATGAATAAAAGCTCAAACTGCATGTTGACATAATAATCATACAACAATTTAAACATTTTGAAATTTAAAGTAGTTTAAGATATGGTACAGCAAATTATCAACTACTCACAAACACAGTGTTCTGAACAAGAAGACATTTGTCGTTTCTATGTGTATGAAAATATCGCAGTCTTTCAGCACCAACAAGGAAGCAATAGAGTGTCTTGAAACACAAACTAAATGCTACATAAGCAATGAGTCAGAATGCTGAGGGGAAAGCCACACATCCTAAAGCTTTGAAACCAAACCCTCTCCTTCATTCCACAAAAACTCAAGTCAATATTCAGCCAGACATTATGTTTTCTTCTCCATTTCTAAATTAAGCCACACTACTCCGGTGGTTAGCTCTTGGCAACCACGTTCATAAATTCACTAAAGATGGCGAATAGCATATAATTATTTATGATGGCTGACTTTCCAAATTGGAAACAGAAAATCCCCTTAAAAATGGGAGAGGGCAGAGAATGGACAGAGAAGTCTATTTCCCCTTTTCATGAGCCTCTCCTTCTAAATGTGGGTCAGAAGAGACCACTCAACTGAAATTAACCAAGCCAGCTATAATACATCACCTCTGTATTAATAAAACAAAACTATACTATGATAATACCTACATACTTTATAAGAACGCAGCCAAACTGACAACGATGTAAATAACAAAACGAAAGTTTTATATTGAAGCATACATCAAGAACATATCTAATTAGCAATCCAGTTATTACTAATGACAGTGTTTTTGATTTTGTTGATGTTTCTTACTCGGAGTAATCTGAGTCTGAGTAACTGTAACTTGATGCATCAGAATCAGTTTCGCTCCCTCTTTCGTCCTCCTTAGTTTCGCGTTTGTCGGACTCAAAATCCGTCTCGCTTCCATCTTTCAAGTGTCTAGAAGCCATCAGCGCATTTTTTCTACACGGTAAACTTTGCTCGCTTGTATTTACATCTATTTCAAGAGACGCATTCTTATTTTGAACGGCAACAGCGTCTTGCCATGTTATCCGCATACGGGTCTCGTCCACAGTCCACGTGACGCATTTCTCAAATAGCGATTGGTAAAGTCGAGTCGTTTCTATAGCAACACGGAAGCTTTATTGAACAGCGTGGAAAGTAGTTACGCTGCGTATTATTAGAAACGACAGCAAGAGAATCGCCTAGTCAGCTTAAGAATCGTTTGATAGTGTATTAATTAGTTTATTTAAAAAATAAATAAATATCAAGAATTGAATAGTAAACATCATTAGAGTTTCGCTGTAAGACGTTTATAATGATATCTAACGCGTGTGAATACATTAGCGATTAGTGTCATATTGATAGAAAATTAGGTTAAAGCCGTAATTACTTATTTTAAAAACATTTAATATGTTTGGACTGGGGTGGCCCTCAAAAACCGCACGAGGTCTTTAAATCCCCTCCGGCATGCGAGAAAAAGCTGCTCGGCATTCAACAATTCAACTTTGTCGCTGAGAAAAGCAACAAACAAACAACACTCAACATATTATCAAATAAACTACTCCTACTAACCTGTAAAGAAGCACGCTCCGTATAGAATCAAAATCCTCCAAGTTATTAGAGAAAGACTGAAAAGATCTTCCATCCGAGCAATTATTAAACATTATTTATGCTTCATACTTAAAACAAACTGTTTCGTCGTTATTAGTAAATTAGCACATTGTCCATCCGACTATTAAATTCCTCAGTGCTTTGAATATATTAGTGACTCAATGCAGAATTGTCATGAATTTTGTAGGTTTTCTCTTTGAAAGACAGCTGTTATTATCCAGAGTGTTTCGGAGCTCCGTTTATGGCGCGACCAGACGACGGCGAATCCAGTTTCTTTGTGAAGAAGTATGCAGTCTTGAGTATTTCTCCAGACTGCGACAGACAGACAGACAGACTGACTGACTGACTGGGTCGATGCTCGTCAAAGGCTCATTCTCATGGCAAATGGAGCATGTGCTTGTGTGTTTGAGAGAGAGAGAGAGAGAGAGAGAGAGAGAGAGGGAGCGGGAGAGAGAGATGCTGCATCCAATATAAAGCATAAGCTGCACAAAATAAACGTATCGTTTACCTGTTTAAACGTTTAAGCTGCGTAAAAAGTCTGCTGCAATTCATAAAGACTTCATATAATATCCATCACATATCCTCAGTCTGTCTGGCATGAAATGTAAAACATATGTGGGCATCAGAGCTTGTTACCAAAAGTCACACGTTATATATACATCAACTGTCTCATAACTTCTCAAATCCCAGATCATAATAACGATCATCATACAAACGTGATCCTGTGCTCTGAAACTATTCAAAGATTAAAACAGACATCTGTCATTTAGATTTTGACATGCAACATATTTAAGTGTCCCTGGCCAACATATTTACGTATATTTAGAACTTTCAGAACTTAGAATTATTTTTTAAAATGTAGAACTTTTTTATAATCTAAAACAGTAATTACTTTTTAAATTCTAAAAAAGTTCTACATTCTGAAGATTTTTCAGGACGATGGAAATTCTCTAAGTAATCCAGTATAATTCGCATTCTAGCATACTTTTTTCGCCATATGGACCACAAAACCAGTCTTAAGTAGCACAAGGTATTTTGGCAGCAATAGCCAGCAATACATTATATGGGTCAAAATGATCTATTTTTCTTTTTATACCAAAAAACATTAGAATATTAAGTAAAAATCATGTTCCATGAAGATATTTTGTTAATTTCCTACTGTAAATATATAAAAACTTAATTTTAGATTAGTAATATGCATTACTAAGAACTTTATTTGGAAGTTTCCTCAATATTTTGATTTATTGCACCGTCAGATTCCAGATTTCAAATAGTTGTATCTCAGCCTAGATGATATATAAATCTCATTTGTGACCCTGGACCATAAAACCAGTCATAAGGGTCAGTTTTTTGAAATTGGGATTTATGCATCATCATGATAAGCTTTTCACTGATGTACGGTTTGTTAGGATAGGACAATATTTGGCAGAGATACAACTATTTGAAAATCTGGAATCTGAAAAAAAAACCAAAACAAAACAAAAAAAAAAAAACCCAAAATATTGAAAAAATTGCATATTACTAATCAAAAATTAAGTTTTGATATATTTACTAATTCATCAACCCTCTGGATATGATTAGTACAGCACACTAAACTCCTAGTGGTTGAAATAAGTAATTGATTTCCATCCCGGAACGATGCTTGAAGTCGTGTTGCATGACAGGACTTTGTTATCTGAAGCACCAACATATGCATAAAATATTTATATGTTTGCTTTAAAATTTAGATATACTAATATGTATTACACTTTTCAAATGTAGTTTTATTAACCTTAACGTACTTAGTTCACATGACAAATAAAGCCTGCTCACCACGAAAAGGAAGGTTGACACCGAGGAGGATTGTGGGTAATGGCATTATGTGCAACTTAAGTTTTATATTTTACATTCTTTATTGAACAAAATAACATTTAAATCAGATACAAAGTGCTTAAACATAGTAATGAATGTATTGCCACAAAAAGTGAAGGGTTGATGGAATTCACTACATTAAGTTGAAGTCACCGCTGCTTCATCAGACAATACTGAAGTCGGGTTTAACTTTGTGGATTTTATCACATAAATCCATTTATATCATTGTACATTGAATGTGTGTAGTCTTTAAGTATGGGTTATGCTCTTGTTTGTTTTTTTTAAATATATATATTGATACGGCCGTCTAAAACGATAAGTGTGGCGCGTTGTTTTTATCATCGGACTGAAGACGCAGCGGTAACGTCATCGTTCACTACCGTCATTGAGCCTCCTGTTCACTTTGATGGGGTGCCCGCTGAGAGGATTGTGAAGTTAAGACTATACTTTCAGGGATCATTTCTATAGTTCTTGACTAGGAAATGTGTTTCGAAAGTGTTGCGTCTCCCAAACCACGATGATGAGTGATAGTGCACTTCTCTGAGCGTGAATCGGATAGTAGTCTGTGATTTCAGCATGGATAACTATCATTGATGAACGTTCGTTGATTCTTTTAGAATCTATGAGGAGTAGTGCACGGTCAGAGTGGTTTTACTAATTTGTTGTTAAAATTATGTTTTTGGTCTAATTACAGCGTGAATGAAATTTACAAATATGGATCTTAATGTAATATTGCAGCTGTGTTTGGAGAATTACTAGTGTAGATATTATATGGACAATAGAATTGTGATTGTTAAGTATGCTAAATACTGTATACTAGCGCCATCTGGTGGTTAAAATGTGTAATTACAATAAGAACTCCCAAAATTGAAAATGCTAATACAATGTTTCTATAGACCAATTATGTGTTTGTAAACATTCGGGGTACGCGCGCAGCATGGTTGCAGAAAACCTGGGAGAGTTCGCCTTTACGGCTAGAGAATTACACAGATACGATACAAAATATTTAGATTTAAGAAGAGTATAGATTATACTGTTTAGATGTCGTTTTCAAAATGTTATTAGCGAGCTTATTAAAAGAGCTTGTCACCCAGCGATAAGCACTGTTATTCAACGTAATTGACGTTAGATAGTGGGATAGTCTTACAGATCCGAAACAGGGATGACGTTTTTTTTTGCGGGCGCTTCAAGTGGAAGTTTATGGAGCTATGGAATAAAAGAATAAAAAAAGGTCAATCTGATTTTATATTTCTAAATTTCGATTTTATTTTCGCAATTACGATATTATATCCCACAACTCCAGAGGGAACACAACTCGTCTTTCTCTCTCAGAGTTTATATCCCACACTTCTGGCTTTTTTTTCCCTTCAGAATGAACAAACTCGCTAGTTTTCTTAAATCGAGTTATAAAGTCCACATTAAACTTGCATTTATGAGGAACAAAAATCAGAATTGTGAGATAAAATAAATAAAAAATGTTATGTAAAAATGTTAATAGTAATAGGTTTAAATAATATTTCATGCTGTAACTGTAGGGCTAATACAATACGTCCCGTATAAACAGCATATGTAAATATTATATAGACCTATTGTTTAAATCAAATTTATGCTTTAAAAGTAGAGCAATCATAGCAGTTTTCATCCATAGAATGTCCGTTTAAATGTCTGCGTTTAGCTTCAAATGGCGTCTTTGACTACAGTATTCTATAAAAAAATTATTTTCATTCCGATTTTGACATCAAAAGGCACAAAAATATATTTTTTCTTTTATTCCATGGATTTTACGCGTTTACCTCCACTTGTTATCAGTTTTTTTTTTTGCAACCACTATGCGCACGCAACTGCAAGTGACCTCACTGTGACGTCTACTCAATAGACTCTACGTCTATTGTTATCTGAAATAATTAAATCCCATTAAACATGAAGATTCTATAAAAATGTGTTTAAGTTTGCTTTGTGTGTTCTTAGACAGGGATTGGTAAACTAGGCCAATCAGAAGAGATTAATTATCATTCTTGTTATACACAGTCAGTTAAAAGTCAGTTAAAACTAATTAGACAGTTGTTCATGGGTTCACCAGATCTATTATCATCTTGGATTTTTAGATAAATCTGTTTGACAACATACATTTAGGTACAATTGTATAAAGTTTATGCTTTTAAAAATCATTAGACAAAAACAATTCTAAATGCACACAATCCTTTTAGGTGGCAAAGCAATAGTTTTCATTGCGAAGTATCTTACATAAATATCTTGGGCATATTTTCACTACTACTTTTTTTTAATCACAGTATATGTTATAATAATGGCATTTTAAAGGGATACATGAGTCCAGATGTTTAAATAGTTCACCCAAAATGAACATTTGCTGAAAATTCAACACAGTTTGAAGTTAAACACATCTTAATGATGGATTTGTTTCTTACAAACATGCAACGTTGGGTTTCACAAGATGTTAATTTATGGTTTGGAGAGGTGTGGGTTACTTGTGAATTATTGTGATGTTTTTATCAGCTGTCTGGACTTTGATTCTGACGGCACCCATTCACTGCAGGTGAACAAGGGATACAATGTTACATTTCTCCAAATCTGCTTTCATGAAGAAACAAACTCATCTTGGACAGCCTGAAGGTGCATACATTTTCAGAAAATTTAATTTTTGAGTGAAAAACTACTATAAATAAGAATAATCTACAACAGGCTTTGGTTAGGTTCCAGAAAACGATATATTGTGCAGTTATAAATATCTGCCGACAGGTTGCACTAATGCTCAAGTACTTAACCAAAACATGGTTTTAGTCAAGAGTGGCTATTACAAAGATACAGGGCTAACTTAATGTTCTAAATGTAGTTGATTAAATAATATATATAGGGTATAACAGGGCTAAAGGCACACCCTAAGTAAAAAATGTGCTTTTCACTGCGGCCAAAGTGTATGATTGCGTACATACGTTAGTATTACTGAACATTTATGGAGCAACAGATTTTGTGTGAAAACAAGTCGTTCATTTTGTTTAAAAATCTTATGAATGTATGAGGTGGCAAGGGGGGATTTTTAAGGCACACAGTATTAATACAAATACTTCAGCTAAATTAATGTTTTTTTTTTTTTTGTTTTTTTTAAAATAATGTCTAAGTTAATACTTGATTAAAACTATCACTTTAACAAAGTTTGTACTATTTTCTGCTTATTTTTATTCAATAAATATACTTTCAATAAAATATATTAATATAAAACATTTTAAAATACATAAAATTATTTTAAAATGTAGATTCTGAAAGCACTGAATGAGATTCCACAGTAACTGAATATAGATTTACAGTAGAAACAACAAATTATACATTATATATGATATATGATAATAATAGCATGTTTTTAAATATGACAGTTTCATTCTAAACATGGTGATTATCACTAAGATGGACACCCAACATAATATATGACCATCTGAATCTAACAATGTCATGTCAACAAATGGAAAAGTCAGCCTTCTATTAATTATCATGTTAATTATTGTGCCTTTTAGCCCCAATAGCAGGTGCACTTCTTACCCCAAATACCATACTTCTACATATTCTTTCATTATTTAAAAACTGCTGCTTTAATTATCTTAAACAAAACTGAAAGTCATTAAGTAGACCTTTGTCTCTAGATATATTCAAGAATTTTAACAATTCTCATTTGCTACTTAAATGTACAAACGCTGCCTATATATCTGACATTAAAAAACAGCATTTTTTGACAAAGATTAAAGAAGAAGTCCACTTCCAGAACAACAATTCACAGATAATGTAATCACCCCCTTGTCATCCAAGATGTTCATGTCTTTCTTCAGTCGTAAAGAAATTTAAGTGTAAAACATTTCAGCATTTTTCTCCATATAATGGACTGATATGGTGCCCTGATTTTGAACTTCCAAAATGCAGTTTAAATGCCACTTCAAACTATCCCAGCTGAGGAAGAAGAGTCTTATCTAGTGAAACGATCAGTTATTTTCATTAAAAAAAAATTATATATAGAATTTAAATACTTTTTAATCTTAAACGCTCGTCTTGTCTTGCTCTCCCTGAACTCTGTGTATTCTGGCTCAAGATAGTCACAGTATGTCGAAAAACTCCAATTGTATTTTCTCCCTCAACTTCAAAAATCATTTCAAAATCATCCTACATCACTGCAGAAGTACCGACCCACCTTTTGCAAAGTGAACATGCAAAGGAGATCAAATACCCTTAACAAAAAAGGTAAAACAGTGATATAGGATGATTTTGAAGTTGAGGGAGAAAATATGATCAGAGTTTTTCGACATACCCTAACTGTCTTGAGCCAGAATACACAGAGTTCAGGGAGAGCAAGACAAGACGAGCATTTGAAATTAAAAAATATTTAAATTGTATATTTTAAATGAAAATAACCAATCGTTTCGCTAGATAACGATCCCAAAAAACGCATTTGGGATCGTTTGAAGCTGCATTTACACTGCATTTTTGACGTTCAAAATCGGGGGACCATATCAGTCCATTTTATGGAGAAAAAAGCTGAAATGTTTTCCTCAAAAAACAATTTCTTTACGACTGAAGAAGGAAAGACATGAACATCTTTGATGACAAGGGGGTGAGTAAATTATATGTGAATCTTTGTTTTGGAAATGGACTTCTCCTTTAATAAATACAGCCGTTGTTTGTTAGCATTATCATTTGTAATGTCCTTGTCACACAGAAAACATTAATACAGTAAAAAAGGGGGTAGAGACATTGTAGTGTATGTATTAGTTATCCAATGGCTTTAATGCTGACAAGATATCCATCAGTTCAGTATTTTGACTGTTTGTGCAGATACTTTTCCTGAGACAACAAAATTACAGCATTTAAAAATGAAACGTAATACAAAAGTTCCAGTAAAACATTTTGAATATTACTAATTCAAGTTACTTCAGTCATACAAAGTTACCAAATATAGATGATTTTAAAACACTGTCATAGGCTCAAGACCTTATAAACTCTGGGAGTGTCTACAGCTCCTCTGGAGGGTTTATTACGTCTGTAGACGCTGCTGATGCCACCATGTAACCTTTTCCTGGAGGTATTCCACCTCCAAGCGCTTTAATCCAATCTTTAGTTTCACAAAATGTCAGCAGGATTTCAATAACTGAAACAACAAAAATGCTAATTACACACTCAGTTTCACTACAGGATAAAGAGGAGTATGGTTGCGGTATGTTAAATCTGAGTCAGAATAAGTCATCACCTTGATTAATGGCTAGGACTTTGGAGTGGAAGTTTTTAGGGTTTGGTCTCTTCACCATGTACTCGTCAATCGGCAGCCGCGCCATACGAACGCCGAGCTCTTTTGCCCTTGTGTAGCTTATTTTCTTAAAGAATACGGCAGAAATCACTATAAAATCTCTCATTAATGTATCTTTAATAAATTATAGCAAGTATGAGTCTCACCTTTTGTATGGTTTCATCCACTAAACCTCCAAGGATATAAACTTTATCTTCCTCCACATACTCTAAAGCTAAGAGGGAAACAAAAACATTTACGCAGAACTAAAATGAAAGAAATAAGCCATAGTAAGTTAATTATTGTAGGATTCATATAAACTTTATCTTAACTTTACAACTTAACCTTAACTCTCAACTAATTTTAATTTCACATCTGATTTATTAATGATTGGAGCTTGATATTCAGTGAGGAATAAGCTGATACACTAAAGTTACTAAAACTGAAATAAAATTATATAAAAATGATTAAAAAAAAAAAATTACATTACATTACACACACACACACACACACACACACACACATACAAAGACAAACATTTTTGCCAACTGAAACCATTTGCACCAGTGAATCATACACAATAAAACCAGGACTGTGCAAGATAAAAAGAAAATAGGGTGATTTTTGCTTTCATGTTGACTTAACTCTTAGTTCTTAAAGGAGAAGTCCACTTCCAAAACAAAGATTCACATATAATGTACTCACCCCCTTGCCATCCAAGATGTTCATGTCTTTCTTTCTTCAGTCGTAAAGAAATTATGGTTTTTGAGGAAAACATTTCAGCATTTTTCTCTATACAACAGACTGATATGGTGTTATATAGAGATAAAAACACCCATCTCATGTTCTCCCTCAACTTCAAAATCGTCCTATATCGCTGTTTTACCTTTTTTGTTAAGGGTGTTTGATCTTCTTTGCATGTTCAGTTTGTAAAGACTGGGTTGGTACTTTTGCAGCGATGTACGATGATTTTGAAATTATTTTTGAAGCTGAGGGAGAAAATACGATCTGAGTTTTTCTACATACCCTAACTGTCTTGAGCCAGAATGCACAGAGTTCAAGGAGAGCAAGACAAGATGAGCGTTTGTGAATAAAAAGTATATAAATTGTATTATTTGGCAGATAAGACCCTTCTTCCTCAGCTGGGATCGTTTTAAGCCGCATTTAAACTGCATTTTGGAAGTTCAAACTCGGGGCACCATATCAGTCTATTATATGGAGAAAAATCCTTAAATGTTTTCTAATTTCTTTTAACATGATTTCTTTACGACTGAAGAAAGACAGACATGAACATCTTGAATGACAAGGAGGTGGGTACATTATATGTGAATCTTTGTTTTGGAAGTGGACTTCTCCTTTAATGCAGTATAGAATAGGTGCAATATGAACCTTCACTTGCATCTGGGGTTAAATATATCACATCTTCAGAGGGAAACAGATGAAACCAGCTCTCCTCAGTCACATCAATCTATGAGATATAGAGACACAATAATCAAAATCAGTTGCCGTATATATCTATGATTCTGTTTTTGTTTTTAAAAGTTTTTAAGGGGGTGATCGGATGCCCATTTTCCACAAGTTGATATGATTCTTTAGGATCTTAATGAAAACTCTATAATATACTTTGGTTAAAAATTCTCAAACACCCTTTCTACCATGTCAAAATAAGCTCTGCAAAAATCAACCCATTCTGGGGTGCATTTCTCACTGATTAACCTGCATAGTACGATGCATTGTTGTGGAAATGAACTAACTAGTCACGACTGTTTCCCGAACATGGTCGCATCTCCGTTGTTTGAACCACATAAGTTCAACAATGTAGGCCGTTGTTAATGACGTCACAGAGTAATAACTTTTGTTATTTAACTAATTAGAGATCACCTGATGACTAATTTACAATGTTTTGTTCCCCGCCATTTCGCTTTATTTGATGTTTGATTTATCGCGGGTTCCCTCTTACGTCATACTCCGGGGTTCCCTTAGGCATTTATACGCATGCGAACTATTCAAAAATTGCGCTTACACAGGAAGTTTAAAAATGCATAGATTAAAATGCATTTATAATTAGATCAAGTCAAAGATATAGACTGTACTACATGCTATCTTGCTTATTGTGCCCAAGAGCATGATTTATTGAGCCCATGTGTCTTACTAACAAGGAACTATGTTTTTAACCACAGGTTGAGAGCTGTAGTTCCAACCACGTAAGTTTGTGACGCTGTTTGCGAATGTTTGTTTGAACTATGGTTTCGGGAAACACTGAATCGTTGAACTACGTTGGTAACGACGGAACTTGACCATAGTCGGCTAACGATGCTTTTGGGAAACGCACCCCTGATGGATTGTTCCTTTAAATGCAAATGAGCTCTGCTCGCCCCACCCCTCTCTTCTCTCTGTGGAGTGACGAGCCTGTTTACCTAAGCCGCGAAACTTGCTAACTAGCATGTTATTAGGAAAGGTGATTGCAGAGATTCATTAAAAAAAACGCTCACTCACTTCTGCTGTAGGTGAAGCTGGATCAAGCATGATTTGCGCAAACACAGACGCATTTATGTAGATGGGGAGGCGCATTCCCTTCACAAACAAATGTAATCCACTGCATCTTCAGTGGCTCAGATGTCGGGAGTAAATGACGACCACTATGTTCATTATTACATCCAGCAACACAACCCCTAAGTCGCTCAGTCGGGGATATTCTTGTCTAATTTACATCCCTGCTCCGGCATCGAAACAATGGAGGTCGGACTGTTACAGCTGATGTAAGGCGGGTCTAAGGTAAGATGCTCATGTCAATCAAATACTGTGGGAGTGGCATCTGAGAATGGCTCGATTTGAAAAAGGGAATAATATTTTTACAGATTAATTAAAAACCACTGCATGGATTTTTACCATTATAGGGTAGATGTGCACATACACTGCCAACACACATTAATGTTCAAACAACATGTAAAAGTGAATTTTGCATCCGATGACCTCTTTAAAATCAAGTTTAGACAATTCTTGCTAACCAAATAATTATTGAAGCCGTCATTCATCCGAACACACTCTTTATACAGCAGACTGTCCTCGCTTAACTCCGTCAGAAAAATGCGGAATGGCTGTAAGGCTTTCTTGTTGCATCCATAGAGGCGCCTGATCTGACATGCAAGACGGCTGATTTCCTGTGAGAAAAACTGTGAATAAATAAAAACTCACTCTGTTTATCAAGCAAGTAGGGTCAGGTATCAACCTGCTAGACTTCTGAAGATAAATCATGTTGTGCTTGTTTAGTAAATCTCACTTTGGGAGAAAGGCAGTCAGTCATGCTGAGATCAACACACAGGCGCAGTCCTGCTCCTCTGGCCTCCTCTAGTCTCTCTTTGGTAATCGCTTTAATGACACGTTTACTGAGCTGCGGCTCAGTCGCACCTGCCAGATAGACATCTAATCAGTTGGAAAGCAGTTTTGCTTCCAGATTGTAATACAATATACACCACTGTTCAAATATTTGGAGTCATTTGGGGTCGTCAAGGGTGCATTTACTTTATAATACAGTAAAAACAGTAAAATATTATTACAATATATGTCATATATGTTAAAATGTCATTTATTCCTCTGATGCAAAGCTGAATTTTCAGCATGATTACTTCAGTCTTCAGTGTCACATGATTCTTCAAAAATCATTCTAATATGCTGATTTGCTGCTTGAGAAACATTTTCATCAATGTGGAAACAGATGTTGCTTTATGTTTTTCCCCCCAGGGTTCTTTAATGAATAGCAAGTTCTAAAGAACAGCAATTATTTGTCAAGGAAGTCTGCAACATCATTAAATGATTAGATCACTTACAGAATGATAATTTACATGTCATCCAAGACGTTCATTTCTTTCTTCAGTCGAAAAAAAAAAATGCTTTTGAGGAAGGTCGAAAGTCATAACTGCAGTTTCAATGCAGCTTCAACGGTCTCTACACGATCCCAGCCGACTAATAAGGGTCTTCTCTAGCAAAATGATCAGTCATTTTCTAAAAATTACTTAAAACTTATAAGCTTTTTAACCAGAAATGCTCATTTTGCTCTAGCTCTGCTTGCACATGCACACAGTTAGTTCTACGGCAGAAAACTCCATCTCGTTTTCTCCTCCAACTTCAAAATCATCCAACATTGTTGTTTTACCTTTTTTGTAAAGGGTGTTTTACTTTCATCGCACATTCTCTTTGTAAACACCAGGTAAGTATTTCCGCCTATGTCACGTGTGAGGTCGAACTAGTGCAAGATGAGCATTTGTGGTTAAAAACTATATAAAATTTTAAACCTTTTTAGAAAATGGCTGGGATCATGTAGAGACCTTTGAAGCTGCACTGAAACTGCAATTTTGACCTTCAACTCTTTGGCTCCCATTGAAGTCCACTATATGGAAAAAAATCCTGGAATATTTTCCTCAAAAACCTTTATTTCTTTTCGACTGAATTAAAGGAGAAGTCCACATCCAGAACAACAATTCACAAATAATTTACTCACCCCCTTGTCATCCAAGATGCTCATGTCTTTCTGTCTTCAGTCGTGAAGAAATTATGTTTTTTTGAGGAAAACATTTCAGGATTTTTCTTCATATAATGGACTTCATTGGTGCCCCGATTTTGAACTTCTAAAATGTAGTTTAAATGCAGCTTTAAAGGGCTCTAAACGATCCCAGACAAGGAAGAAGGGTCTTATCTAGCAAAACAATCAGTGTTTTTTTTTCCGGAAAATAAATGTGTATACTTTTTAAGCACAAAAGCTTGTGTAGCACATGCTCTGGAATGCTTGTTCATGAAGCTACGTACTAATGAATCGCGTCGAAAGGTCACACGGAACGTAGGCGGTACTACAGACCCAGTGTTTACAAAGCGAATGCACAAAGACTAAGAAACTGCAAGTAAGTCAAACGCTGTTTACAAACAAAAATGTACAACTTCATTCTAAAGATTCGAAACTTCATTCTGAAGTTGTAGGAGAAAATAAGATGGAGTTTTTCGCCATACTCTACCTTTTTGAACTGGAGAACACAGACGATGAACTTAGACGTGATTCGTAGTAGTGATGGGAAGTTCGGATCATTTTACAGACTCTGACCTTTGAGTTTCGTGAGTCATTTCATTAATTTTAACAAAACATAAGTATAATGTTACATGTTACTTCCCTAACACATCTACTGTAGACAGAAGCAGTAACTAAATCAGCATACATCTTAAAAACATTGCAAGAATTAGATGTTCTGTTTCCAGGCAAGACTTGGAGAAACTTGTTCATGCCTTTATCACAAGCAGGTGGACTACTGTAATGCTCTCCTCACTGGCCTTCCAAAGAAGACCATTAGACAGCTGCAGCTCATCCAGAACGCTGCTGCCAGGATTCTGACTAGAACCAGAAAATCTGAGCATATCTTACCAGTCCTCAGGTCCCTACACTGGCTTCCAGTTATATATTAAGAATTGATTTTAAAGTACTTTTACTCATTTGTAAATCACTCAATGGCCTAGGACCTACATACATTGCAGATATACTCATTAAATATAAACCTAACAGACCACTGAGATCATTAGGATCGAGTCAGTTAGAAATACCAAGGGTTCACTCAAAACAAGGGGAATCCGCTTTCAGCTATTATGCTGCCCGCAGTTGGAATCAGCTTCCAGAAGAGATCAAATGTGCTAAAACATTAGCTACATTTAAATCTAGACTCAAAACGCATCTGTTTAACTGTGCATTTACTGAATGAGCCCTGTGCTACATCCCAATTGATTGCATTATGTATAATCCTTTTCTATTTTTACTGTTTTAAATTTATTTTATATCAATTTTTAATCATTTTAAAAGTTTTTAATTTTTTGTTTTATTGTTGTGATCATTGTTTTTATGATTATTCTACTTCATTTTTTGTGATTATTGTTTTTATTATTGTTTTTATGACTATTCTACTTCCTGTTACGTAAAGCACTTTGAATTACCTTTGTGTATGAAATGTGCTATATAAATAAACTTGCCTTGCTGCTTACACAAACGTTGATCACACTACAAACAAGACAAAACTGTAATGCTAAAAGAAACAGAAAAGATTAATTCATTGTTTACCTGGGTCTTTAGTCTATGATTAGCTCACCTCACCTCACCTCTTATCTGACAAGTTTTTGGGCTTGAGTCATTCGTTCATCATGTGACAGCCCCATAAGGTGAACGAACGACTCGAAAAACCCAAAGACTCAAAACAAGTGAACTAACTCCAGTACAGAACCTAACAGGATGTTGCGCATGCGCAACTGATGGAATCACTCCCCGAGACGACTCGTTCTTCCCAAGTCACATTAAAGATTCGTTCAAAATGAACGAATCGTTCAAGAAGCACCCATCACTAATTCGTAGCATCAAGGACGCGCATCCCAGAGCCTGTGCTACACAAGCTTTTCTGCTTAAAAAGTATACACATTTTTATTTTTCGGAAAAAAACGACCAATCGTTTCACTAGATAAGACCCTTCTTCCTTGGCTGGGATCATTTAGAGCCCTTAGAAGCTGCATCATATGTCCATTAAGTCCATTATATGGAGAAAAATCCTGAAATGCTTTCCTCAAAACCATAATTTCTTCACAACTGAAGACAGAAAGACATGAACATCTTGGATGACAAGGGGGTGAGTAAATTATTTCTAAACTGTTGTTCTGGAAGTGGAGTTCTCCTTTAAAAAAAAGACATGAACATCTTGGATGACATGGGGTTGAGTAAATTATCAGGAATTTTTTATTCTGGAAGTAAACGAATCCTTTAAAATATATAGCTGTCTCTTTAAACTATAAAATATTTATATTTGACCCTGGACCACAAAAACAGGGTCAATTTTTTCAAAACTGAGAATTGTACATCATCTGAAAGCTGAATAAAGTAGCTTTCCATTGATGTATGATTATGACAATATTTGTTTGAGATACAACTATTTGAAAATCTGGAACCTGAAGGTGCAAAATAATCTAAATTATTAATCAATATTACTAATCAAAAATTAAGTTGATATATTTACAGTATTAAATTTACAAAATATCTTCATGGAACATGATCTTTACTTAATATCCTAATGATTTTTGGTATTTAAAAATGCAATAATTTTGACCTGTACAATGTATTTTTGGATATTGCTACAAATATATCAGTGCTACTTAAGACTGGTTTTGTGGATCAGGGTCACATATATTTAAATAAAATAAATAACCACAAATAAAATTTGACATAAAACCATGAATTACGTTATTTTTATCTTTAAAATTGCAATATAGGCACACAAATGGGACATGAAAATGTACTTCACTGTAAGATCAGTCAAGTCAGGTAACATGCACTAAACGCCAGATCACCTTTATTTTGTCTGCTGAGCTTCTTTCTTTCTTTCTCCTCCTTTCTTTTGCTTTTTTTCGCCTCCAGTCTCCTCTCCCAGTTCCGTTGCTTGCGCATGACATTCTTCTACAGAAGCAGTAAAACAATCAACATACTAGGAAATAAATTTCTTTCCGTGTTATGACTCACGGTCAACATTAAACTCGCCTTACAGAGCACGCGGTTTCCTCTCGGTCACACATGGGATCCAGCGCCACATCAATACCCAGGAAGTCCAATAAATCTGCGGCTTCATTTACTTTTGACACAGTTTCTGTACAACAGCTGTCTTCCATTTGATTTTATGCCTAAAGTGGGATGGATAAATAGTCTCCACAAAGCACCGAAAAGCACATCAAAATGTTTCAAATATAAATGTGTCACGATAAAATGGGGACCACGGATACTGACAAATTGAAAGCAAGCTTGATGTTACTCTGATAAAGATCGTCTCCTCCGACAAACCGAAAGAGGAAGCAAAGAACAACGGTTATACTTTAGATTTATAAGCATATAAAAATACATCCACCGCAAAAAGCTTTTATAAAACGACACAAACAGCACAGCTGTTAGGTGAATCTCCACAACTCGTGCAGCTCGGGCGCACTGCGATGACGTAACTACCACGCTGTCGCTGCCACTGTACTAACTATTGCTCTGGAACATCCTTTTGATAGGGTGAACTCAGACAAAATGGGACACTTTTTGTAAAACATATAATTTAGATACCTAGATGTTTTTTTTTCTTTATTATTTTTGTAAAAAGGCCCAGCTATAATATTTCAGTTTGAATACAGTTCATATAAAGTGTTACTTGCAAGATATATACCAATAAATAATCTGAGGTCATGTACTCCAGACAAATTTCTTTTCAGGTAAAGTGGGCCATCCCTTATTTATCAAAAATTATTCTGCTATGGTATTGGTTGCTCTTGTTTTCTTTTTTCCTTAATTGCTGTTTTTCTTAATTATTGTGTTGTAATTTTGTTGTACCATAGTGTAAATTGAATGTTCAAATTAAGCATTAAAAACTTTATTGCGCATCAACTGTTTTGCTGAATTTTCTTTGGGATTGTGTACAATTTAATAGAAGATGACAAATGTGACCCTGGACCTCAAAACCAGTCATTTGGGTAAGTTTTTTGAAAATGATTAATTTATCAATCTCACTAAATAAATAATCTTGACAAAAACATACTATTGGAAAGGTCTAAGTCTCAGGATTTTATATTTGGTGGTATTTTGTGATAGAAGTAAAATAGACTGAGAAATTTAGACATTTGTGACAGAAAAATGCATTTTAAAATACATAGAGTTTGGATGGCAGCCGGTGGCTGTTTGTGGTATAACGCCCTAAACAAACTTCCACAGGAACCTCAATTTTTTTCATATCAACTTCAAATTTGGAACATAACCTATTTAGACATAAGACTTCAATTTCATATCAAATTTAGGGTAAAACCTCTTATGTAAAATATGTATTTTATATAAAATAAAATAAAAATTGTACAGTGCATTTTCTTTTTAATAAATTTCAACTTCTATAACTTATCCATAATTTATTATTTTGAAAATTTTTAAAGACTGTCTTCTTTAAAAAGAGACCAACCTCACATGTGTATTCCAACGTGTTCATGAATTACAATTTAAATTTGGATAGTGCACTTTAATGCCTATTTTTAAAAAATGGGGGGTGACAGTTAAAGGGTTAATGTATGGTTTGTTAGGACAATATAGGCCGAAATACAATTTTTTGAAAATCTGGAAACTGGAAATATTGAGAAAATTGGCTTTAAGTTTGTCTAAATGAAGTTCTTAGCAATGCATATTACTGCATACTACTAAAAAACTGATATATTTACGGTAGAAAATTTCCAAAATATCTTCATGGAATATGATCTTTACTTAATTTCCTAATGGTTTTTGGCATAAAAGAAAAATCAATAATTTTGACCCATACAATGTATTGTTAGCTATTGATACAAATATACCCGTGCTACTTAAGGCTGGTTTTGTAGTCCAGGGTCACAAATACAGTATATCTGTTATACATATACACTATATTGCCAAAAGTATTCGCTCACCCATCCAAATAATCGGAATCAGGTGTTCCAATTACTTCCATGGCCACAGGTGTATAAAATCAAGCACCTAGGCATGCAGACTGTTTTTACAAACATTTGTGAAAGAATGGGTCGCTCTCAGGAGCTCAGTGAATTCCAGCGTGGAACTGTGATAGGATGCCACCTGTGCAACAAGTCCAGTCGTGAAATTTCCTCGCTCCTAAATATTCCACAGTCAACTGTCAGCTGTACTATAAGAACGTGGAAGCGTTTGGGAACGACAGCAACTCAGCCACGAAGTGGTAGGCCACGTAAACTGACGGAGCGGGCTCAGCGGATGCTGAGGCGCATAGTGCGAAGAGGTCGCCAACTTTCTGCGGAGTCAATCGCTACAGACCTCCAAACTTCATGTGGCCTTCAGATTAGCTCAAGAACAGTGCGCAGAGAGCTTCATGGAATGGGTTTCCATGGCCGAGCAGCTGCATCCAAGCCATACATCACCAAGTGCAGTGCAAAGCGTCGAATGCGGTGGTGTAAAGCACGCCACCACTGGACTCTAGAGCAGTGGAGACACATTCTCTGGAGTGACGAATCCCGCTTCTCCATCTGGCAATCTGATGGACGAGTCTGGGTTTGGCGGTTGCTAGGAGAACGGTACTTGTCTGACTGCATTGTGCCAAGTGTAAAGTTTGGTGGAGGGGGGATTATGGTGTGGGGTTGTTTTTCAGGAGATGGGCTTGGCCCCTTAGTTCCAGTGAAAGGAACTCTGAATGCTTCAGCATACCAAGACATTCTGGACAATTTCATGCTCCCAACTTTGTGGGAACAGTTTGGAGCTGGCCCCTTCTTCTTCCAACATGACTGTGCACCAGTGCACAAAGCAAGGTCCATAAAGACATGGATAACAGAGTCTGGTGTGGATGAACTTGACTGGCCTGCACAGAGTCCTGACCTCAACCTGATAGAACACCTTTGGGATGAATTAGAGGGGAGACTGAGAGCCAGGCCTTCTCGTCCAACATCAGTGTGTGACCTCACAAATGCGCTTCTGGAAGAACGGTCAAAAATTCCCATAAACGCACTCCTAACTTTTGTGGACAGCCTTCCCAGAAGAGTTGAAGCTGTTATGCAAAGGGTGGACCGACGTCATATTGGATTAGGAATGGGATGTCACTTAAGTTCATATGCTAGTCAAGGCAGGTGAGAGAATACTTTTGGCAATATAGTATATATGTATAATTAGTTGAAAATTGACCTCAACTGCATCTTTACAAGAACAGTCAATAAATTCAGTATGGTTTTATATAATATAATTTATATACATTCTTATTTTATTTTTGTACTATTTCATATATTTGTTTCTGAGCATCTGCTTTTAGATTTTGCATCGTTATTGCGCTCCGGGTGTCCTGAGTTCGAATCCTGGCTCGTGGACCTTTCCCGCACCTCTCTTTCTTTCTCTCTCTCCCCTACTTAGTTTCCTGTCACTACTATACTGTCCTATCCAGAAAATGCCTAAAATAAATCTTTAAAATGTTTATTATTATTATTATTATTATTATTATTATTACTAGCCTACATCAACACAGCAAATGAACATGCATCATATTGGTCTTTTACCAAATTTCATAATCGCTGCGACAAATTTAGTATCCAAAAGTCGATATTTAATGTTTTCTGGTCATTAAATCATGCATATTCACTTCTACCTGTCTAGTAAAAAGTAAAAAAATAAAAAATACACACACACACACATTTGAAAGAAATACGTCAGATGGATTTAGAGGCTTTTGCATCTGAACTCTTCATATATATATATATATAGTGTTGCTGTTTATATGTTATATATATTATTTTCTCTTATATATATGTATATTACTTTTACAACTATTTTACACATTCTTTTTGCTATATTTGTACCTTGTTATGCATTTTATTGTAGCATTTACAGAATGAGTTCCACATTTAAATGTATTATTTTACCAGAAGCTCTTATGATCCAAAGTGATTTACAAGACAAAGAGCAACTACAGCGTAAGTACTTCATAATCATAAAGAGATTATAACATGAATGTGTTACAGTGCAAACCCTCATAAAAATTTCAGCGTTGTTGAGTTTAGAGACATTTATGATAATTATGATAAGTGTCTTTCTTGAGAAATCCCAGTGTCTGAATGTGACAAAGGAAGTTTTTATCTGTTTGTTTGAAAAAAAAAAAAAACAACCCTCATTCACACCAGCCAGCATAACTACAAACCAGCATCAGATGAGTGTCACCCATTCAGACAAGGAGCTCCTGATAACAATATTTCTTATTGCTTCTATTGTCCTCATTTGTAAGTCGCTTTGGAAAAAGCATCTGCTAAATGACTACAGGTAAACGTAATAGAATAAACAAACAATGCTGACAGAAAGCATATCTGATTTTAGTTTTGTGTGAATGGGACGCTGTGGGATGTGGTTGCATTTTTCAGAGTGTGGAAACACTCATATCTGCTAAATGAACCATTATCTTCACATGCAAATGCAATCAAACTGATAACGTGAAAATCATTTTTGTGACTCAACTGCTTCCTGCTTCTGTGAATCAAAGTGATCAGCACTACTTTCTCATGAGCAGTAAGTACAGATAAGATGTAAGTCTGTTATCAGTAGTGTCTGCGGACAGTTTTATCCTACATTTTTGGTATTCATATTAGTTTATGAAGTTTCATTCTCAGAGGCATGTCTGCAGGGCCAGATTAACACTTTGTTGTACCCTGGGCAACAATATTCAAGGGCCCCATCATCACGACCCCAGGATCACCATAATATGGTCATATATAGAATATATTACTGTAATATACAGTAAATATACTCAATACTTCAAATCCTAACTGTCATCATATTTTGATTTACAAATATTTAAATGCTCATAGAACTACAAATGCACTACTATGTCCCCTATCAAAGACATTCACTCACATATGAAAACAAAACACATCAGCATCTGTGTATAATCTGGTAAAATTGACCCACTACATTGAGAGGGAGGGAAGTATCCTCCATTTTCACAAAAAATGAATAGATAAGCAACCACTTTCAAACCATCGTTTAACAACACTTATTCCCAATAGAAATGTATGGAATTGATAGAGCTATCACAGAAGACAAGGCAATCAAGTTATTAGTCCAACACAAACAATTTGAAATCTGCCAGTTATCCCTCCACAACAATTTACAGCATTTTCATAAAGCTGGCACCTCAAGGAAAAAATAAAAAATAAAATGCAATATCACTATTTGATCATAAACATTTTGATCCTAAGCTCATTTAACTTGTTTTAAAATAGAACAACAACATGTTATAGCACAATTAACCAGTTAAACATTTTAGTGCTACATAAATACACTACACAATACTAAATACACAAAACAATTTCTCTGAAGAAGACAAGATAAAATAAATGCTATATAATCTGGCAAAACACACAACTTTAGTCCTAAATAATGAGGAAGTGCATGTTTGAATTTGAGTATATAGGTATATACTTTAAATTTTCAGCGTTTCTGATGTCCTTTTCCTTTTTTTAATTTTCGCTTCGCGCTCCCACTTAGCTTCTCCATTGTGTCTGATTTTTTTTTTCTGTTGTAGCAACAACTGACGTCACGTAACGCGCTCGGGCTCGGCGTAAGCTTTGACCCACCTCATGCAGACTGACCAATGAGGAGAGGGTCTTAACTTGAGGCCCTCTCTTCATTGGTCAGTCCGCATGAGACTGACTCTCAACCGCTCTCAATTCACGTTCAGAGTCATAGGCAGCGCAGCATATCTCTGTGCAGCGCAAAAGCCCGGGTGGACAGTTTGTTAAATATAAAGCGGGAGATTACAGATACAGTATTTTGCTCGTGCCCTTGCTGTCCTGGGCCCTTTAGATGTTGTGGGCCCCTGGGCAATTGCCCAGTTGCCCGTATGGTTAATCCGGGCTTGCATGTCTGCTGTTATTGTGCTCAACAAAATCCCAACACGGCAAGTGAATTTCTTCAGAAAGCAGACACACTGAATATGTTCTCATTAAAACAGATTTAGTCCATCTGGACTGGGCTGCAAGTGTAGCACACAATAAAAACTGCAAATGTTTTCTTGTGAAAATGTCACTCCTTTACAAGGAAACTGAGCATAATTTATTTTTACAAAAAAACAAATTTATTTCAAAACATCTTCCATACAATCCACGTTTTTTTCATTAAACGGCAATTACAGCAACACAAAAGACTATAACTGTATCAGTATAAAATGAAGACAATGAATCATTCAGTATACAAGAAGGTATGTGTAGTGTAGCAGATACATTTTGGTTTATCTTGAAATAGGACAAATTAGGACAAAAGTTTTAATCAAAACTCAGAAACAAACAAAAGATGTCAGTGACTGTAAAACTAGTATAAACAAGGGCTAAATCTCTTCTAGAGAATCTTGTGAGTAGTGAGAATCAAAGAAATATTAGTTACAACATAAACATCCTCTACTCTGTTTTGGCCACTCGCTCCTTTTTCTCAATGAAGAGAATGAGTTTTTTAACCCATGGTGTCCTGGGATTCAAACAGATACTCTCTCCACTTGACAAGCCAGCACTGAAATATAAAAAAAAAAATGATATGTAGAAGGTACAATATCGTTGAAACGTTTGAAATCACTAAAAAGTATGAATAATTTTCATCCTGAAAAAATGAATATTAGGCAGCACAACTGTTTTCAACATTGATAATTGTTAGATTATATTGCACTCTCTGCCAAATATTACTGTGAGTTTTCCTGTTTGTGTTCTTTCTCCTTCTTATCTACTTCTTCTCCCAGAATTGTTTTACTTCTATATGGTACATCTTTTGTTTTGTATGATGCACATATGTAACACCACCCCCTGACAATGGATCTATATAATCTAACTGTGGGAGAGAATAAACTTGGAAGAAGTTTGTGAACATACAATTGGCTTCATGTTTATAATTCTTCCCATGGGCCCATGCAAGGACTGAGAATATTCGGACGGCATCAAAAGATAAAGAGCTGTGGTATTTATTAACAATAATAATAAGAAATACTTACTGCATTTCATTAATGCTTAATGCATCAGCATATTAGAATGATTTCGATTGCAACTTATGTTTCCCTTAAGAGAGGACACAGCCATTTGTAAATTTAATGTGTGGAGTCCGGTCTCATCTGCTTCCAGCTATTTTCAGCTGTACAAAACAGCTTGTTTTGCTGCTTGATATTGCAAACTGGTGTGTCTTTCCATATTATTTTAATGTGTTCAGTTTAATTATGAACACAATGGTGCCAACCAACACATTCTTACTCCAAACTCATCACATATTGACGCTTTGTCAGGACCCCTTGGTGTCACTTTTTGATGGACAGGGTACCCCTTTAGTGTCACTTTTGGACGTACAGGGTCCTCCATTTCTTTTAGTTGTTTGCATTATTCATCGCATTTAATGGTTTTCATGCATTTACAAAAACAGAAATCATTTTATATAAATTTCTACTTTTATTTTGTAGCACCTAACCCCACCGTTACCCCTAAACCTGCCCACTTCTGAACAATATAAAACATGTAACAGGCATATAAATCATGACAATAAAATTCCCAATGCCTTTCGCATCAGCGAATTGACCCCAAAGGTTTCTTATTTAAATCAATTGAGGACCCTGCACTTTGACAAATGACACTAAAGGGGTACCCTGTGCTTCTGAAAGTGACGCTAAGGGGTCCTGACCAACTGTCATTATGTGACGAGTTGGCAGTGAGAATGTTCTGGCACTTTGTTATTTTTCACCTTATTTCCCTACGGCGGCTTATGAACCGGAAATCTCACACATTACCAGAAAACAGCTTACTTCCACATTGAAAAATAAGGCGGATAATGTGGGCTAAGGTAAAAACACATTCTCTGACGTTTATATTCATAATGACCGTAATTTCGATTCACCTCTCAGTTATGACAGCAGAAACTACAGAAAGACATGTGACTGGTCTGAGGAAATACTTACACCACCTCAGTAGTCTTGCAATGCGGGCCTCTTGGCAGGATCACCACGCGTCGCAGGTTCTCCTGCGGGATGATTCGTGACTCCAGATTCAGACACACGCAGCGGCTGTTGTAACCCGCACCGAGAGGTTGCACGGCTGATCGAGAAAGGAATGACACAATTGTTAGTCGGCTAAAGAAGTGTGTCCGGCAATTACACAACTGTTAAACTGACATATGATTTAATGGTCTTGTGCAAACAGGGATTTGTAAAACACTAGCGTGCAACAGGTTTTCAGGAAATTTGAAGCAAGGTTATCACAGTTCCACAGAAGATGCTGAAATGTAGATGATGTAACCTATATGCACTCACATGAGAGTCACACGCATTTGAATACATTTTTTGCCTTGAAATACCAGTTTTAAAGTCGCTGTAGCAATGGTTGCTTTCAAGGCACTGTGAATCATTTGTTTTATATCAGTGCTCCGAAGCACATGCTAAAAGAAACTGTCGCAAGTGGACGATCTCTGTGAATCCGTTACTTATTTATTTATTTATTTTTACCTTATCTTGGGCCAGTTTGATAAATTTGTAGACATTTCAATGGTACATTAGTACAATAAAAAAGTACATAGTTACTAGTTTCTTATCAGCCTGTTAGAAGTTACCCACGGTCCCGGTGAGCGGGTACGAAACTCGGCAAAAAGGGCGGAATGCTTTACGTCAGCAACAAATGCACGTGTCCACTATACTGATAGATTTATAACAGTAAATTCCACTCAAATAACTGCCCTGGTGAAAAAACCAGCATATGCTGGTAGCTATGTTTTGATGCTGGAATGCTGGTTAGGTAGGTTTTGATGCTGGTTTAAGCTGGTCCTTTGCTGGTTTATGCTGGTCCTTAGGTGGTTTATGCTTGTCCTTTGCTGGTTCATGCTGGTCCTTGACCAGCAACATGACCAGCAAAAACCAGCAAAGGACCAGCTTAAACCAGCATCAAAACCTACCTAACCAGCATTCCAGCATCAAAACATACCTACCAGCATATGCTGGTTTTTTCACCAGGGTGTACTGCGATTCTAGTTCACAAATTCGATATTTTGACCATATCCGATTTTTCGGCCCAGCTGTTTATATTCACTCAGGACTGGTAGGCTATTCCATATCTGTGTTTACAATAATTCCCGCCCAAAGTGATTGTCATCGCTAGCAAACGCTTTTGAATGGCCATGCTATTAAAATTATTTATATAATTCAGGTCTAGTGGCCATTGGGCTATTATGTCCCAGCATGGATGTTTCGCAGTTCGCAATTTAACGGTCATTTGTTATTTTATCTACAGCTCGTTAAAGGTAGCGCCAAGATGATATTTATTAAAATAAATTTAACGCGAGGGAGAGAGAGAAAGAGAAAGATCGCGAGTGTGAATCTTGCGAACAAGTTAAGTTGATGGTTTAATAAACTGCTGTTTTCATTGCTGATAAATATAATGTAGCTTAGCGGAAAAAATCGGATCTCGTGCAGATTTTTATTTACACGTGTCCAACAAATTCCGATCTGTTAAGATGTGAGCAAAAATTAAGATTTTTTGTGCCAGTGTAAATGCAGCCTCAGTTAAAATAAATCAATACAAATTAAAATTTGAATATTTGTCCTACTGACTGATGGCCAGTGGAATTGATTTCGATTAGGTAAAGTATTACCAAATCAGCTAATTACTAGAAAGCTATTTTGAGCAATAAATATAATAAGCAGATAGTAAACATGAATCTTACCATCGGACAGAACGATGCTGGCTCCAATAACGGTTAAGATCAGGAAGGCGTTCATGATTGCTGAAGCTTCTGCAGTTGATTTCTGTGTAGAAAATCTGAAGATCTGATGCTGTTACTTGGACTGTTGTACGGCTTTATATATTATGATTTCAAAGGCCTCGTGATTTACAAAGTAGTGATTGTTTTTCACTTCCCCAATCGTTATGTGTGTGTTTGTGACTGCGTGTGAAGGCTAATGTGTAAATATGTGGTTTGGATCTGTTCACATGTTCATCAGCCGTGTGTCATCTGGACACATCTCATGTTCGGCTGGGTTACCACGTCCAAAATCCCCCTGGAGTCTAGACTGTTTTAACCCAAAAGATATACGTCAAGTGCATGATTTGCGTTTGACTGCTTACCACAATGGTATTTTTTTAATAGCCCAAATATATGCAACATTAATCAAATAATTATTTAGAGTAAAATGTAAAATGATATTATATGTATTTTAAATACAAAATAGTTATGTAAATGTTAATATAAATGTTAATTAACCTGGTTAATAACTTAATATTAACACTTGTCATTTGATTAATATTTATTACTTTACATTTAAGCATTTAGCAGATCTTTGATGAGTTATTGATCTGATTACTCATAAACTGATACAGATTAAATATTATTGTATAGTATTTACATTTAATACTCCGATTGTTTCTCAGTGAGAGCACAAAAACCCAGTATCACATGAATAATTGTTCAGATTTGCCAAGATCTAAAAGTTTGGAGTTAAAAGTCCAAAATCTTAAACATTTCTGATCTAGTTCTTCCCAAATCAAATCGTCTGAACTGTGCATTCATTTTAAAACTCTTAGGATGACAGCTGTTGGCTTGCTTGTGTTTGGTATTTATTTCTGCATAATTTTAAACTTTTGAGGCACAGTGGTTTAATATTAACTGAGAAGTTTCCCATCCACCTCATTTTTCATTGCAGAAGTAAGTCGTTTTCTGTGAACGTGCAAGATGTCTGGTTCATTAGCTGCTGTAGTTCAATAACGAGAAGAATAACAAAGTGCAGTAAACAATAAAACTGTTCATAATTAAGACAATACATTAAAATAATATGGTAAGACAAACGCAATATAAAGTAGCAAAACAAGCTGTTTTGTACAACTAAAAATAGCTGGAAGTGAATGACACCGGAAGCCAGAACCATTGAATTTACAAATGGCCCACTCTTACTGAAAATATAAAGTGGATAGAGCTATAAAAGAGCAATAAACTCAGGATGTGTGTGTTTGTGTGTATGAATTGTTTGCACAGCCTGTTGTGCTGCTAAAAAGTGTGACATTCACTGACCTCAATCATGACAGGAACGTCCCAGACAGCTGATTCATTTCTTCATTAAAATACACACAACAATAAACGTCTACAATATCTATCTATACTGGCATCCTTGGTAAAAATGAGCAAAGGTGGCTGTGAAAACAAATCTACATCATTCATTCTTTTGATCTTTCATTTAAAAATGTGCAAAATTCAGTAACACTTTATAATAACTTCAATTAATAAATTATTAACAAACATAATATAATGTTTAACAGATGAAAAGCTAATATTCATATAGCTAGAAAAAAATGAGATAAAATGTTAATGTTTAATGTACTTATAAAACATTATCTAATGATTAATTGATCAATATTGATTGAAAACTGAAATGTTTACCAATGATGTTACTCTGATTTGAATATTTTATACTCAAAAATTTGAGGATTTTTGATGTTACTAAAAATCCTCAAATGATTTTGACAGATGGTTTACTATGATTAAAAGTTTCATTAACTAAATCATTAAGGAACATTATATAATGCTTAATGGATCATTAGTTATGTTTACAAATGCCAATAAATGTGCAATTCATACAATCATGTACAATTAATCTATGATTTTAACAGAAATTATACAATGATTACAAGTTTATTTGTTAATGTACTTTTGAATGCTAACAAATGTCATTAAACTTCAGTTCACAAATTGTCACACCCCATTGGACTGTTTGTGTTGGTTTCTCCCTCTGTTGCCCATATTTGGTCCTTCCTGTTCCTGTCCTCGTCAAGTCATTAGTAAATCACCCACACCTGTCTGTGTATCTTTACCCTGTCTTTATAAGTTGGTCTCAGTGTAGTGTTGGTTGTCCAATCTCAATGTTATGTTGGTGTGTGTTTTCCTGCTTTTCATGTCTGGATTTACCTATTGTGGATTATATTAAAGACTTGTTGTTGTATTTCACCTTCGTATCGTGCCTTCCTTACACACGACCGTGACGCATTACCTAATGTTTTTTTTTTTTTTTTCAAAAAGCTTGATTAACAATTTTAAGCACTTTACAAACTATTCATGTTACCATATTATTCATTAACTCAGTCTGTCAGGGACATATATGGGCCATTCCACAGAATGGGTGCCATTTCTGTCCCTAGGATATAACGTACAAATATGCAGTGTTGGGAAGTGACTGAATTACGTAACTGAATTACAAAATAAATGTAACTGTAATTGCTTACAGTTACTGAGAAAAAATGTGTAATTAAATTAGTTACTTTTGAAAATGTTAATGATTACAAAGGGGGTTACATCTGAATTTGTTCACATACACACACCCACATACAGATTCAACTGATTTCTTTCCAAAATTGCATTGTGACTACTCTAAAATGAGACAACAATGTTTTAGGAGTTTAAGACACAGAATAGGACACATCGTCACCTTAGAATTTAAAGGTTATATCTGACCTTTTTTTTTTTTTCAAAATGGAGTTATTTACATATTCTTATTCTGTGACAACTTATTTACATTATGTGATGTTTCTTTTGTAAGCTGTGTACATTTTGGGCCTTTTTTTTTAGAAAAAATGATTCTATTTACAGAAGTCTATGGAACGCAAAAACTTTGAAGATCATATATCAAAAGTGCTCAGAATGCAGATGGAACCTTATAATTCTAAGGCGACGACATGCTTATTCTTAAATGTTTTATTTCCTATTTGGGCATATACTTTATTTATTTATTTAGTTCAACAAAATCCCAACACGGCAAGTGAATTTCTTCAGAAAGCAGACACACTGAATATGTTCTCATTAAAACAGATTTAGTCCATCTGGACTGGGCTGCAAGTGTAGCACACAATAAAAACTGCAAATGTTTTCTTGTGAAAATGTCACTCCTTTACAAGGAAACTGAGCATAATTTATTTTTACAAAAAAACAAATTTATTTCAAAACATCTTCCATACAATCCAAGTTTTTTTCATTAAACGGCAATTACAGCAACACAAAAGACTATAACTGTATCAGTATAAAATGAAGACAATGAATCATTCAGTATACAAGAAGGTATGTGTAGTGTAGCAGATACATTTTGGTTTATCTTGAAATAGGACAAATTAGGACAAAAGTTTTAATCAAAACTCAGAAACAAACAAAAGATGTCAGTGACTGTAAAACTAGTATAAACAAGGGCTAAATCTCTTCTAGAGAATCTTGTGAGTAGTGAGAATCAAAGAAATATTAGTTACAACATAAACATCCTCTACTCTGTTTTGGCCACTCGCTCCTTTTTCTCAATGAAGAGAATGAGTTTTTTAACCCATGGTGTCCTGGGATTCAAACAGATACTCTCTCCACTTGACAAGCCAGCACTGAAATATAAAAAAAAAAATGATATGTAGAAGGTACAATATCGTTGAAACGTTTGAAATCACTAAAAAGTATGAATAATTTTCATCCTGAAAAAATGAATATTAGGCAGCACAACTGTTTTCAACATTGATAATTGTTAGATTATATTGCACTCTCTGCCAAATATTACTGTGAGTTTTCCTGTTTGTGTTCTTTCTCCTTCTTATCTACTTCTTCTCCCAGAATTGTTTTACTTCTATATGGTACATCTTTTGTTTTGTATGATGCACATATGTAACACCACCCCCTGACAATGGATCTATATAATCTAACTGTGGGAGAGAATAAACTTGGAAGAAGTTTGTGAACATACAATTGGCTTCATGTTTATAATTCTTCCCATGGGCCCATGCAAGGACTGAGAATATTCGGACGGCATCAAAAGATAAAGAGCTGTGGTATTTATTAACAATAATAATAAGAAATACTTACTGCATTTCATTAATGCTTAATGCATCAGCATATTAGAATGATTTCGATTGCAACTTATGTTTCCCTTAAGAGAGGACACAGCCATTTGTAAATTTAATGTGTGGAGTCCGGTCTCATCTGCTTCCAGCTATTTTCAGCTGTACAAAACAGCTTGTTTTGCTGCTTGATATTGCAAACTGGTGTGTCTTTCCATATTATTTTAATGTGTTCAGTTTAATTATGAACACAATGGTGCCAACCAACACATTCTTACTCCAAACTCATCACATATTGACGCTTTGTCAGGACCCCTTGGTGTCACTTTTTGATGGACAGGGTACCCCTTTAGTGTCACTTTTGGACGTACAGGGTCCTCCATTTCTTTTAGTTGTTTGCATTATTCATCGCATTTAATGGTTTTCATGCATTTACAAAAACAGAAATCATTTTATATAAATTTCTACTTTTATTTTGTAGCACCTAACCCCACCGTTACCCCTAAACCTGCCCACTTCTGAACAATATAAAACATGTAACAGGCATATAAATCATGACAATAAAATTCCCAATGCCTTTCGCATCAGCGAATTGACCCCAAAGGTTTCTTATTTAAATCAATTGAGGACCCTGCACTTTGACAAATGACACTAAAGGGGTACCCTGTGCTTCTGAAAGTGACGCTAAGGGGTCCTGACCAACTGTCATTATGTGACGAGTTGGCAGTGAGAATGTTCTGGCACTTTGTTATTTTTCACCTTATTTCCCTACGGCGGCTTATGAACCGGAAATCTCACACATTACCAGAAAACAGCTTACTTCCACATTGAAAAATAAGGCGGATAATGTGGGCTAAGGTAAAAACACATTCTCTGACGTTTATATTCATAATGACCGTAATTTCGATTCACCTCTCAGTTATGACAGCAGAAACTACAGAAAGACATGTGACTGGTCTGAGGAAATACTTACACCACCTCAGTAGTCTTGCAATGCGGGCCTCTTGGCAGGATCACCACGCGTCGCAGGTTCTCCTGCGGGATGATTCGTGACTCCAGATTCAGACACACGCAGCGGCTGTTGTAACCCGCACCGAGAGGTTGCACGGCTGATCGAGAAAGGAATGACACAATTGTTAGTCGGCTAAAGAAGTGTGTCCGGCAATTACACAACTGTTAAACTGACATATGATTTAATGGTCTTGTGCAAACAGGGATTTGTAAAACACTAGCGTGCAACAGGTTTTCAGGAAATTTGAAGCAAGGTTATCACAGTTCCACAGAAGATGCTGAAATGTAGATGATGTAACCTATATGCACTCACATGAGAGTCACACGCATTTGAATACATTTTTTGCCTTGAAATACCAGTTTTAAAGTCGCTGTAGCAATGGTTGCTTTCAAGGCACTGTGAATCATTTGTTTTATATCAGTGCTCCGAAGCACATGCTAAAAGAAACTGTCGCAAGTGGACGATCTCTGTGAATCCGTTACTTATTTATTTATTTATTTTTACCTTATCTTGGGCCAGTTTGATAAATTTGTAGACATTTCAATGGTACATTAGTACAATAAAAAAGTACATAGTTACTAGTTTCTTATCAGCCTGTTAGAAGTTACCCACGGTCCCGGTGAGCGGGTACGAAACTCGGCAAAAAGGGCGGAATGCTTTACGTCAGCAACAAATGCACGTGTCCACTATACTGATAGATTTATAACAGTAAATTCCACTCAAATAACTGCCCTGGTGAAAAAACCAGCATATGCTGGTAGCTATGTTTTGATGCTGGAATGCTGGTTAGGTAGGTTTTGATGCTGGTTTAAGCTGGTCCTTTGCTGGTTTATGCTGGTCCTTAGGTGGTTTATGCTTGTCCTTTGCTGGTTCATGCTGGTCCTTGACCAGCAACATGACCAGCAAAAACCAGCAAAGGACCAGCTTAAACCAGCATCAAAACCTACCTAACCAGCATTCCAGCATCAAAACATACCTACCAGCATATGCTGGTTTTTTCACCAGGGTGTACTGCGATTCTAGTTCACAAATTCGATATTTTGACCATATCCGATTTTTCGGCCCAGCTGTTTATATTCACTCAGGACTGGTAGGCTATTCCATATCTGTGTTTACAATAATTCCCGCCCAAAGTGATTGTCATCGCTAGCAAACGCTTTTGAATGGCCATGCTATTAAAATTATTTATATAATTCAGGTCTAGTGGCCATTGGGCTATTATGTCCCAGCATGGATGTTTCGCAGTTCGCAATTTAACGGTCATTTGTTATTTTATCTACAGCTCGTTAAAGGTAGCGCCAAGATGATATTTATTAAAATAAATTTAACGCGAGGGAGAGAGAGAAAGAGAAAGATCGCGAGTGTGAATCTTGCGAACAAGTTAAGTTGATGGTTTAATAAACTGCTGTTTTCATTGCTGATAAATATAATGTAGCTTAGCGGAAAAAATCGGATCTCGTGCAGATTTTTATTTACACGTGTCCAACAAATTCCGATCTGTTAAGATGTGAGCAAAAATTAAGATTTTTTGTGCCAGTGTAAATGCAGCCTCAGCTAAAATAAATCAATACAAATTAAAATTTGAATATTTGTCCTACTGACTGATGGCCAGTGGAATTGATTTCGATTAGGTAAAGTATTACCAAATCAGCTAATTACTAGAAAGCTATTTTGAGCAATAAATATAATAAGCAGATAGTAAACATGAATCTTACCATCGGACAGAACGATGCTGGCTCCAATAACGGTTAAGATCAGGAAGGCGTTCATGATTGCTGAAGCTTCTGCAGTTGATTTCTGTGTAGAAAATCTGAAGATCTGATGCTGTTACTTGGACTGTTGTACGGCTTTATATATTATGATTTCAAAGGCCTCGTGATTTACAAAGTAGTGATTGTTTTTCACTTCCCCAATCGTTATGTGTGTGTTTGTGACTGCGTGTGAAGGCTAATGTGTAAATATGTGGTTTGGATCTGTTCACATGTTCATCAGCCGTGTGTCATCTGGACACATCTCATGTTCGGCTGGGTTACCACGTCCAAAATCCCCCTGGAGTCTAGACTGTTTTAACCCAAAAGATATACGTCAAGTGCATGATTTGCGTTTGACTGCTTACCACAATGGTATTTTTTTAATAGCCCAAATATATGCAACATTAATCAAATAATTATTTAGAGTAAAATGTAAAATGATATTATATGTATTTTAAATACTAAATAGTTATGTAAATGTTAATATAAATGTTAATTAACCTGGTTAATAACTTAATATTAACACTTGTCATTTGATTAATATTTATTACTTTACATTTAAGCATTTAGCAGATCTTTGATGAGTTATTGATCTGATTACTCATAAACTGATACAGATTAAATATTATTGTATAGTATTTACATTTAATACTCCGATTGTTTCTCAGTGAGAGCACAAAAACCCAGTATCACATGAATAATTGTTCAGATTTGCCAAGATCTAAAAGTTTGGAGTTAAAAGTCCAAAATCTTAAACATTTCTGATCTAGTTCTTCCCAAATCAAATCGTCTGAACTGTGCATTCATTTTAAAACTCTTAGGATGACAGCTGTTGGCTTGCTTGTGTTTGGTATTTATTTCTGCATAATTTTAAACTTTTGAGGCACAGTGGTTTAATATTAACTGAGAAGTTTCCCATCCACCTCATTTTTCATTGCAGAAGTAAGTCGTTTTCTGTGAACGTGCAAGATGTCTGGTTCATTAGCTGCTGTAGTTCAATAACGAGAAGAATAACAAAGTGCAGTAAACAATAAAACTGTTCATAATTAAGACAATACATTAAAATAATATGGTAAGACAAACGCAATATAAAGTAGCAAAACAAGCTGTTTTGTACAACTAAAAATAGCTGGAAGTGAATGACACCGGAAGCCAGAACCATTGAATTTACAAATGGCCCACTCTTACTGAAAATATAAAGTGGATAGAGCTATAAAAGAGCAATAAACTCAGGATGTGTGTGTTTGTGTGTATGAATTGTTTGCACAGCCTGTTGTGCTGCTAAAAAGTGTGACATTCACTGACCTCAATCATGACAGGAACGTCCCAGACAGCTGATTCATTTCTTCATTAAAATACACACAACAATAAACGTCTACAATATCTATCTATACTGGCATCCTTGGTAAAAATGAGCAAAGGTGGCTGTGAAAACAAATCTACATCATTCATTCTTTTGATCTTTCATTTAAAAATGTGCAAAATTCAGTAACACTTTATAATAACTTCAATTAATAAATTATTAACAAACATAATATAATGTTTAACAGATGAAAAGCTAATATTCATATAGCTAGAAAAAAATGAGATAAAATGTTAATGTTTAATGTACTTATAAAACATTATCTAATGATTAATTGATCAATATTGATTGAAAACTGAAATGTTTACCAATGATGTTACTCTGATTTGAATATTTTATACTCAAAAATTTGAGGATTTTTGATGTTACTAAAAATCCTCAAATGATTTTGACAGATGGTTTACTATGATTAAAAGTTTCATTAACTAAATCATTAAGGAACATTATATAATGCTTAATGGATCATTAGTTATGTTTACAAATGCCAATAAATGTGCAATTCATACAATCATGTACAATTAATCTATGATTTTAACAGAAATTATACAATGATTACAAGTTTATTTGTTAATGTACTTTTGAATGCTAACAAATGTCATTAAACTTCAGTTCACAAATTGTCACACCCCATTGGACTGTTTGTGTTGGTTTCTCCCTCTGTTGCCCATATTTGGTCCTTCCTGTTCCTGTCCTCGTCAAGTCATTAGTAAATCACCCACACCTGTCTGTGTATCTTTACCCTGTCTTTATAAGTTGGTCTCAGTGTAGTGTTGGTTGTCCAATCTCAATGTTATGTTGGTGTGTGTTTTCCTGCTTTTCATGTCTGGATTTACCTATTGTGGATTATATTAAAGACTTGTTGTTGTATTTCACCTTCGTATCGTGCCTTCCTTACACACGACCGTGACGCATTACCTAATGTTTTTTTTTTTTTTTTCAAAAAGCTTGATTAACAATTTTAAGCACTTTACAAACTATTCATGTTACCATATTATTCATTAACTCAGTCTGTCAGGGACATATATGGGCCATTCCACAGAATGGGTGCCATTTCTGTCCCTAGGATATAACGTACAAATATGCAGTGTTGGGAAGTGACTGAATTACGTAACTGAATTACAAAATAAATGTAACTGTAATTGCTTACAGTTACTGAGAAAAAATGTGTAATTAAATTAGTTACTTTTGAAAATGTTAATGATTACAAAGGGGGTTACATCTGAATTTGTTCACATACACACACCCACATACAGATTCAACTGATTTCTTTCCAAAATTGCATTGTGACTACTCTAAAATGAGACAACAATGTTTTAGGAGTTTAAGACACAGAATAGGACACATCGTCACCTTAGAATTTAAAGGTTATATCTGACCTTTTTTTTTTTTTCAAAATGGAGTTATTTACATATTCTTATTCTGTGACAACTTATTTACATTATGTGATGTTTCTTTTGTAAGCTGTGTACATTTTGGGCCTTTTTTTAGAAAAAATGATTCTATTTACAGAAGTCTATGGAACGCAAAAACTTTGAAGATCATATATCAAAAGTGCTCAGAATGCAGATGGAACCTTATAATTCTAAGGCGACGACATGCTTATTCTTAAATGTTTTATTTCCTATTTGGGCATATACTTTATTTATTTATTTAGTTATTTTCCAAGGCACTGATCCCAGTGTTTCCTGTCATATTTATGCAAACATTTGATTTCAAAACCAGTATCATAGCTATTGAACTATTTGTTATGATTTCAAATCTGTATTTAACCTCAGAATGATCTCAAAGTAAATAATAACTTTGATACTTTACTAACTTTAATAATAAGTCTGAATTTGTGTGGCTGCGCTTTAAATTAAATAATTTCATGGCTCTGTGGAATGCTTGATTCTGATTGGTCAGTCATGACATTCCAAGATATGTTATTCCCCAATAACAACTGGTAAAAGCTAATAACACAGACTCATCCGGACTCATCAGATTTATCATAAGTCGGCGCTATACGCTTGATAGTTTTTCTTGGTGTAAGCTTTGCTTTTGGTTAGCTAATAAAATATTAAAACTCAATATTAATAATTCAATAACGTGTACAATTCTGTCAATTTGCCACTTGCTGGCAACTGATTTCTTCAAAAGAAGAAATCAGTTCTTTGCGTTCAAAGACCATTGTTTTGTGTCTAATTATTTACTTTTGTGGCAAGCAGCTGTGTTAGAAGTCAGATAATATACACCCAGCCAGTTGTTATTGCAAAATAAAGATGTATATTATCCCTTACTAATTCTAATCTTAATTCCAGCACTTAAGGATTTTGAAAGTCTGACAGTAATCAGTGTTGAGTGCTACTGTAAGGTTAACTCTGCTTGGTTTAAATGTTTTGGAATGATTAACAGTTGAAAATGTTAGAAATTTAGAAAAGTAATTAAATGTAATAAGTTACATTACTTTTATAAAGTAATTGAAAAGTTACATTTTAAACAGAGTAACCTGTAATCTGTAACCTATTACATTTCCAAAGTAACCTTCCCAACACTGCAAATATGCATAAAAATTAACTATAAAATACATTTTATTATTAAGCAAAGTGTCCTGAAGATGAATCCAACTGCAAATTTTAAATGTTTAATTAAAAAAAGTATTAAAAATGACCTAAAACACTAAAAATGTATGCATGTCCCCAGTGTCTAAAGCTACATTTTAACATGAAATATGTTTAAAATCCTTCAGAAATTATTTTTCTTTTGCATTTTTGTGTATTTCAAAATAAATGTATAATAGTTTAGATAAAATACACATTTTAGTCTTGTCCCCAGGTTTTCACTCAGCCCTACCCCTCTACCCCTAAACATAACCCTAACAAAAACCTCTGCAGACCACTAGATTTAAATAAAATACATGATTTGGCCTTTTTTAGCAGTGAGATCAGTTTACTGTATCAGTGCAAGCATTAATACCTGGCAGTCAAAGCTATATACTAATAATATGGATATTGTCACAGAATGCAGACTCAGACAGGAGATGTAATAATTAATCCAACAGGTATGTTTATTGAAAATGAAGAGTGAGAAAGGCACAGGATGAGTATTCGTAATAAACAGTCTTTGGTAAGTGATAGCTGGTCTTGATGATGGAGAATTTTGTATTACCAGACGATCTTGAGCACGTACTGCACAAATGGAAGGATGACTGGTCGCCAGGAGCTGGTAGGTGATCCGCTGGAGTGAACGGGGTAACAAGGAGACAAGGAAACACTGGGAGGACGAAAGGAGAGACTTGAATATAGGTAATCCTTGAAACATGTAGGTAAAGCATACATACGAGTCTTCTTTCCACGAGGGAGACCAGACAATGAAGGAGTGCAAAGTGTGTGCTTTTGTAGGGCTTGGTAATGAGAGTCAGGTGCTGCTGATTAGTACTCTGGTGATTGGGTGATCTGAGTGGTGGAAGAGCCTGGTGTGGCCGTGACAGAACCCCCTCCTCCACGGCCCGCTCCTGAGGGCCGAATACCTCGACGTCGTGGTGGACGACCTCGACCCCGTGGTGCTGGGCATTGGGGATGTGTAGCATGAAACTCAGTGAGAAGATTTGGGTCTAAGATGTCATCCCTAGGTACCCAAGACCTTTCTTCTGGGCCGTAACCTTCCCAGTCAACCAAGTACTCTAGCCTGCCACCGCGACGTCGGGAGTTCAGAATTTCCTTTACAGAGTAGATTGTACCATCCTCCAGCACCATTGGAAGAGGGGGTTCCTCGATTGGACCAGGCTCTGTGGGGACAGGAGAGACAGGTGAGTGAAAGGGTTTAAGTAGAGAAACATGGAATGAGGGGTGAATTCTGTAATGTGCTGGGAGTTGTAACTGATAGGTGACTGGATTGATCTGACGGATGACCGGGAAGGGACCAATGAACCTGGGACTCAGCTTTTTACAGGGGAGTCTGAGTCGGATGTCCCGTGTGGAGAGCCAAACCTTCTGGCCGGGTTGGAAAACTGGAGTGGAGGCTCTCCTGACATCGGAGTAATGTTTTTGTCGACATACTGCCCGCTGAAGATGTTGATGTGCTGAGTCCCAGACCCTCTCGCTCTCCTGGAACCAGTGTGTCACCGATGGTACGTCCGATGGTTCCCCTGACCATGGAAACAGAGGAGGTTGGTAGCCGAGTACGCACTGGAATGGTGTTAGATCCGTGGATGGTTGTCGGAGGGAATTCTGTGCGTACTCGGCCCATGCCAGGTAGCGGTTCCAGGAGTTCTGGTGGCTATGGCAGAAGGTACGGAGGTAACGACCTATCTCCTGGATCTTTCTTTCGGTTTGACCGTTGCTCTGAGGATGGTATCCAGAAGATAGGCTGACGGTCACACCTAGGAGGGAGAAGAAGGATCGCCAGACTCTGGAAATAAACTGAGGGCCTCTATCAGATACTATATCTTCAGGGAGGCCAAAGTTGCGGAAGACATGGTTGAAGAGTAGCTCAGCTGTTTCCATAGCAGTAGGCAGTCCTTTGAGCGGGATCAGTCGGCAAGCTTTGGAAAATCGATCGATTGTAACCAATATGCAGGTGTTACCTTCGGAGGGTGGCAAGTCGGTTACAAAATCTACTCCTAGATGTGACCATGGACGCCGAGGAATGGGAAGGGGATGGAGCTTGCCTGATGGAAGGTGTCGTGGTGTTTTCGACATGGCACATTCCTGGCATCCTCTCACGTACCTTCTGATGTCTTGAAGCATTTCAGGCCACCAGAAGCGGTCTTGTAGCAGCGAGAGGGTTTGATTGGTCCCAGGGTGACCAGTGCCCAGGGATGTGTGAGAGGAATGGATGAGCCGAATGCGTAGAGATCTGGGTACATAAATGCGATTGGTGGGGCACCCCGGCGGAGCAGGATCGGAGACACTGGCGGCTGCTATATCTTCGTCCAGGGACCATTGGATTGGACTAACAATTAGCTCAGGAGGAAGGATGGAATCTGGCGTATCTGGGAGCTCTGAAGGAGCATGGAGGCGGGAGAGAGCATCTGCTTTTGTGTTCTTGTTCCCTGGACGGTAAGAGATGGTAAAGTTGAAGCGGGTAAAGAAGAGGGCCCACCTGGCCTGTCGGGGATTCAGTCGCTTTGTCTCTCGGAGATATTCGAGGTTACGGTGATCTGTAAGTACCACAAAAGGATGAAGGGCCCCCTCCAGCCAGTGTCTCCATTCCTCCAGTGCGAGCTTGATGGCAAGAAGTTCTCTGTTCCCGATATCGTAATTCTGCTCCGCCGAGGATAGTTTCTTGGAAAAGAAGGCACATGGATGAAGTCGAGGAGGAGTCCCCTGCTGCTGGGATAGGACAGCACCTACTCCTGATGTAGAGGCATCCACCTCTACAACGAATGGTTTCTCAGGATCCGGATGGATCAGGAGAGGTGCTGAAGTAAAGGCTTGCTGTAAGGTCCTCATTGCCAGGTTAGCCTCTGGAGTCCAGGACAGAGACTTGGGCCTGCCTTTCAGGAGATCAGTAAGTGGAGAGGTTATGGTACTGTAGTTGTGGATGAAGCGACGATAGAAGTTTGAGAAACCTAGGAATCTTTGTAGCTCTTTGACAGATGTAGGAATGGGCCAGGATTTGATTGCGTCTACTTTCCTCTCGTCCATCTGAATGCCTTTAGGGCTGATGTCGTAACCGAGGAATTGGATGGAGGATTGATGGAAGGTGCACTTTTCTGCTTTGAGAAAGAGGTGGTGTTCGCGGAGCCGTCTGAGGACCTCAGAGACGTGCTGGCGATGTTCGGCCTCGTTCCGGGAGTACACAAGGATGTCATCAATGTACACTAGGACGTAACGATGGAGGCACTCCCGGAACACCTCATTCATGTATCCTTGGAAGACGGAGGGGGCATTTACTAATCCATAGGGCATGACTAGATATTCGTAGTGGCCTGTAGGGGTGACAAAAGCAGTCTTCCATTCGTCCCCCTCACGTATCCGAATGAGGTTGTAAGCACTCCTGAGGTCCAACTTAGAGAAGATGCGGGCTCCGCGAAGTTGTTCCAGAGCTGCTGGGACGAGAGGAAGAGGATAACGGTATTTGACAGTGATGTTGTTAAGTGCCCGGTAATCTATGCAGGGCCGCAAGCCTCCGTCCTTTTTAGCAACAAAGAAGAAGCTGGAAGCAGCAGGGGAGGTAGATGGACGGATGTACCCTTGTTGCAGCGCCTCCTCGATATACTCCTCCATTGCCTTCTGTTCAGGGATGGAGAGTGGATATATCTTACCTCTGGGCACTGGTTCACCGGGCAGAAGCTCTATTGCACAGTCCCATGGTCGATGAGGTGGTAACTGCGTGGCTCGTTTTGGGCAGAACACGTCACTGAAGTGGGAATATGCTGCTGGTATCTCCACGGAAAGCTTCTCAACAGGACTCTCAATGGACGTAGAACTAAGTGGTATGGTGAGATTCTGGCTTACTGGTTTGGGTATATGAGGAAAACATCTGGAGAAGCAATCTTTCCCCCACTTCAGGACTTCGCCGGTGGTCCATGATAAGGTGGGATCATGCAAAACGAGCCACGGACGCCCTAAAACAATCCCAGCGGTGGAATTCTCCAGAACCAGCAAGCAGAGTTCTTCGATGTGGAGCTGACCGACTTGAAGTTGAAGTGGACCCACACAGTATTGAACTTTTCCTCGACCAAGGGGACTACCGGTGATGGATTGAATCTTGTATTGAATATCATTTACTTTTTTCTTGAGTCCGAGTTGATTGCAGAGGTCCTGGGAGATGAAGTTGCCGGCTGACCCAGAATCGAGGAGGGCGTGTACTGTAACAGAGTGATAAGGAGTAGTGAGCTGAACAGCAGTAGTGAGTGGACGTACATTTGTAGAGGAATATGAAACTACACTCACCATAGATCTGGGAGGACGGATGGGACACGTCTGAAGAACGTGTCCATTCTGGCCACAATATAAACATAAGCCCTGGGTCAGCCGACGCCGACGTTCGGTCGATGATAGACGTGAAAAGTCGATCTGCATAGGTTCGACAGCTGGTTCTGGAGGGCTGGGAAGCTCTGGCTGGCGGAGTTGGAGAGTGGGGTTTTGGCATGAACTACCCTCCATACAGCCTCTTATCCGGTTTGCTACTCTGATGGACAATTGTATGAAGCGCTCAAGCCCTATGGTGTCATCATGTGCTGAGAGATGCAACCGCAAGGAGGGCTCCATCCCCTGGCGATAAGTTGTAATCAGGGAGCGTTCATTCCATCCACTTGAGGCAGCTAGGGTACGGAATCGGAGTGCATAATCTTGGATTGAATTTCTACCTTGTTGCAGATGGTATAATTGTTCACTCGCTGATGAGTCTCCTACAGGTCGACCAAATACCTCTCTAAAATGAGCGATGAAGGTGTCTAGAGAATGGGTTGCTGGTCCATTTTGCTGCCATAATGATTCTGCCCACTGAAGCGCTCAACCTGACAAAAGAGACAGAACAAATGAAATTTTAGCTCTCTCAGTGGGAAATCTATGCGGCTGCATCTCAAGGGCGAGCGAACACTGTAGCAGAAACCCGTTGCATTCTTCCGCCGAGCCAGAGTACGGCGCTGGATTGACCACAGGACTGGCGGTGTAAACAGGAGCCGAAGAAGAGGGCGCGGAAGCGGGTGCTGACGGCGGTGCTGGCGGCGGTGCTGTGCTCGCGGGTACACTAAGGACTTTCCGAAGTGAGTCTACCAGCTCCTGGAAGGGATCCACGCCTGTTGGATTCATGATGTTTAGGTCTGGTCTTCTGTCACAGAATGCAGACTCAGACAGGAGATGTAATAATTAATCCAACAGGTATGTTTATTGAAAATGAAGAGTGAGAAAGGCACAGGATGAGTATTCGTAATAAACAGTCTTTGGTAAGTGATAGCTGGTCTTGATGATGGAGAATTTTGTATTACCAGACGATCTTGAGCACGTACTGCACAAATGGAAGGATGACTGGTCGCCAGGAGCTGGTAGGTGATCCGCTGGAGTGAACGGGGTAACAAGGAGACAAGGAAACACTGGGAGGACGAAAGGAGAGACTTGAATATAGGTAATCCTTGAAACATGTAGGTAAAGCATACATACGAGTCTTCTTTCCACGAGGGAGACCAGACAATGAAGGAGTGCAAAGTGTGTGCTTTTGTAGGGCTTGGTAATGAGAGTCAGGTGCTGCTGATTAGTACTCTGGTGATTGGGTGATCTGAGTGGTGGAAGAGCCTGGTGTGGCCGTGACAGATATTCATTCCTGTTACCCAGTTTCATTCCTGTTACTAAATAATTTTTTCTTAAAAAAAATAAAATTAAACCACTATTTTTTTTTTTAATTAAGTTTCGTCCATCATTTGTCCCATTGTTTAATAAACTGCAATACAAAAAAATAAGTTTGACGTTTGAGTCACCCTTAAAATGAAAAAATGGGTTTGTTTACTTTAGAAAAGCACACCCTGTGTAGACAAACTGTGATTTTTTTTTAATGATAAATATATACACTACCGTTCAAAAGTTTGGGGTCAGTAAGACTTGTAATAGTCTTCAAAGAAGTCTCTTATGCTCATCAAGGCTGCATTTATTTGATTAAAAATATAGAAAAGAAACAGTAATATTGCAAAATGTTTTTACAATATAAAATAATGTTTTTTATTTTAACATACTTTAAAATAGAATTTATTCCTGTGATGAAAAGCTGAATTTTTATTAGCTGTTACTCCAGTCTTAAGTATCACATGATCCTTCAGAAATCATTCTAATATGCGGATTTATTATTAGAATGATCAGTGTTGGATAATATCAACAGTTGTGCTGCCAAATATTTTTTGGAACCTGTGATTTTTTTTTTCAGGATTCTTTAATGAATAACAAGTTTAAAAAGTACAGTGTTTATTCAAAATATAAATATTTTATAACGATGTAAATTATTTATTATTAACTTTTAATAAACTTTTAATTATTAACTTAATACATCCTTGGTGAATAAAAGTATTAATTTCTTAAATAAAAAAAAAAAAAAGAAACAATAAAAATGTACTGACCCCAAACTTTGAACGGTAGTGTATATAAGTATATATATATATATATATATATATATATAGTGCTCAGCATAAATGAGTACACCCCACTACATTTGTCAGAAAACCTTTAGTTTCCTTTCAGAATCAACATTTTCTATGAGATGCTATACTACAAAATACTCCCACAAATGTGGGCCATTGATTGCAAACAAGATTTGTTAATTTGCACACACAAAAAAAGTGATTTTCCTAACAAATTCATTCAAGCCCATGTTGCAAAAATGAGTACACCCCAATTATAGTCTTAGGAGAAAAGCCACACTTAAGACTACAAAATTCTAATTAACAGGCATTCAACCACAGGGTGTCCAGCAGACAGGTGACTATAAAAGGGCATTACTTAACAAAGAAAAGCCCTTCCCATTTAATGCTGTCAGCAATGGCTCCCCATGGAAGAGAAATGTCACAAAATCTGAGAAAGCAAATCATTTCTTTACACAAAAAAGGTGAGGGCTACAAGAAGATCAGCAAAGCTTTACATATCAGTCAAAATACTGTAGCAAAAGTGATCCAAAAATTTAAGAAAGATGGAAGTGCAACCATCTTACAGAGACGTCCAGGCCATCCACGGAAGTTAACATCTCGACAGGAGCGTCTTCTGATGAGAAGGGTTGAAGAAAATTGCCATGCAAGTTCACTGCAGTTAGCTAAAGCAGTAGAAAGCCAAACTGGAGTGACCGTTTCCCGTGACACCATACGGCGCACACTGCAGAGGAATGGCATGCATGGGTATCGTCCACGAAGGAAGCCTCTCCTAAAGCCTATGCACAAAAAAGCACACCTAGAATTTGCTAGGGCCCATGCTGAAAAAGATGAAGACTACTGGGACTCTATACTCTGGAGTGATGAGACAAAGATCACTGTTTTTGGAACTAATGGTTTTAAAACTGTATGGCATCGTAAAGGTGAGGATTTCAAAGAAAAATGCATGGTGCCTACAGTGAAACATGGTGGTGGCAGTGTCCTTATGTGGGGCTGCATGAGTGCTGCTGGTGTTGGGGAGCTGCATTTCATTGATGGTATCATGAACTCAACAATGTACTGCTCTATACTGAAGGAGAAGATGCTGCCATCACTCCGTGCACTTGGTCGTCGTGCACTTTTCCAACACGACAATGATCCAAAACACACATCTAAAGCTACTGTTGCATTTCTGAAGAAGAACAGGGTGAAGGTGATTGAATGGCCAAGTATGTCTCCTGATCTGAACCCAATCGAACACCTGCGGGGAATTCTGAAGCGACAAGTTGAGCGTCACTCTCCATCCAGCATCCAGGCTCTAAAAGAGGTTATTCTTGAAGAATGGAAAAAGATAGATGTTGCAATATGTCGCCAACTTGTTCATTCCATGCCTAGAAGACTTGGTGCTGTCCTTAAAAATCACGGCGCTCATACAAAATACTAGATGTAGTAGTTTTTGTTGCGGGGTGTATTCATTTTTGCTTCAACCAATTTGAGTAAAACTGAAGATTTTGTGATCTAAGTTAGATTATTAACCTTAATTTCATGTTATGGAGTTAAAAAAGTGTTCAATAAAACTCAGCCTTGTGAAAAGTTTGGAAATTGTTCTTTTGTTCATTGAGCTGCTGATTAAATTTGTACTTTTTAAAGGGGGTGTACTCATTTATGCTGAGCACTGTATATATTTCGAATAGTTAAATATGTGTATTACTATATTCCATCTGGAAAGAAGCTAGAAAATTAATTAATCGTTTAATTAATCACTTATTAATCATTTGTTCATGTTTTTGCAGTACCCAATTTAAAGTAGAAACTATTCATTGTTTGCTGTGACAACGTTTGTGTAAACAGAGTGTTTAGATAGGTTTATCTAAATGCTTGTTAAGACATTCCTAGCAGTGAGTTATGTTATGTGAGTTATGTGATGTTTTATATATTGCAATATACAGTTCTCCTTTTACACCACACTGCATGTTTTATAGCTTTGTAAATCATTTCAATGTGTGCCAACAGCAGCAAAAGTGTTGTCCAAAAAAGCTGTTAAGATTTTCAAGAAGTGCATATGAATTAAACGTTTCCCGACACTTGTAAGCATTTTAACTGACATGAAATAATGCTCTATTAATCATTAGGTAATGTTTAATAAGTTTATTAGTAAACATTAACAAGTAGATTATCTTATGTTTTTAGAATCTGAATATTTATCAAGCTTTTATTTACAGCAAATGTCTTGTGCAAATAACGTGCAAATATTTGTATTAACATAAAAAGTTCAACGACTGAGACATAAACAGAACAGGTTTAAGATCTGTCAAAGATCTGTTGAACAGGCCAGAACAATGAGTACCTAAACAAGAGGAAAGTGAATATCAAATGTCGCAATGAGTATCTTGTGTTTCCACTGCCTGCTTTTAGTATTCAGCGTGTTTCTTTGTAAGCAAAATTAATAGTAGTTGTGACTTACAATCACCATTTGTGCACCTTGTTTAGCAGTAATTTACAGAAGTGACAGAATGGCATTAACAAAAGGAAGTGTTTCTCCTCCCTTTTAAAATTTTATTCTCTAATGATATTCCACTTTATTTTACTGTCCTACTGTAAGCTAAGATAAATGATAGTTGCATTTTATTATTTGGTCCTTACCCTAAAATTAAGAAAGTGTGCAGTATGTGTTGCAAGTAGCTCTTAATCTAATGTTGTGAGACTAAACAGAGCAGCAGTCTTATTACAGCTCACAAGAGAAACATACATCCAGAGTGAATCATATTATTGGGAAAGATAAATCTGCCAAAAAATACACGAAGAAAAACTGTCAGCATTAGTTCATTGGTGCATGAATGCATGAAAAAGTAAATAAATCAAAAAACCTCACAACAAGTTACAGCACAGGTGCATTTATCACTCAGATTTTACGCCATGACTTCCATGCTGGAAAAAAGCATTTGATGAAGAAACATCTGGTGCAGAGGTACATTTAGCATTTACTGTATGTACTATTGTGCACTTCAGAGAACAGATCAGTGCAAGTAAGATGCATCTTGCATCATTCATTTTGTATTATGAAATAAGACATGAGCAAAAACTAATCTCACAGCCTTTTTTTTCATGCTTAAGCAATAGTTTACCACAAAATAAACAGCATGATCATTTACTCATATCACTAAACCATATGAACTTCCTTCTTCTGTGAAACTGATTTATTTTTAATGTAATTTTTTCTATTATAGCTAGAAAATAAAACAAATCAGTGCTCTGATATTCAGTCATGCTGCAGATGTTTAAATCTAATTTAAAATCATTTAAGATATTTACAAAAATAAAACAGGAAAGAACTTTTTTTTTTAAGAAATCTTTATTTTATTTTCTGCATTACAGGATGTTCCATATTCATGCAAAGTTTTAATAAGCAATGTTGCTTTCAGCCAAAATGATAATACAAATTTTTCTGCCATGCAAATGTTAAATTTGCCTTGGCAAAATGTGATTCTCTAATGAGAGAATGCATCCAAACAGTTTGCATTTCACAGCTTTACAGAAATACACAGAAAAAAATGTGTGCTACAACATACAGTAAGAAAAATCATTGCATGTGCATGCAAACACAGATGGGAAATTAGCTTCAGATGATCTCTTGCACCCACTCATCATTGGGATTGACGCAGGTCTGTCCATTTTTCAGAGTGACACTGTGTGAGACAAAGAAAGTTTGTTGGGCACTTTCTGGTCTTTAAAAGCACATTTTTAATTTGACGTCTGCATTGCACTAATCTTTGGTTTACATCACACTTACATAATCTCCATGTTTCTGCACTGCGGTCCAGCAGGAATCTTTTGTACTTTCTGGATTAGTTTAGGATTAATTGGTTTTCCCGAATGCGTTTTAACACACTGGCAGCGCAGCTGTTGGATCGGCAGTCCGGCGGTGATGACTGAATAAAACCAGACAGAAATAAGGCTATTAGCACCTTGTAAACACTCTTGCAATATTTATTTAGCATATATTCACATTTTAAAAAACTTAATCACATACAATATAATAAAAAACAACAGATGTTATCAGTTGCATTCAGAAATGCTTACCGTCTGTTGTTGACAGCAGTGTCATCCAGGTCAGAAAAACAAAGGCTGTTGAGGAGAACTTCATCATTGTAAAAATTTCCAACTGAGTGATTAATGCTTTAGCATATAAAGAGTCAATTGTTAGATGTTTCATCGAGCACTTGACTTGTCTGTCCTTTAATAGTGTTTGTGCATACTTTGGCAGGACGTTCTCTTATAAAGAACCCCACTGCTGACATCACACTCAAAACCGATTGAGCAACAGGTCCTCCTTCACTGAACCCAGATTCCAGCGAAGGAACCCAAGAGCTTATTTTTGCAAACGCTTACTGTTGATATATTATTCACAGCTTGACAAGCATTGTGAACCAGAAATGAGGTAAGGTAGGGCTTCCCAAAAGGGGCACTTGAATTGATGAGAAGCCAATAACATGTCATAAAAATGTAAGATTTAAAGCTAGAAAAGCACTGTAACTACGAAGAGGACTAGATCAAAGTTGGACATAGATGAATGAAAACAGAATATTCAAATGTATTGAGAAACCAGTTAAACATGTTTAAGCAAATGCATGCTGAGGCGATTCTGTGGTGCTTACAGGGCATTGGCAAATGCAAACAAGCTCTTTAATTTGGACAGCATCTCATTCTGCATTCTCACATATGTGCAACTATGTTTGGAGCAGAGAAAGCCAGAAAAGGTAGAAAAAAAAAAATCTCCCATACAGCTCTTTTGCAGATGTTTAAAGGGTTCATGAACTGCCTTTGTTTTATTATGGTGCACTGTTCTCTGAGGTCCATATATAATACTGTCAAGTTTTTTACTTTCAAAAACATCGTTTTCTGTCCTGTTTGGAACCCACTCATGGGAACACTATGTTTGAACAGGTGATTGTTAACTTGGAAGTAAACATCCACTGATTGGCTAACAGTTGAAAAATGCAATAAGTACTCACACTTGCATGGTGCAACATCACTGTTGGATTCAATATAGCTGATACTGCATTATCTTTGTTTCAATCTTTCTGTCAAACTGTGTCTTGTTTGTAAACAAATCCACTGTAAAATGAAGTGAACAAAGGACCAAGGTCTTACTGACGCAGTCTGAACGCAGTCTCTAAAGTTCATCCACTCTTTCCTAATTGTGGGATCAGAAGGAAGGCAATGCAAAATCTGTGTTTATCCAGAGACATCTTTATCGTTTGACTTCTGTGTTTGCCTCAGCTGATCTATTAAAGCTGATCAATAGAAATGCACTTGTGCTGAACTGGAAAGTCAAACGCAACTTCTGGTGTTTATTTGTACGGCTAATAAACCCTTGTAAAAAAGTAATAGATTTAAAGTGCATTTAAATGCAATGCATTGCTCGAGGCTTACAGATATATAAATTGTAATTAAACTTTATTTAGAGGGATAATTCCATATAAGTTTTAGTTTTTATACCCGTGTGAGGTCTCCCTTAAAGTTTTTAAAGCATGGTCTTTATTTTTTTAGTGCATGCTTTTCCATAGTCTGATAAGTGCTGTGTTCAGGCTTGTCACATCCATAACACTACATATTCCTCATAAACAGACACATCAAAATAAAGTAGCAATTATATGGTCTGTGAAGAGCCATCGCTTCTCTGTTTGTTGGGTATTATTGCATCTGGTTTGTGCATTTTAATTTGCAGAAATCCTACAAAGTATGTAGTCTCTCAAAAACGATGTCCTTTTTTGTCACATCAATAATGCACAATTATTTCCCTTTTTGAACATAGAAAACTTGTGCATAGACTGATATTTTTCTGATGTTTAGACTCTATTAAAAAGGGTTTATTAAAATATAAACAGATGGTTCGGTATATTGGTAACATATACATTCTCTAAGCAAAATGTCACATCCATAATGCTGGATTTGCCCAGAGGACTTCTTGTGCACAGTGCACATTTATTAATATTAATGGTAAAATATGTTTTAATGTCACTATTGATGAGGACTGTATGATCCTTAAATAATATTGGTCTTTAAATGCAAAATATTTAAAATGTACCTAAAGTATACTTGCAATGGTTTCACTTTTGCACAATCAAATATATATAAGTATATGTTTAGTTGGACTTCAACCTTGGTATAATTAAAGTACAATTGCAAGGTATTTTTATTAAGTGCATAATATGTAAATATATTTGTAGTACACTTAGCATTAAATTAATGTATTATAAATATAGTTTAGTATATTTATTTTTTCACTGGGGAAGATTACATTCTAATGTCATTTACACTGCATTATAATATACAATAATTAATTAAAATAATAATAACAATAGCTATGTACAATGTTATAATTGATAAGAAGTGAACGTGTGCACTGTAAACCATAAGTACTTAGCAGAACTCAAAATTTGAAGTAATCAACAAACTCAAAGATTAGGTTAGAAAAATTATAAATTTTGATGTGGTTTACATCAAAATGTCATTGCATGGACATCCTAACTCAAATCTTTTGCAGTTAACAGAGTTGCATGTGATAGTAACTAGAAACTATACACTTATATGTACACAGTTAAGCAAGAAAGAGACTCTATATTCTTAAAGTTTTGCAGCACATTCTCTCTCTATATTAATCTTGTTAAAAAAAAACACATGAAATGCAATACATGAAAAACTTCATTTCAACATTTATTCTCCTTATACAGTCTGACACAAAGCATGCAGGGAACTAAAGTCTATATTTAGCTTGATATATGATATTTTTAGTTTACGTAATGTTTTTCTAATAGCTACAAAGAATCCAAAACAAAGATTCACATATAATGTACTCACCCCTTTGTCATTCAAGATGTTCATGTCTTTCTTTCTTTAGTCGTAAAGAAATTATGTTTTTTGAGGAAAACATTTCAGCATTTTTCTCCATATAATGGACTGATATGGTGCCCCGATTTTGAACTTCCAAAATGCAGTTTAAATGTGGCTTAAAATGATCCCAAATGCAGTTGTAAACTATCCCAGCCAAAAAAGAAGGGTCTTATCTAGCGAAACGATCGGTTATTTTCGTAAAAATAATACAATTTATATACTTTTTATTCTCAAATGCTCCTCTTATCTTGCTCTCCTTGAACTCTGTATATATTCTGGCTCAAGACAGTTAGGGTATGTTGAAAAACTCTGATCGTATTTTCTCTCTCAACTTCAAAAATCATCCTACATCACTGCAGAAGTGCATCCTACATCGCGGTTGGGATCATTTACAACTGCATTTGGGATCGTTTTAAGCCGCATTTAAACTGCATTTTGGAAATTTAAAATCGGGGCACCATATCAGTCCATTATATGGAGAAAAATGCTGAAATGTTTTCCTCAAAAAACATAATTTCTTTACGACTGAAGAAAGAAAGACATGAATATCTTGGATTACAAGGGGGTGAGTACATTATATGTGAATCTTTGTTTTGGAAGTGGACTTCTCCTTTAAGTGAAAGGGGTTTGAATGACAAAAAAGTTTGGATAGTCATATAAGGGATGATGCACGATTACAGGGATAATGTGCACACAATATAGTTCTTGGACAATGCACTTGGCTGCATAGTATGTACATAAATGTACATGGAATATTGGTTTGAGTTAAGAAATGTAGTAACTACACAAGCAGAAGTGAAATGCAGGAAAGTATAGAAAAAGATTTTAAATAAATAAATAGGAAACAAAAGGCATGGATTTAACAGGATTTATTGTGAGAAACAAGAGCGACAAAAATTTGAATAATTTGCAATAATTCATGTAATTTGTTATGAGATGTGAAGTACAAGGTAGATTAGCACACAAGCTAAAGCAGAAGTACAACAAGCTGAAAGTACAGAATTAGATTTAAAATAAAGAAGTAGAGACGATACAGTTAAATCCAGTATGAGAATATTATATCAAATAAAAATTACAAAAATGAAACAGAAACCAGTCACCAGGAAGGCTGATTAAAAGGAGATATGGACTAAAACATTAATCACGTTTACCACACCTAAACAATAACAAACTGTGCAAAGTTTATTCACACCCACTTACTAATCTTAGTCTTAAGCAGACCAGAACAACCACAGACTATCTGAAGTAAACTAATCAGGAAACCTGCGATTTGACTGGAGCAAGCTACGCAGCTTTCACGAGACCTGCAGTTTTTTTTTCTTTATTACAGATCAGAATCACATACGAACAAAAATGTAACTTGTATATTAAAAAAGCAGTGCATCGGTGGATTTGCAATTGTTAGGTTACTGAGTCATTTAAGCACAGAGTAATTTAAATATAATTTTTGGGCCTAAATCTTACTATATTATATTTGATGCATAAATCTAAATCTAAATTATCAATGTGTTTAAAATATTGCTGTAAAACACACTGCACACAATCTGCTACATGCCTTCTGTTATAAAACTAATCATATTAAAAGCAATTACATTTTTAAATAATTAAAAAATGTCCCTCTTCAGGTTGTGGTACAAATCTTTTTGATGAAAACTATATTTATATAAATATATACAAATTAAACAGAAGAATAACATTTGGACTGAAGAAACCTAGGTTCCCCTTCAGTCGTTTCACTACGACGTTACATATGGGAACTCGCTTGAGAGTCCAATCATCTCCAAGCCTTATTCAAAAGGCCAATGAACATTCATGAACATTGGCGAGTGGTATTTGCATGCCGAGCCACTCCCCCGTACATACGGGTATATAAGATGGCGGCGTGCAACCACTCATTCAGACTTTTGCTTCGGAGCCTCTCTTCCTGAGCCGAAAAAAAATAAATAAATAAAAAGAGTTCCTGAGTTGTCACTCTCTCTGCTGGCGTGCTGCCAAATAACTAAAAGAGTTAAAAAACTAAAAGAGCGTTTGGCAGCCGCCAGCATAATCCTGCGGGCTGCCGTTTTCATGGCATTTCCAGCCTCCCGCACTCCAGCGAGCCCCGCCCGTTTGAGTGCACAGTTGTGCCGCGGTTCCTCCCTGGGCGGACCGGGATTTCAAAAGAGTGAATTTCTCACGGCTGTCGAGGGCATCTTCCCGGTATGTCTCTCCGGCCGTGCGCTTCCGGGTGCGGTAGTTTCCTCACCTCACTGGACGGACATGATCGCTGTCTCACGTGCCTGGGCCGAGAGCACGCTGAGGCAGCGTTCACGGATGGTACATGCGTTCATTGCGAACGTATGTCCATGGCTGCATTAAAGTCCCGCCGCTCATTCATGAGTAGGCACCCCTTGTTGTCTTCCCGCGGTAAGTCGTTGAGCCGTCAAGGTTTTTCGGCTGCCGCGGCGAGGCACTTGGGGGACATTCAGGTGACCGTGCAGAATGTTCCGTCGGCCCCCAAAGCCCCGCGGACTTCTGCGTCACCGCGCAGTCCCGTTGAGCTGCCAGAGCAGTATACCTCATCGTACAGCGGGCTGGGTATCTCCTTTGGCGCTCCCCAGGAGATCGAGATGTCTGCTGCAGCATCAGAGGGAGAGTCAGACGGTGAGGCTGACGACTCGGCGGGTCGGCACCCCTCTGCGGTTGCCGCCCTGTCTGAGACGGATGCCGAACTGTTGGCTATGCTCCTCCGAGCTGCCAAGGAGATCGGTTTGGAGGTGCCCAAAACACCTCCGGCCGGTCCCTCTAGGCTGGATGATTGGTATCTGGGGAAGGCTCCCGCGGCACCACCGCGCTCTCCCCCAGTGCCTTTCTTCCCGGAGGTGCATGAGGAGCTCGCCTCTCTCGATGGCGGTGCAGCCCGGGGTTATGAGACGGTCCCTCAGGTTGAGCGCGCTGTCGCGGTGCTGCCACCTGCCGGGATCGGCCTCATCTCCCCTCCAAGGCGTGTAAGTTCTCGTCCGCTCTCACGGGCCGGACTTACCACGCCGCTGGACAGGCTGCCACCGCCTTGCACGCCATGGCCACCTTACAGGTGTACCAGGCCAAGGTGTTGAAACACCTGCACGAGAGGGGTCCTGACCAGGGCGCAATGGAGGAACTCCGCGCCGCCACCGACTTCGCCCTCCGGGCCACGAAGGTGACGGCGCGTTCCCTTGGTCAGGTGATGTCCACCGTAGTGGTCCAGGAGCGACATCTATGGCTGACCCTGGCCCAGATGGCAGATGTCGACAAATCACGGTTTCTCGACGCTCCTATCTCCCAGGGCGGCCTATTCGGCGTCACCGTCGAGGACTTCGCCCAGCAGTTCTCGGCGGTTCAAAAGCAGACGGAGGCGATTAAACACATCCTGCCCCGCCGCGACATTCCAACCACATTCCCCCACCTCCGCCTGCTCGTCGCCGAGGGCGCCCCCCTGCGGCTCCCAAACAACCAGCTCCATCCCCTGCTGAGGTGCATGACGCCAGACTGGCAGCCCGACGTCGAGCTGCCCGCGGGAGAGCGGCGCCGCCCGCGTCTCGGGGGGCAACCCGGAGGTGGAGAGATTTGCTCTTTGGGGGATGACAACATCAACGTCCCCACTCCCGGTGGAGGGCCGGGAGCTGCTGTGTGCTCAAACGCTGCCGTCGGCCTACGGGTCGGCGGTACCCACAAGGTCACAGAAAAAGCCAATTTTCTCACCTCCGGGGTTCAGGCCCTGAGTTCCCTCGGACTCAGACTCGGAGCCTGATGTCGCCAGCGCGGGAACCAGGGAAGAAGGTAAGCGCTGCCCAGTGCAGTCTGACTTTTCTCCAGGACGTTCTTCCTTCTGGGATCAGTCCCTTCCCCTTCCCCCCCCCAGGCTGCCCCACTGCGGTCACGTCGGTCAACGTCCCTTTGATACCCCTGGCGACCAGGCTGGGAGCCTGGCTTCAGCTTCCCAGCCCCTCGCGGTGGTTGATTCGGACGGTACGTCTCGGCTATGCGATTCAGTTCACCAGGCGTCCGCCCAGGTACAGAGGCGTCCTTTCCACTTCTGTCCATTCGGACACACATGCCGCTGTGCTTCGTGCAGAGGTTGCAGTCCTACTGGCGAAGGACGCAATCGAGCCTGTCCCTCCAGCTGAGATGAAGTCAGGGTTTTACAGTCCTTACTTCAACGTGCCCAAAAAGAGCGGTGGGTTAAGACCCATCCTGGATCTTCGAGCCCTGAATTGGTCCCTTCTCAGGCTGCCGTTCAAGATGCTCACGACGAAGCGCATGCTAACATGCATTCGTCCCCAGGATTGGTTCGCAGCCATCGACCTGAAGGACGCGTACTTTCACGTCTCGATCCTGCCTCGACACAGACCCTTCCTACGGTTTGCTTTCGAGGGTAGAGCGTATCAGTACAAAGTGCATCCATTTGGCCTCTCCCTCTCTCCCCGTGTCTTTACGAAAGTCGCGGAGGCTGCCCTGTCCCCTCTTTGGCAGACGGGCATTCGCATCCTCAACTATCTCGACGACTGGCTTCTCATAGCTCACTCGCGAGATCTGTTGTGCGAACAGAGGGACTTGGTGCTCCGGCACCTCAGCCATCTGGGCTTTCAGGTCAACCGAGAGAAGAGCAAACTCTCCCCAGTGCAGAGGATCTCTTTTCTCGGTGTGGAGCTGGACTCGGTCAGTATGACAGCCCACCTCACCAACGAGCGCGTGCAGTCAGTGCTGAAGTTTCTGGAGTCATTCAGACACAAAACAGCGGTCCCTCTCAAAACATTTCAGAGGCTCCTGGGGCATATGGCAGCCGCAGCCGCAGTGACGCCGCTCGGCTTGCTTCATATGAGACCGCTTCAGCGCTGGTTACACGATCGAGTCCCGAGATGGGCATGGCACCGTGGCACACTCCGGATTGGCGTTTCCCCGCAGTGTCGCCGCCTGTTCAGCCTGTGGTCAGACCCGGCCTTCCTTCAGGCCGGAGTCCCCCTGGGACAAGTCTCCAGGCATCTTGTGGTATACACGGATGCCTCTTCCACGGGTTGGGGTGCTGTATGCAACGGGCAAGCAGCATCGGGCTCCTGGACAGGACCTCGACTGCAATGGCATATCAATTGCCTAGAGTTGTTGGCTGTGCTTCTGGCCCTTCGTCGCTTCCGACCGACGTTGCGTCACAAGCACGTGCTTGTTCGCACCGACAGCACGGCGACTGTAGCCTACATCAACCGTCAGGGTGGTCTACGCTCCCGTCGCATGTCACAACTCGCCCGCCATCTGCTCCTATGGAGTCAAACGTGGCTGAAATCGCTACGTGCCGTTCACATTCCAGGAGAACTCAACCGTGCAGCCGACCAGCTCTCACGGCAGTCCACCCATCCTGGAGAATGGCGACTCCACCCCGAGACAGTCCAGCTGATTTGGAGCCATTTCGGGGAGGCCCAGATAGATCTGTTTGCTTCCCCCGAATCCTCCCACTGCCAGCTGTTTTACTCCCTCGACGAGGCTCCCAACAGCCTCGGCAGGGACGCACTGGCACACAGCTGGCCTCCGGGGCCCAAGTACGCCTTTCCCCCAGTGAGCCTCCTTGCACAGACACTGTGCAAGATCAGGGAGGACGAGGAGCAGGTTCTGCTGTTGCGCCACACTGGCCCACCCGGACCTGGTTTCCAGAACTCATTTCCCTCGCGGCAGCCCCTCCCTGGAAAATCCCCTTGAGGAGAGACCTTCTTTCTCAGGGGATGGGCACAATTTGGCACCCGCGCCCCGACCTGTGGAACCTGCACGTCTGGCTCCTGGACGGGACGCGTCAGACCTCTCCGGCCTTCCACAGGCCGTGATAGAAACTATCACTCAGTCCAGAGCCCCCTCTACAAGGCAGGCTTATGCGCTGAGGTGGGGTCTGTTCGTCGACTGGTGTTCCTCTCGCGGGGAGGACCCACAGAGATGTACGATTGCAGTAGTGCTTTCCTTCCTGCAAGAAAAGTTGGAGCGCAGGCTGTCCCCTTCAACTCTCAAAGTGTACGTTGCTGCCATTGCAGCGTACCACGATGCAGTGGATGGAACATCCCTAGGTAAGCACCAACTCATCGTGAGGTTCCTCAGGGGTGCGAGAAGGGTTAATCCCCCCAGACCGCACCCCATACCCTCTTGGGACCTCTCCGTCGCCCTCCAGGGCCTGCGGGAGGCCCCATTTGAGCCACTTGCGTTGGTTGAGCTAAAATATTTGTCACTTAAGACAGCGCTCCTGACCGCACTGGCCTCCATCAAGAGGGTAGTGGACCTACAAGCTTTCTCTGTCGACGAAGCGTGCCTGGAATTCGGGCCAGGCGATTCTCACGTCATCCTGAGACCCCGGCCCGGTTATGTGCCCAAGGTTCCCACCACGCCTTTCTGCGATCAGGTGGTGAACCTGCAAGCTCTGCCCCTGGAGGAGGCTGACCCAGCCTCTGCGCTGCTGTGTCCAGTTCGCGCTCTGCGTATATACGTGGACCGCACTCGGCACTTCAGACGCACCGAGCAGCTCTTCGTCTGCTTTGGAGGTCAGCAGAAAGGGAATGCTGTCTCCAAACAGAGGTTGGCCCATTGGGTGGTAGATGCCATCTCGCTGTCATACCAAAACCAGGGAGAGCCATGCCCCTTAGGTGTCCGGGCCCACACGGAGTGTTGCCTCATCCTGTGCGTTGGCTCATGGCACCTCACTAGCAGTTATCTGTAGAGCTGCGGGTTGGGCGACACCTAATACCTTCGCCAGGTTCTACAACCTTCGCGTAGAGGCCGTGTCCTCCCGTGTCTTAACATAGACATCAGGCGAACGGGAGTCCGGCTGGTGTCGGCTTGCTGCGCCATTCCTAATGGATCCGTGCGCTATTCCCTCAGTTGTTCCCTCTGGCGAACCTGGGTCCTCCATGCCCCGCAGTCAGGGCTAGTGAGGAGTAGTGCCTGACTGTGCTCCGGCTGGGTCTTCTTCGCCCAGCAGGTTGTGGCAACATGTTTCAGTATTTTTCCACGGTCAGCCAGAAGGCCGATGTTTCCCTCATATATCCCTAAAATCTATGGATATATTGAATTTCTTTTGTTCCACATGTAGAGATTTCATGTGCTCTGCCCCCCCAACTCCTGCTTCAGTACAACTGGCATCCCTGTGGGGCCCCCCTATTGGCCCCCAGGGCGTTGGGAAGGTTACGCTCATATCCGTCTGCTGACCCATCCGCCTGTCGGCACACGGTGTGTTGCGTAACGCGACGTCTGGTTCGTGGCCTGTTCCATGGGTCTGTTCCCATATGTAACGTCGTAGTGAAACGACTGAAGGGGAACGTCTAGGTTACGTACGTAACCCTCGTTCCCTGAAGGAGGGAACGGAGACGTTACATCCCCTGCCACGACCTGACGTCGCGCTGACGCCGGGCTGCAGCTCGGCTCCTCAGCAAAAGCCTGAATGAGTGGTTGCACGCCGCCATCTTATATACCCGTATGTACGGGGGAGTGGCTCGGCATGCAAATACCACTCGCCAATGTTCATGAATGTTCATTGGCCTTTTGAATAAGGCTTGGAGATGATTGGACTCTCAAGCGAGTTCCCATATGTAACGTCTCCGTTCCCTCCTTCAGGGAACGAGGGTTACGTACGTAACCTAGACGTTTCTACTTGATTATCCATAATCATGTTAAATGAAAGTATGAATACACTTACAAATATATTTAACCAATATGCCATTTATCCCTGCTGGTAGATGTAGTAACTACACACTGACTGCAAAAAGCCATCTTTCCTGACTTACAGTTAATGAAAACAACGACCGTAAACATACCGTGACGAGTCACTCATGTTATGGACGGGAGAAACCGCAGTGCTCAATAATGGCGAAATAAGTCCCGCCTTCTAAATAAAAGCGCCAATCGCTAATTGGTGAAGTCATCGCGTCACCGCAGCTGCCGTTAAACTCCTCGGTTCCCTTAGAACAGTGGTTCTCAATCCTGGTCCTGGGGCCCCCCTGCTCTGCACATTTTGCATGTCTCCCTTATTTAACACACCTGATTGAGATCATCAGCTCATTAGTTCAGTTCATGGATCTCTCTCCTAATGAGTTGATGATCTCAATCAGGTGTGTGAAATAAGGGAGACATGCAAAATGTGCAGAGCAGGGGGCCCCCAGGACCAGTACAGGAAAATGCATGTCACATTCAGTTGTAACAAAACGTTTTATTTAAAAGTGGGTTTACAATGTCTGTAGGAGTTGGTCTTCAATGGGGGTGTTGTTTATTGCCTACGTTTTTAAGTAAAAGTACTTACTGGTTTTTGCTGGTTCTTTGCTGGTTTATGCTGGTCATGTTGCTGGTCAAGAACCAGCATAAACCAGCAAAGGACCAGCTTAAACCAGCACCAAAACATGCCTAACCAGCATCCCAGCATCAAAACATGCTTACCAGCATATGCTGTTTTTTTCACCAGGGAACTGTAAAACTATCCACCTTCAGAGACTGTGTTTCACGTGTCAAGCTTTACTGATTTTTATGAAGTAAACAAATGAATAGCTTTTATATTATAAGTAATATTTCAAGAGGAACTCTTACTGGACTGAACCAATTTACACCATATTTTTTGAGAATTTATGTTAGAAAATAAGTATCAACTACGATCATCAGGCTGCTGAGAAATGTTTGTTCCTCTCTCAATCATCATTGTATTGCATTAAGCTTTATGTTCTGAAACTACAGAGCTTTGAGTAAAAAACTAGCCCCTGGTTTCACAGACAAGGTTTACCTAAACCTAATCCCAGACTAAAATGTTACTCTGAGCTGTTTTAACTGAAAGAAACTTGTACTAACTGATCTTATAATTTGTCAATGCCTTTGTTTTGCCTCAAGATGCACACCAGTAATATATATATATGTGCACATATATCTGTGCAACCAGGTCTAATCAATTAAATATAATCTTACTAAGACATATTATTGAGAGATATAGAGTGACAACTGATATTTATATCATTTTATGTCCGTAGACTGCTAAACTGTTATAAATATCTCATTTACAGTAAAAGCCATCACAATTTCATTTGTTTTGTTCATATACTGTAAACATCAACATATGCATCAAATTGCTTTTTCTTGCTCAGCTTTGAGGATTTAAATAAAATTGAGGTGTTTTTTCCTCCTCAAGTTTGAGCTCCATATTCTTACTGTATTAAAAGCCTGATGCATGACATATGATACTGGGGCAAAAAACACACGCAAACTTTTTTTTTGTTTGATTTTTAAAAGATATTTTGTCTAAAGTTTCAATAAACTGTTTCATTAAAAAATTCAGCAGACACAACCACAGATAATTAATATCATCAGTGCAGTAAACACATAGAAAGATTAATTATTTTATACATGTATTTTCACAGTTAGCCTGTTTGAACCTTCTCCAGTGGGCTGCTATTTAAAAAAACAAAAAACAAAAAAACAGGTCCAGTCAAAAAAATCATGCTTGTTTTGTGAATAATCAGTTCATTGAAAGATCTCATTGCACAAAAGTATTTGTTCACAAATCACATTACTACTTCTCTCATAAAGGTATCATGAAATTTAATAACTTGACTAGCTTCATAAGATATCTACAGTTATATGGCCTATTGTTATGACCTGTTTTTATGACAGCTTCCTGATGGATTTGAAAGACCAAAGTCCCTGTTTATTGTAAAGGATGCAAAAAAAAAACAGACCATTTTTTAGATGGTCTCATTTTGGGTTCTGCAGAAGAATCAAAGTCATTTTTTACAGGTTTGTAAAGACATGAGGGCGAAAATAAGCTGCATCATTTTTTGTGTGAACTTCATTTAATTGTGAACAGCCCAGGGAATGATACTGTATGCTTTAACGTTTTGTGAGATGACAAATGCACAATAAAGACCAAATAAAATATCCATTATGGTAGTTTTTATTCAAAACCAATACAAAACTATATAAGCATTATAAAAACTACAATTCAGTGAAACTATGACAATAAATATAATTTAATAAAATATAATGAAGACCAGGCAATTTACAGTAAATTCACCTTTAATAAAACAGGTGGTAGAAAGAGCACGTTCACATTCAGTACTTCATTTATCACCCAGAAATTATTATTCAAAAAATATTCTACATTACAGTAGTAAAAGTTTCTTCAGTTTCTTCATTTGAGATATTAATTCATTGTTGGCTTGTGGTGTTCCTCTTGTTAATTCTGCAAATATAAAGAGACGTGTTAGTGTCTAAAGGATGGAAGGTGCACCAAGGCACAAAGTCAGAATTTAAAAGATTGAATTATTATAATTAAAATCATGCTAATTAATCATATTATCCATCATATGTAGACAAGAACTTACTCTTCTTTAAGAGAAATCACCCAGTCTTCAGTAGGATCCAGACACGTCTGTCCTTTCTTCATTGTGGCACTGTAAGAAAAATGTAAAATTCTTTAAAATCGATGGAATGACACTTTATATTATATGCATGAGTCACATTCTGACTTCATCATTTAACTGAACAGTTCACCCTAACATAGACTTCATCTTTCATTATTTACTCTCCCTTAAAGTGTTGCTAAATTTGTATAACTTGTGAAGAACATAAAATAAGTTACTTAGCAAAATGTCCAAGCCACTCTTTTCTGTACAATAAAACTCAATGGTGACTATGACTGCCAAGCAAAATGTTTTAAAGCAAGACCTTTATGATGTTTTCAATCATACAATCAGTTTATGTGTCTACATTTGAAGCGTTGCTTTGAGAAGTTTCACACTCACATGATCTCCTCATTTTTGCATTGTGGTCCAGGAGGAATAACCCTCAACGACAGTATTATTTTGGCAGGAATTGGTGCCTTTGAATGCGTTTGAGGGCACTCGCAGCGTAGATATGGTCTAGGTCTACCTGCAGTGACAGAGGGAGAATTGCTGTAAGATTAGCATAAAAGATTCATCAAAAACATATCAAAAAGTGCGACGAATTAACGTTAGTCTGCTTACCTTCTGTTGTGGACAGCAGTGCAGCTGTGCAGATCAGAAGCACGAAGGCTGATGCGGTGAACGTCTTCATTGTTAGTCGGTATTGTGTAGAACAACGCCAGTGAAGGTATCAAGAGACCGTCTGCTGTCGTTTTGTGTGTTGTGAGTCTAACAGCGGCCCGCACACTTGCCTTTTAAAGGCCGACACTCCCACACAACATGCGAGAGTTCATTGCACAATCATGAGTTCTCACTATTCTTCTCTTCCAAGGAGCTCTCTCTCTCAAATGGCCTATAATACTGTTATATTACTTCACTTGATAATAAAATAATTTAGCAACAGTAAAAGTAGTGTCACCAAATATCAGCTGAGATCAAAAAACTTGAAATGTTAATAATTAAACATCTTAACCTAACAAAAATCCTATAGTATCAAACATATGCATGATTATTTAACAAGATCAAACCTGTTTCACACAAGTTACTACATACCTTCTGTCACCTGATTGATAGTTTATACTATTTTACCAAGTGAAAAGCCTTTTAGTGTATTTGTAAAACTGTCCACCTTTAGCTTGTGTTCTTTTTAATGTGAACTCTTTTCTGAATTTTATAAATATATGAATAACTTTCATATTGTTAATAATATTTCAAACGAGCACTTACTGGAATTAGTTTTACCTGATTATCATACATCATTTCTGTCAGGACCACTGTCGTCAAAATGATAGACAGTTAGCATACAGTTTGGTTTGGTGGCATGGTTCTGTTCTGGGCAAAAAAACTCCCTGCCTATCCATGCAGCATGTCATGAATGAGCAGGGAGAGCAGCAATAATAACCGCCCAGGGTAAACAGAACAGAACAAAGCAGATATCATTAATGTACTTAATGATATTCAAGTGTAAGACATTATTCAGATAAAAGGAGTCTGATTCAATAAGGAATATCAGAAGCCAAGTCCTGACTGTAGCAAAAAGGAGGATTTGGGGATGGAGGAGGGTGTTTTGCTCCTGAGCAAGCGACAAAGCTGCCAAATAATACTGAATAGAGCTTATATAGGAATGTCATGATAGGTGTCATATTCCTATAGGTAGATGTGATCAGCTAAGAGTCAGCTGATGCGAGCTTGACTCACGTGACCTGCCAGAAATAATGCTATATGCTTAATTTTCTATGATCAGACCATCAGACGTTTGAGGAACGCTTATTTGTTTGTCTCGCAATCATCATTTTATTGCATTGCATTATGTTTTGAAACTATAGCTTTAATCATAAAACTGAGCAAATCATTTTAGACATATGTGACCCTGGACCACAAAACCAGTCATAAGGGTCAATTTTTTGAAGCTGAGATTTATACATCATCTGAAAGATGAATAAATTGATGTATGCATTTGTTAGGGCAATATTTGGCTGAGATACAACTATTTGAAAATCTGGAATGTGAGGGTGCAAAAAAATCAAAATCAAGTCTCCTTGAACTCTGTATATATTCTGGCTCAAGACAGTTAGGGTATGTTGAAAAACTCTGATCGTATTTTCTCCCTCAACTTCAAAAATCATTTCAAAATCATCCTACATCACTGCAGAAGTGCATCCTACATCGCGGTTGGGATCATTTACAACTGCATTTGGGATTGTTTGAAGCTGCATTCAAACTGCATTTTGGAAGTTCAATATCGGGGCACCATATCAGTCCATTATATGGAGAAAAATGCTGAAATGTTTTCCTTAAACAACAATTTCTTTACGACTGAGGAAAGAAAGACATGAACATCTTGGATGACAAGGGGGTGAGTACATTATATGTGAATCTTTGTTTTGAAAGTGGACTTCTCCTTTAAGTGAAAGGGAACTGATATTCATTAAGTAAGGGATGATGCACAATCACAGGGATAATGTGCACACAAGACACAATGCACACAATGTGCACGTTTCAAACGCTTGGAGGCTATAAGAAACAAGCAATACAGGCAAATGCATGTCACATTCTGTTGCTGATTCGAAACGTTTTATTTAAAAGAGAGTTTATCATGTCTGTAGGAGTTGGTCTTCAATGGGGGTGTTGTTTATTAGATTTTTTTTTTAAGTAAAAGTCCTTTTAATATAACTGTATAACTGTCCACCTTCAGAGATTGCGTTTCACATGTCTTTCTGCTGTTAAAGCTTTACTGATTTTTATGAAGTAAACAAATGAATAACTTTTATATTATTAGTAATATTTTAAGAGGAACTCTTACTGAACTGAAGCAACTTACACCATATTTTTAGTCTCTCAGTCATCATTGTATTGCATTAGCCTATATGTCTGAAACTACAGAGCCTTGAGGAAAAAACTAGCCCCCGGTTTCACAGACAAGGTTTACCTAAACCTAATCCCAGACTAAAATGTTAGTCTGAGCTGTTTCAGCTGAAAGAAACTTGTACTAACTGATCTTATAATTTGTCAGTGCCTTTGTTTTGCCTGAAGATGCACACCAGTAATATATATATATATATATAGATATAGATATATAGATATGAAGAGTTCATATGCAAAACCCCCTAAAATAAAAGCCATATCGGTCAAAAATGAGATAATGATAGTGAGTGAATGCTCTCTACACTTATTATACATCCATCAAATACTTTTACTTCAAACTTGCTAAAATCCCAGCCTCAGCCCAATCAGAAGTACCGGTACTTACATAGAAACCTATACATCAGAGACTGATAAAATGCATTTTTTAAAGAAAGACGTCAAGTGGATTTAGAGGCTTTTGCATCTGAACTCTTCATATATATATATATATAGATAGATAGATAGATAGTGTTGGGGAGTAACTAGTTACATGTAACGGAATTGCGTAATTTAATTACAAAATAATTGTAACTTTAATTAGTTACAGTTACTGAGAAAAAAATGTGTAATTAAATTACAGTTTCTTTTGAAAATGTTAATGATTATTAAGGGATTATTAATCAGAATTTTTTTCACACACACGCACCCACATACAGATTTAACTGACTTTTCCAAAATTGTATTGACTGCTCTAAAATGAGACACCAATGTTTCAGGAGTTTAGGACACACAGAATAGGACACATGCTTATTCTTATCTGTTTTATTTCCTATTTGGGTTTATGCACATACTTTATTTTTAAAGATTAATTGTTTTTTCCAAGGCATTGTTAAATGTCAGTGTTTCCTGTCATAACTATGCAAACATTTGTTTTTAAAACCGGTATCATAGCTATTAAACTATTTCTTGCTATGATTTCAAATCTGTATTTAACCTCAGACTGATCTCAAAGTAAATAGAGGTGTCAAGTCTGAATTTGTGTGGCTGTGCTTTAAATTAAATTATTTCATGGCTCTGTGGAATGCTTGATTCTGATTGGTCAGTCATGACATTCCAAGGTATGTTATTCCCCAGTAACAACTGGTAAAAGCTAATAACACAGACTCATCTGGGCAACTTAAGTCGGCGCTATACGCGTGATAGTTTTTCCTGGTGGAAGCTTTGAGTTTTGGTTAGCTAATAAACTGTCCTACAATTCAATATTATTTGTACAATTTCTTAATTTTGTCAACTTGCCACTTGCTGGCAACTGATTACTTCATGGAAGCTTTGTGCTCAAATATTTCAAATCAGATCAGTGCTTTGTGTCTAATTATTTACATTTGTGGCAAGCAGCTGTGTAATAAGTGGGATAATATACATCCACTAGTTGTTATTGCAAAATAAAGATGTATATTATCCCTTATTTATTATGATCTTAATTCAAGTGCTAAAGGATTTTGAAAGTCTGACAGTAATCAGTGTTGAGTGCTACTGTAAGGTTAACTCTGCCTGGTTTAAATGTTTCAAAATGATTAACAATTAGAAATTTAGAAAAGTAATCAAAAAGTAATCAAAAGTAATGTTACATTACTTTATTAAAGTAATAGAAAAGTTACACTACTTATTACATTTTAAATAGAGTAACTTGTAATCTGTAACCTATTACTTTTCCAAAGTAACCTTCCCAATATATATATATATATATATATATATATATATATATATATAATAAAAACTACTTAAATGTCCAAATTGATCCTGGCTTAACCTATGCCCTGTCTGTGCAACCAGGTCTAATCAATTAAATATAATCTTATATATATATATATATATATATATATAGATATAGATATAGAGTGACAACTGATATTTATATCATTTTATGTCTGTAGTTTGCTAAACTGTTATAAAGATCTTATTTACAGTTGAAGCCATCAGAATTTCATTTATTTTGTTCATATTTTGTAAACATCAGCATATGCATCAAATTGCTTTTTCTTGCTCAGCTTTGAGGATTTAAATAAAATTGAGGTGCTTTTGCCTCCTTGAGTTTGAGCTCCATATTCTTACTACATTAAAAGCCTGATGCATGAAATATGATACTGGGGCAAAAAACACACAATTTTTAAAAGATATTTTGTCTAAAGTTTCAATAAACTTTTCCATTAAAAAATTCAGCTGACACAACCACAGATAATTTATATCATCAGTGCAGTAAACACATAGGAAGATTAATTATTTATACATGTATTTTCACAGTTAGCCTGTTTGAACCTTCACCAGTGGGCTGCTATTAAAAAAAAAACTGGTCAGATTTGCACATAAATCATCCTTGTTTTGTGAATAATCAATTCATTGAAAAATCTCATTGCAAAAAAGTATTTGTTCACAAATCACATTACTACTTCTCTCATAAAGGTATCACGAGGTTTAATAACTTGAATGGCTTCATAAGATATCTACAGTTATATGGCCTATTGTTATGACCTATTTTTATGACAGCTTTCTGATGGATTTGAAAGACCAAAGTCCCTGTTTATTGTAAGGCATGCAAATACACACAGGCCATTTTTTAGATGGTCTCATTTTGGGTTCTGCAGAAGAATCAAAGTCATGCAATTTTTAAAGACATGAGGGCGAAAATAAGCTGAATAATTTTTGTGTGAACTTCATTTAATTGTGAACAGCCCAGGGAATGATACTTTAATGTTTTAATGTTTTGTGAGATGACAAATGCACAATAAACACCAACTAAAATATCCATTATGGTAGTTTTTATTCAAAACCAATACAAAACTGTATAAGCATTAACTACAATTCAGTGACACTATAACAGTAAATATAATTAAATGAAATATAATGAAGATCAGGCAATTTACAGTAAATTCACCATTGATAAAACAGGTGGTAGAAAGAGCATATGTTCACATTCAGTACTTCATTTATCATCCAGAAATTATTATTCAAAAATATTCTACATTGCAGCAGTAACAGTTGAATCAGTTTCTCCAGCTGAGATATTAATTCATTGTTGGCTTGTGTTGTTCCTCTCGTTAATTCTGCAAATATAAAGAGACACATTTTAGTGTCTAAAGGATGAAAGGTGCACCAAGACATAAAGTCAGAATTTAAAAGCATGAATTATTATAATTAAAATCATGCTAATTAATCATTTTAAGACAGATAATTAGATCCATCATATATAGACAAGAACTTACTCTTTTTTAATAGAAATCACCCAGTCTTCAGTAGGATCCAGACACGTCTTTCCTTTCTTCATTGTGGCACTGTAAGAAAAATGTAAAATTCTTTAAAATCGATGGAATGACACTTTACTATTGCCTACAATTATATGCATGAGTCACATTCTGACTTCATCATTTAACTGAACAGTTCACCCAAAATAGACTTTCATTATTTTTCATTATTTACTTGCCCATAACGTGTTGCTAAATTTGTATAATATGTTAAGAACATAAAATAAGTTACTTAGCAGAATGTCCAAGCCACTCTTTTCTGTACAATAAAACTCAATGGTGACTGCGACTGGCAAGCAAAATGTTTTAAAGCAAGACTTTTATGATTTTTTTAATACCTTTGTTGTGTTTTAGTCATTGTTTTTTAGTTTTAGTTAACTATAATAGCTCTAGCTTTTTTAAAGAAGCCATAAAGAGACTGGTTGCACACTTTATGTGTCTACATTTGTTTCCAAGTGTTGCTTGGAAAGTTTCACACTTACATGATCTCCTCATTTTTGCATTGTGGTCCAGCAGGAATCACCCTCAGTGACAGTATTCTTTCAGCAGGAATTTGTGGCTTTGAATGCGTTAGAGGGCACTCGCAGCGTAGATACATTCTAGGTCTACCTGCAGTGACAGAGGGAGAATTGCTGTAAGATTAGCATAACAGATTCATCAAAAACATATCAGAAAGTATGACGAATGAATGTTAGTCTGCTTACCTTCTGTTGTGGACAGCAGTGCAGCTGTGCAGATCAGAAGCACGAAGGCTGATGCGGTGAACGTCTTCATTCTTAGTCAGTATTGTGCAGAGCAATGCCAGTGAAAGTATCAAGAGACCGTCTGCTGTCGTTTTGTGTGTTGTGAGTCTAACAGCGGCCCACACACTTGGCCTTTTAAAAGCCGACACTCCCACACAACGTGAGAGTTCATTGCACAATCATGAGTTCTCACTATTCTTCTCTTCCAAGGAACTCTCTCTCTTCAAATGGCTATTATACTGTTGTATAGTACTGATATTACTTCACTTGATAATAAAAGAATTCATAAACAGTAAGAGTAGTGTTGCCAAATGTCAACTGAGATCAAAAAAACTTACAATTAAAATAATTAAACATCTCAACCTAATAAAAATCCTATTGTATCAGACATATGCATGATTATTTAACAAGATCAAACCTGTTTCACACAAGTTACTACATTCCTTCTGTCATCTGATTGATAGTTTATACTATTTTACCAAGTGAAAAGCCTTTTAGTGTATTTGTAAAACTGTCCACCTTTAGCTTGTGTTCTTTTTAATGTGAACTCTTTACTGATTTTTATAAATATATGAATAACTTTCATATTGTTCCCTCTCTGTTGGTCACTATGAGGTATGTCGTGACGACATTAGGGGATTTACCTGGGAGCCCCGATCATCTCTGATTAAGAAAACGCCAATGAAATTTGGCTAGTGGATTTTTCATAATGCACCACTCACCTTGCATATGGGTATAAAGAGGCGGAGGTGCATCCACTCATTAGACCTTTTCTTCGGAGCCAAGTGGGTGAATGATTCTCCACAAAGCCGGATCACCTTGTGTGGTTGGAAGCTGCTTCTCGGTTGGCGTTACGGTGCGATCAGTGGTCTCCCTGTCATCAGCGATTCCCCTGGGCACTTCAACTAAAAGAGTAGTTTCCCTAAAAGAGCAAAGCACGGGCGCATTGCGTCTTTTTAAAGATGCCGTTCCGCTTGTGTTCTCTTGGTTGCGGTCATTACCTGACTTCTGCAGATGGTCACGAGCATTGTCTTCAGTGTCTGGGTGTCCAGCATGCTGAAGCAGCGTTCGTGGACGACTCATGCGTCCACTGTGGGTGTATGAGCATGGCTTCGCTGCGATCTCGCCTCTCTCTGTTAAAGGGATAATCGGCGGTTAGCGCTCTGTGTGATGTGAGGGTTACAGTGAGAGCTTCCCTGCTGGGTCAGCCCCCGTGGACCTCTCACTCCTCCCGTAGCGAGGATCCCGTTAAGCTCCCGGTGATTTTGCTGGCCCATCTCTCGCCGCGGATGTCCTCCAGAGCTGCTCCTCCCGTCTGATGCAACAGCTAGGCCGACGCGTCGAGGCTCTCGCAGGAGTGCGGCGTCCCCCGTGTCCCAGTCGGCCCCCAAGTCGGCTAGAAAGCCGGCAAAGCAGCCCTGACACGGGCAACCCAGAGATGAGGGTATGGAGTTGGACTCGGTGAGTATGACGGCTCGTCTCACTGTCGAGCGAGCCCAATCAGTGCTGAACTGCCTGAGTTCCTTCAGAGGCAGGACAGTGTTACCGCTGAAACAATTTCAAAGGCTCCTGGGGCATATGGCATCTGCAGCCGCAGTCACACCGCTCGGATTGCTTCATATGAGGCCACTTCAGCACTGGTTACACTCCCGAGTGCCGAGATGGGCATGGCGCCACAGTACGCATCGTGTGACCATCACTCCGTTGTGTAGCCGTCTATTCAACCCCTGGTCGGACCTTGCTTTTCTACGGGCCAGGGTGCCCTTAGAAAAAGTGTCCCGGCATGTTGTTGTCACAACAGATGCCTCCAGTACGGGTTGGGGTGCCACATGCAACGGGCAGGCAGTCTCGGGGTCCTGGACAGGGCCTCGACTGCTTTGGCATATCAATTGCCTAGAGTTGTTGGCATTGCATCTGGCCTTGCGGCAGCTTCGGCCGCTGCTGCAAGGCAAGCACGTGTTGGTCCATACGGACAACACTGTGGCTGTATCGCACATCAACTGGCAGGGAGGTGTACGATCACGCAGCATGTCACAGCTCGCTCGCCATCTCCTCCTCTGCAGTCAGACGCGGCTGAAATCACTGCGCGCTGTTTACACCCCGAGGAAGCTCAATCGTGTGGCCGACGTGCTCTCACGACAGCTCACATCCCCCGGAGAATGGCGACTCCAACCCCAGATGGTCCAGCTGATCTGGAGTCGATTCGGGGAAGCTTAGGTAGACCTGTTTGCTTCCTGCGAGTCCTCCCATTGCCAGCTATTTTATTCCCTTACCAAGGGGCCCCTCAGCACAGATGCTCTGGCACACAGCTGGCCACGGGCTCTACGCAAGTATGCGTTTCCCCCAGTGAGCCTTCTCGCACAGACACTGTGCAAGGTCAGGGAGGACGAGGAGCAGGTCCTGCTGGTTGCACCTTTCTGGCCCACCCGGACCTGGTTCCCGGAACTCATGCTCCTCGCGACAGCCCCACCCTGGTGCATTCCCCTGAGGCAGGACCTGCTCTCTCAGGGGCTCGGCACCATGTGGCACCCACGTCCAGATCTCATCGTCAGATTCCTGAGGGGTGCCAAAAGGTTAAATCCTCCTAGACCACCCCTGGTGCCCTCCTGGGATCTCTCTGTTGTTCTGGCAGGACTTCAGAGAGGTCCCTTTGAGCCGCTGGAGTCAGTCGAGCTTAAGTTCCTGTCTGCTAAGACAGTGCTCCTGACCGCGCTCACCTCCATCAAGAGGGTCTGGGACCTCCAAGCATTTTCGGTGAGTAAAGAGTGCCTTGTGTTCGGGCCGGCCTACTCTCACTGTTACGTTATGTGTTTTGTTGCTGTTGTATTTTGTAATTGTTTTTATGTTTTTCTGTTCTTCCTGTGTTTTGCGTCATTAGATCACCGCTGATTTGCCAGCTGATTTGGCCGCTCAGCTGGCGGTCTTTTCTTTAAAACGCTTCTTCCGCTATCCAGAAGGCTGCTGATGCGACTTCGGGCCGGTTGCGCTGCTCCAGCCTCCTTGTCAGCCGCCAGACCAAAGACCTTTTTTTTTTTGTGTGTTAAAGTCATTGTTTATACTTAGTATGTGATTATTGTAGGAGAGACCTGCTCTTTTGTTTCAATTCGTTCTCTCTGTTTTTCGTTAAGAGTAGTTTAGGTAAGGTTTTTGTATTTAATTTTTCTTTTATTTTGTTAGGTTAATTATGTTGACTTTTATTTTCTAGTTTGATTCTGTTTGTTGTTTTGGGCCTTGGGTCTCTCTGGAGTCCAGAATCACCATGTGGCTGTTCTTCTTTATATCTTTAATAAATGTCAACCATTAATTTATGGAATTTTCGTTTGTTTTGTTGTTTTTGTGTGTGTTTGGTCTGACGGCTTGATGAGGATCTCTGCTTTTTTTTTTTTATTGCGTCTTACCCCTAGCGGACGTAATAAATTGGGGGCTCGTCCGGGATTTTGGCCACATAAGTAGATTACTTTGCTGGTAAGTTAACTTGTTTTTTCTGATTGGCGGTTCTTACTTGTGTTAAGGAGGAAAAGGAAATTATGGAATTTAGTATTGAGGCGTTTAAGCAGTCTCCTACGTGAGAAGCTTTCTTATTGCGGACTATTATGATATACCTATATCTAAAGTGGCCACGAAGCAAGTAATTCGTGACGCGGTGCAGGAAAATTTGGTGTCTAGTGGAGTTTTGAAAATGGAATCGGAGTTACGAAATGTGGACGTGGCGCCTACTGCAGACGACGGAGCTGAGGCTTCCGTTAAGGCTGCAGATGGAAGCTTTCCACATTCGTTGGTTGGTCTAAATGCTGAAGAACTCAAATTGGCGATACGACTCAAAGAGCTCGATTTACAAGTTAAGCGACAAGAACACGACACAGAGCTTTTAAGCGTGAAGCAGTGTGAACTTGAAGCTCAGGGCGCACGCCGTTTGTTGACCGCGCCGGTAAGTGATGCAAACCCCAGTGTCTGTACCTTGATTCTTATTTTAATGCATTTGAGCGCATAGCTGTCGCTTTGCAGTGGCCAAGGGAGATTTGGTCTCTTTTGCTCCAGTGCATATTGACTGGTAAAGCACAGGAGGTCTGTGCGTCTTTGTCTATCGAGGAGAGTCTAGATTACGATGTTTTGAAGGCCTCTGTTCTGAGAGCCTACGAGTTGGTCCCTGAGGCTTATCGTCAAAAGTTCTGTAATCATGTAAGAATCGCCAATCAGACGTTTGTTGAATTTGCCCGTGAAAAAGAAACCCTATTTGATAAGTGGTGCCAGTCCAGCAAAGTAGCTACTTTTGAATAACTTCGTGAGCTTGTGTTATTGGAGGATTTTAAGAACGCGTTGCCGGATAAGATTGTAGTACACTTGAATGAGCAGAAAATCAATACGCTCGCGCAAGCAGCGGTTTCTGCCGATGAGTTCGTATTAACTCATAAAAATGTTTTTGTTCCGGCTGCGCGTCGTGAATTTTCCCAATCTGGTTTAGAAAAGAGCCCAAAATGTGTTAAAACTACTCAGCCCATTCAAAATGAACCGCGTGAGTGTTTCTATTGTCATGAGACTGGCCATCTCATTGCTGTTTGCCCAGTTCTGAGAAGGAAAAACCAGTCACCTAAACGTCAGGCCCCAAAGAGCGTTGGTTTTGCTCGTGTTACAAGCCCGCAAATTGATTTGAACGGAGTTGATGTAGGATATAAGCCGTTTGTTTCTACGGGTGTTATTTTCCTTACCGGTCAAGAGGAAAGTAAAATTCCCGTTCGCATCCTTCGTGATACTGGGTCGAGCCAGTCGTTCGTGTGTGGCAATATTTTGCCTTTTTCGGGTGATTCGTACTGTGGTTCAGATGTCTTGGTTAAGGGGATTGAACTAGGAATAGTGAGAGTCCCTTTACATCGTGTAAACATTCAATCTGATTTGGTTTCTGGAAACGTTAAGATTGCTGTTCGACCTCAATTGCCTATTGAGGGAGTTGATTTTATCCTCGATAATGATTTGGCCGGAGGAAAAGTTTTGCCGTTTCCTGAAGTAATTGATAACCCGCTTTCTGAACTCCGGAATGTTGTTGATTCTGTTTCCACACTAACTTCCGTGTTTCCTGTTTGCGCGATTACGCGAGCGCAATCACGTAAATAAAATGACGTCGTGGAACTTTCGGATAGTTTTCTGGCTTTCCCCAACTGTTCTGACGTGTGTCAGGAATTCCCTGAAGTGACAGAGCGTAAGTGCGCTGGGTCGCTGTCCGCTATACCTGGTGCTGAAATTGATCTGTCATTACCTATTGACAGGGTCTCTTTAGTTAATGCACAAAAGCAGGACAGCTCCCTAGCCTGCTGCAGAACTGTTGTGGTGGAGAAGGAAGATGTTTTTAAAACTCCAGTTGCTTATTTTTTGGAAAATGATTTGCTAATGCGGAAAAGGACACCAGTCACTTCTGAATGTGAAGCTGATGCAGTTTTCCAAATAGTTGTGCCCACGCAATTTCGTTCTCAGGTGTTGACTCTAGCTCACGATCACAGTTTTTCAGGTCATTTAGGCATCGCAAAAACATACCATCGAATCTTGCGTCATTTTTTTTGGCCCGGTTTAAAATCAGACGTTGTGAAATACTGTCGATCGTGCCATACCTGTCAGACTGTGGGCAAGCCAAATCAGTCGATTCCTCCTGCTCCTCTCTGCCCCATCCCTGCTATAGGTGAGCTGTTCGAGCGTGTGATTCTGGATTGTGTCGGTCCTTTGCCACGGACTAAGTCTGGACACAAATATATACTGTATGATGTGTATTAACACTCGTTTTCCGAAAGCTGTGCCGCTGCGTACCCTGAAGACTAAGACAATCTTAAGAGCTTTGATGAAGTTCTTTTCAACTTTCGGTTTACCAAAAGTAGTACAGACCGATCAAGGTACTAACTTTATGTCGCGGCTATTTAACCAAGTATTAACGCAGCTTAATATTAAACATGAAAAGTCCGTACCATCCAGAATCGCAAGGTCTTTTGGAACGCTTTCACCAAACTCTGAAAACTCTATGTTGAGAACCTTTTGTGTAGAGTCGGAAAAAGAGTGGGATGAGGGTTTACCCTTACTTTTGTTTGCTGTGCGTGACACTCAGCAGGAATCGCTTGGCTTCAGCCCTGCTGAATTAGTTTTCGGGCATACAGTGAGAGGTCCGTTGAATTTGTTGAAAGAAAAAATGATGGGTGACAAGTCTAGTGATGTTACCAATATTTTGGATTATGTTAGTTCGTTTCGTGAACGTTTGCATCGTGTATGTAACTTAGCTCGTACTTCTTTGGCATCTGTTCAAATGAAAATGAAGACTCGGTTTGACAAGAAAGCTGTTCCCCGTTCCTTTGAACAGGGTGACATGGTGTTGGTGTTGCTGCCCATTTTTGGATCAGCTTTACAGGCAAAATTTTCAGGCCCGTATGTCGTCGATGCCAAACTCAGTGAGACAGACTATCGTATTCGCATGCCTGATCGCGGGAGAAAAACTTGTGTATGTCACATAAACATGTTAAAACCGTATGTTCAGTGAGATGATGAGTCTAAAAGTTCTGCTGTCTCAGTTGGTCCTGTATCCGTTTTGTCGACGTCCTATTGCCCAGATGTCAATGGCCTGACTATACGGAGTGCTTCCGTTGCTGGTGCCAGGTTGAAAAATTCTGAAGTTCTCACAGATTTAAAATCACACCTGTCATACCAGTCCTTTCGTGAGGATATTTTTCGTCTCATTCAGTCCCACCCGTCTTTGTTCTCTGATGTGCCGTCAAGAACAACCGTCCTGTACCATGATATTGATGTAGGAGACCATTCCCCGATTAAGCAACATCCTTATCGGGTGAATCCGACTAAGCGCCAGGTTATGCAGCATGAGGTTAAATACCTGCTTGAAAACGGATTAGCTGAGCCAAGTTCCAGCTCTTGGAGTTCACCCTGCCTCATAGTCCCTAAAAGTGATGGCTCCGCTCGTTTCTGCACAGACTATCGAAAGGTCAACGCGATTACGAAGCCTGACTCTTTTCCTTTGCCTCGTATGGAGGATTGTGTGGACCGGGTTGGGTCTGCAACTTTCGTCACAAAGCTTGACTTACTCAAGGGCTATTGGCAGGTGCCGTTAACTCCTTGTGCAGCTGAAATATCTGCGTTTGTTACTCCTGACAATCTACTCCAATATACAGTCATGGCTTTCGGGTTACGAAACGCGCCTGCTACGTTTCAGCGGCTTATGAATAAGGTGCTGGCGGGTTTTCCTCACTGTGACGCATATCTAGACGATATCGTTATTTATTCCTCTGAATGGGATGAGCATGTGAAATCGCTCTGTGCCGTATTTGATCGTTTATGTGCTGCTTTGCTTACTTTAAATTTAGCGAAATGTGAATTCGGGAAGGCAACCGTAACCTATTTGGGCAGGCAGGTGGGCCAAGGTGAAGTCCGTCCTGTGTTGGCCAAAGTGCAAGCTATCAAGCAGTTTCCTGTGCCTACTACCAAGTGACAGTTGAGACGTTTTCTTGGTATGGCGGGATATTATCGAGGGTTCTGCAAAAATTTTTCCAATGTGGCGTTACCCTGGACTAACTTGCTTTGTCAGAACAAAGATTACGTGTGGTCTGATAAATGTCAGAAAGCCTTCGTGCTCATAAAGACCTTATTGTGTAGCACACCTGTATTGTCTGCTCCTAACTTCTCGTTGCCATTCAAGCTCGATGTGGATGCCAGTGCTACTGGAGCTGGTGCGGTTCTCCTACAAGAGGACGTGCACGGAATTGATCATCCAGTCTGTTATTTCTCGAGAAAGTTTTTAAAACCTCAGTTGAATTACAGCACGATTGAAAAAGAGGCTCTGGCGTTGCTGCTTGCTTTGCAGTATTTCGAAGTGTACGTGAGATCAAGTTCACTACCTGTAGTGGTCTTTACAGATCATAATCCATTGGTTTTTCTGTCACGTATGCGGAATTCTAATCAACGAATAATGTGTTGGGCGTTAATTATTCAAGAATTCAACTTAGAAATCCGCTACAAGAAAGGAAAGGATAATGTTTTGGCGGACACTTTATCTCGAGTGGTGTAATATCTTTAATCAACGAGGTGTTGATTTTAGCGGTGGGGGTGTTACATTATGTGTTTTGTTGCTGTTGTATTTTGTAATTGTTTTTGGTAACGCTTTAGATTACAACCCGCAAAGAACTACATAAGTAAACTGAATTTACGGTGTATGTTTCTGTAATTATAGTGTACCTATAAAGAACGTACATGTAGGTATAAAGGAAAAATATGTTATATTTGGGTAATAAGGGGATAACAAACCAGATATTCAACCTGCAAAGAACTATATAAGTATACTGAATTTACGGTGTACGTTTCTGTAATTATAGTGTACCTATTAAAGAACGTACATGTAGGTATACGGGAACAATATGTTATGTTTTGGTAATAGAGAGTAACAACCAGATATACAACCTGCAAAGGACTGCGTAAGTAAACTAAAGTTACGGTGAATGTTTCATATTTATATTGTACCTACGTGTAAGTATAAGGGAACAATAGGTTACGTTTGGGTAATAACGGGGTAGCAAACAGATATCCTACAAATAATTTATAATGGATTCATTTAAAAAAACTTAACAGGTACCTATTCTCTTAAATCGTATGTTTGGTATATCTATACGTAAGCTTTTTAAAATTACTGGGAAAATATACTCTTGTTCCATGTAGTTACAGGGTAAGTGTGACATCTGTTAATGATTTTGTTGTATGTTTCTGTTATTCATTTATTTTTTCCAAGTTTTCATAGTATTTTGATTTGATTTGTTTCGTATAGCATTTAATTGTATTTGTGTTATGGTAATGAGAAGTCTTTTATTTTGAAATTTGTTGGCGTGAACGGATATAGTGCGAGTACGCGCTAAACATTTCAGTACGGAACGAGACCCAGACGCACATGGTCATGGCCTCAAAGGTTCATAAGGAGTTTAGCTCCTGGTTTAAATGGAGAACAAGGTATTTTGACTTCTTGTTACCTTTGTTTCTATTTTGTTTTGTTGTAGTAAAATTATTTGTTTGCTATTTGTGTGATATTATGTTTAAGTGATATGTTTATTTTGTATTTGGTTTTGATACATTTGTTTCAAGGTTTACTGATTTTGTTGTTTGTTTGGGTTTTCTTTGTACAAGCTCTTACGTTGATCCTCAATTTGGTCATTGATGGTGTACGGCATGAAGTGGCGATTTATGTGGTGGATATGTGAATAAAGTACGAGGATCATCAGTTGGAGAGTCGATTTTTATTGAACCAGGGAGCTACAACATCTGCGGGTTGTAAATTAAAGTGGCGATTGTTCCCCTCTTGTTCAACAAAGTTACAGGGTAGGTACAATACATATAACAACGTGACGTAAAATGTGGTTCTACAAAATGTACATTTATTTACATTTTTACAGACACTAAATGTACAATACTGACATATTTACTTCATCTAAACATTTAACGTTTACTTAATATGAAATTATAACATTTTATTCTGTTCTGTGTGATTTCTGTTGCCAGCTCGTTTCCAAGAATAGGTCTACATAATGTTATCATGACTACACGTTCAACCCTTAAAATAAATAATATTTCTGCAATTGTTTAATCATTCATGTAATATTAACTTCGTTTGCCGTGGTGGAGCACAAAGGCGTTTTCTCTAACATGCTGTGACTAACAATAGAACCATAAAATACACCGAACACGCATCATAATTACAAATTAAACTATTTTATTTGTGTGCTGTAACCCAGATCTTCAGAATCCATACGATTTGCGAGGACCAGAACCAAATTCAAGGCTTTGTCCGGCGATCTTCATCTCCATCTCTAGCAGCGAGTCCAGCAGCAACAGCCATAAACCCGTGCTAAAGTGCATTTTGCGACAGGAAAATCGGACGTTCATTGGCTCTCGCCTGCATTCGTCACAGATTACGACATGCCGTGTTTCTGGTGAGATGTGTTGGAATGATGCGCGGGCGCCTTCGAGGAGTGGATCAAGACAATAATCTGGATAATATTTTCAGCGATTAAGAATTTAAATTCTGCTCTCATCCTACTGCACCTCAAACCTACTGTATTCCGCCAGAGAGGACTGCGGCTGCAAACGCATCGTTATTTGGATTACTTTTTGTATGGCTGTTGAGATTTTTGCAATAAATAAATGATTGTGATTGCACTTTCCTGTTTTTTATATTTTTATTACTGTTCAGTCATAGTTAACGTTAGGTTCAGAGGTAGAAGTGGGATTAGCGACTATAAAAAAAATATTTTTAGATATATTTTCAGATTGTGTATTTATGTATTGAACCTACCCTGTAACTTCCTTGAACAAGAGGGGAACAATCGTCACTTTAATTTACAGCCCGCAGATGGCACACTTACCCTGTAACTACATGGAACAAGAGTATATTTTCCCAGTAATTTTAAAAAGCTTACGTATAGATACACCAAACTTACGATTTAATAGAACAGGTACCTGTTAAGTTTTTAAGTAATTCCATTATAAATTATTTGTATATCTGTTTGCTACCCCGTTATTACCCAAACGTAACATATTGCTCCCTTATACTTACACGTAGGTACAATATAAATACGAAACATTCACCGTAACTTTAGTTTACTTGTGCAGTTCTTTGCAGGTTGTATATCTGGTTGTTACCCCCGAATTACCAAAACGTAACATAGCCTATTGTTCTCTTATACCTACACATACGTACTAATAGGTACACTATAATTACAGAAACGTACACCGTAAATTCAGTATACTTATATAGTTCTTTGCATGTTGCATATCTGGTTTGTTACTCCCTTACTACCCAAATTTAATTCCCTTATACCTACATGTACGTTCTTTATAGGTACACTATAATTGCAGAAACATACACCGTAAATTCAGATTACTTACGTAGTTCTTTGCGGGTTGTAATCTAAAGCGTTACCTTGTTTTTATGTTTTTCTGTTCTTCCTGTGTTTTGCGTCATTAGATCGCCGCTGATTTGCCAGTTGCGTTGCCGCTTGTCAGTGGTTATTGGTCGCTCAGCTGGCGGTCTTTTCTTTAAAACGCCTCTTCCGCTATCCAGAAGGCTGCTGATGCGACTTCGGGCTGGTCGCGCTGCTCCAGCCTCCTCGTCAGCCGCCAGACCAAAGACCTTTTTTTTTTGTGTGTTAAAGTCATTGTTTATACTTAGTATGTGATTATTGTAGGAGAGACCTGCTCTTTTGTTTCAATTCGTTCTCTCTGTTTTTCGTTAAGAGTAGTTTAGGTAAGGTTTTTGTATTTAATTTTTCTTTTATTTTGTTAGGTTAATTATGTTGACTTTTATTTTCTAGTTTGATTCTGTTTGTTGTTTTGGGCCTTGGGTCTCTCTGAAGTCCAGAATCACCATGTGGCTGTTCTTCTTTATATCTTTAATAAATGTCAACCATTAATTTGTGGAATTTTCGTTTGTTTTGTTGTTTTTGTGTGTGTTTGGTCTGATGGCTTGATGAGGATCTCTGCTTTTTTTTTTTTATTGCGTCTTACCCCTAGCGGACGTAATACTCACGTTGTCCTGAGACCCCGGCCTGGATATGTGCCCAAGGTTCCCACCACTCCCTTCCGAGATCAGGTGGTGAACCTGCAAGCGCTGCCCCTGGAGGAGGCAGACCCAGCCTTGGCGTTGCTGTGTCCTGTAAGAGCATTGCGCATATACACGTGGACCGCACCCAAAGCTTCAGAAGCTCTGAGCAGCTCTTTTTCTGGTCAGCAGAAAAGGAAGCCTGTCTCCAAGCAGAGGTTGGCCCACTGGATAGTGGATGCCATCGTCTTGACGTACCAATCCCAAGACGAGCCGTGTCCCCTAGGGGTGAGGGCTCACTCCACACAGAGTGTTGCCTCCTCCTATGCAGACGGCGCCTCTCTGGCAGACATCTGTAGAGCTGCGGGCTGGGCGACACCAAACACCTTCGTGAGATTTTACAGTCTCCACGTTGAGCCAGTTTCTTCCCGTGTGTTACGTAACAGGTAAGTAGCGGGAAGAACAGGCTGGTGTCACACTTGCTGCGCCATTCCCCCTCACCCGGGGATACGAGCGCCTTTGTCCTCCTCCAGTTCAGTTTCCCAGATGGCGAACCATGGTGGAGTCCTCCAACACCCCCGGCAGTCAGACTGGGCGGAGCAGTCAGGTGCCAGGCCCAGTATCAGGTGTTAGCTTGCCCCGGGTTTCCGGTTGGCCCCTGTACTGGGCTAGGTGTCCATATGGCTTGATTCCCTGTGGGCCATCCCATATGTGTATTCTTCCATGGTGAGGTTTCCCGCTCTGTGAACCTGTGTCTTCCCTTGGACAGTTCACTCTGTCAGGATCTGTCGGCAGTCGTTCCATCCCTACTCTCAGGTAGGACCTGCCTCAGAGACCCATTACGTATGTAGTACTGCCCCAGGCCTGGGTCAGACCATATCTGCACACATGTCTCCACATGTCACCTCCCTACGGGCAGGATGTGGCCTCCGTAACGCCCTTCTCTGGAAGGCTCGCTTCCCCACTGTTACGAACAAGCTGTAAACTACAAATAGGAAAAACTTCGAAGCCGTCTTTCACTGAAGGTCGAAATCCCTTCTGGTAAGTATTGGGTGAAAGGAACAGCGGCTTGGCTACCACCAGCAGCGTTATACTCACCTCTGGTCCCTATGGCTACCAAGGTCAGCGAATTCGCACTGGGGCGGTGGGAAGGCTACGACCTTAGCACAGTATTTGTCTGACACGTGTCGCTTGCCAACATTTGCTATGCCCAGGGTTGTGACATGGCTCAGGTTGTGGCGCTTTCCATGGACCCCTAATGTCGTCACGACATAACTCGTAGTGACCGACAGAGAGGGAATGTCTCGGTTACGTATGTAACCCTCATTCCCTGATGGAGGGAACAGAGACGTTATGTCCTCTTGCCCCAATCTTGAACCATCGCTGGTGGCCAGGGAGACTATCTCGGCTCCTCAGCGTAAAATCTAATGAGTGGATGCACCTGCACTTCTTTATACCCATGTGCAAGGGGAGTGGTGCATTATGCAAAATCCACTAGCCAAATTTCATTGGCGTTTTCTTAATCAGAGATGATTGGGGCTCCCAGGTTAATCCCCTAATGTCGTCACGACATAACGTCTCCGTTCTCTCCATCAGGGAATGAGGGTTACGTACGTAGCCAAGACGCTAATAATATTTTGAGACGAACACTTACTGGAATTAGTTATACCTGATTATTGTACATCATTTCTGTCAGGACCACTGTTGTCAAAATGATAGACAGTTAGCATACAGTTTGGTTTGGTGGCATGGTTCTGTTCTGGGCAAAAAACTCCCTGCTCATTCATGACATGCTGCATGGATGGGCAGGGAGTTTTTTGCCCAGAATAATAACCCCCCAGGGTAAACAGAACAAAACAAAGCAGATATCATGTACTTAATGTTGAAAAACTCTGATCGTATTTTCTCCCTCACCTTCAAAAATCATTTCAAAATCATCCTACATCGCTGCAGAAGCGCATCATACATCGCGGCTGGGATCATTCACAACTGCATTTGGGTTTGTATGAAGCTGCATTTAAACTGCATTTTGGAAGTTCAAAATCGGGGCACCATATCAGTCCATTAAATGGAGAAAAATGTTGAAATGTTTTCCTCCAAAACAATTTCTTTACGACTGAGGAAAGAAAGACGTGATCATCTTGGATGACAAGGGGGTGAGTACATTATATGTGAATCTTTGTTTTGGAAGTGGACTTCTCCTTTAAGTGAAAGGGGTTTGACTCACAAAAAAGTCTGGATACTCATTAAGTAAGGAATGATGCACGCAGTACACAATGCACACAATGTGCACACGTTTCAAACGCTTGGAGGCTATAAGAAACAAGCAATACAGACAAATGCATGTCACATTTTGTTGCTGATTCGAAACGTTATTTAAAAGAGAGTTTATCATGTCTGTAGGAGTTGGTCTTCAATGGGGGTGTTGTTTATTGCCTACATTTTTTAGTAAAAGTCCTTTCAATATAACTGTATAACTGTCCACCTTCAGAGATTGCGTTTCACGTGTCTTTCTGCTGTTAAAGCTTTACTGATTTTTATGAAGTAAACGAATAACTTTTATATTATTAGTAATATTTCAAGAGGAACTCTTACTGAACTGAAGCAACTTACACCATATTTTTAGTCTCTCAGTCATCATTGTATTGCATTAGCCTATATGTCTGAAACTACAGAGCCTTGAGGAAAAAAAAAAATAGCCCCCGGTTTCACAGACAAGGTTTACCTAAACCTAATCCCAGACTAAAATGTTAGCTGTTTCAACTGAAAGAAACTTGTACTAACTGATCTTATAATTTGTCAGTGCCTTTGTTTTGCCTCAAGATGCACACCAGTAATATATATATATATATATAGATATAGATATATAGATATGAAGAGTTCAGATGCAAACCAGCTAAATCCATCTGACGTCTTTCTTTAAAAAATGCATTTTTATCGGGATCAGATGTATAGGTTTCTATGTAAGTACCGGTACTTCTGATTGGGCTGAGGCTGGGATTTTAGCAAGTTTGAAGTAAAAGTATTTGATGGACGTATAATATGTGTCAAGAGCATTCACTCAGTATCATTATTTTCAGTATCAGTATCTCATTTTTGACCGAGATGGCTTTTAGCTGGTTTTGCATCTGAACTCTTCATATATATGTGTGTATATATATATATATATATATATATATATATATAGATAGATAGATAGATAGATAGATACAGTGTTGGGGAGTAACTAGTTACATGTAACGGAATTACGTAATTTAATTACAAAATAAATGTAACTTTAATTAGTTACAGTTACTGAGAAAAAAATGTGTTATTAAGTTACAGTTACTTTTGAAAATGTTAATGATTACAAAGGGGATTACATCTGAATTTTTTTTCACACACACGCACCCACATACAGATTTAATTGACTTTGAAATTGCATTGACTGCTCTAAAATGAGACACCAGTGTTTCAGGAGTTTAGGACACAGAATAGGACACATGCTTATTCTTAACTGTTTTATTTCCTATTTGGGTTTATGCATACAAATAAATACAGGTCATTTTTTAGATGGTCTCATTTTGGGTTCTGCAGAAGAATCAAAGTCATGCAAATTTGTAAAGACATGAGGGCGAAAATAAGCTGAATAATTTTTGTGTGAACTTCATTTAATTGTGAACAGCTCAGGGAATGATACTGTAATGTTTTAATGTTTTGTGAGATGACAAATGCACAATAAAGACCAACTAAAATATATATTATGGCAGTTTTTATTCAAAACCAGTACAAAACTATGTAAGCATTAAAAAAACTACAATTCAGTGACACTATAACAATAAATATAATTTAATAAAATATAATAAAGATCAGGCAATTTACAGTAATTCACCTTTGATAAAACAGATGGTAGAAAGAGCACGTTCACATTCAGTACTTCATTTATCACCCAGAAATTATTATTCAAAAATATTCTACATTACAGCAGTAACAGTTGAATCAGTTTCTTCATTTGAGATATTAATTCATTGTTGGCTTGTGTTGTTCCTCTTGTTTATTCTGCAAATATAAAGAGACGTGTTAGTGTCTAAAGGATGAAACGTGCACCAAGGCACAAAGTCAGAATTTAAAAGCATGAATTATTATAACTAAAATCATGCTAATTAATCATTTTATCCATCATATGTAGACAAGAACTTACTCTTCTTTAAGAGAAATCACCCAGTCTTCAGTAGGATCCAGACACGTCTGTCCTTTCTTCATTGTGGCACTGTAAGAAAAATGTAAAATTCTTTAAAATCGATGGAATGACACTTCATATTATACACATTCTGACTTCATCATTTAACTGAACAGTTCACCCAAAGTAGACATTCATTATTTTTCATTATTTACTCGCCCATAACGTGTTGCTAAATTTGTATAATATGTGAAGAACATAAAATAAGTTACTTAGCAGAATGTCCAAGCCACTCTTTTCTGTACAATAAAACTCAATGGTGACTACGACTGACAAGCCAAATGTTTTAAAGTAAGACTTTTATGATTTTTTTAATACCTTTGTTGTGTTTTAGTCATTGTTTTTTTTAGTTTTAGTTAACTAAAATAGCTAGCTTATGTGTCTACATTTGAAGTGTTGCTTGGAAAGTTTCACACTCACATGATCTCCTCATTTTTGCATTGTGGTCCAGCAGGAATCACCCTCAGTGACAGTATTCTTTCAGCAGGAATTGATGGCTTTGAATGCGTTTGAGGGCACTTGCAGCGTAGATATAGTGCAGGTCTACCTGCAGTGACAGAGGGAGAATTGCTGTAAGATTAGCATGAAAGATTCATCCAAAACATATCAGAAAGTGTGACGAATGAATGTTAGTCTGCTTACCTTCTGTTGTGGACAGCAGTGCAGCTGTGCAGATCAGAAGCACGAAGGCTGATGCGGTGAATGTCTTCATTCTTAGTCAGTATTGTGCAGATCAACGTCTGCGAAGGTATCAAGAGACCGTCTGCTGTCGTTTTGTGTGTTGTGAGTCTAACAGCGGCCCGCACACTTGCCTTTTAAAGGCCGACACTCCCACACAACGTGAGAGTTCATTGCACAATCACTATTCTTCTCTTCCAAGGAACTCTCTCTCTCAAATGGCCTATAATACTGTTGTATAGTACTGATATTGCTTCACTTGATAATAAATGAATTTAGAAACATTAAAATAAGTTGTTGCCAAATGTCAGCTGAGATCAAAAAACTTGAAATATTAATAATTAAACATCTCAACCTAATAAAAGTCCTACTGTATCAGACATATGCATGATTATTTAACAAGATCAAACCTGTTTCACACAAGTTACTACATTCCTTCTGTCATCTGATTGATAGTTTATACTATTTTACCAAGTGAAAAGCCTTTTAGTGTATTTGTAAAACTGTCCACCTTTAGTTTGTGTTCTTCTTAATGTGAACTCTTTACTGATTTTCATTAACATATGAATAACTTTCATATTGTTAATAATATTTCAAACGAACTCTTACTGGAATTAGTTTTACCTGATTATCGTACATCATTTCTGTCAGGACCACTGTCGTCAAAATGATAGACAGTTAGCATACAGTTTGGTTTGGTGGGATGGAGGAGGGTGTTTTGCTCCTGAGTAAGCAACAAAGCTGCTGAATAATACTGAATAGAGCTTATATAGGAATGTCATGATAGGTGTCATATTCCTATAGGTAGATGTGATCAGCTAAGAGTCAGCTGATACGAGCTTGACTCACGTGACCTGCAAAAACTAATGCTATATGCTTAATTTTTTATGATCAGACCATCAGACGTTTGAGGAATGCTTATTTGTTTGTCTTGCAATCATCATTTTATTGCATTGCATTATATGTTTTGAAACTATAGCTTTGATCATAAAACTGAGCAAATATCATCTTACTAAGACATGTGACTTTGGACCACAAAACCAGTCAATTTTTTGAAACTGAGATTTATACATCATCTGAAAGATGAATAAATTGATGTATGCATTTGTTAGGGCAATATTTGGCTGAGATACAACTATTTGAAAATCTGCAATCTGAGGGTGCAAAAAAATAAAAATATTGAGAAGATCGCCTTTAAAGTTGTCCAAATGAAGTTCTTAGCAATGCATATTATAAATGAAGTTTTGATATATTTTTGTAAAGAGATTTACAAAATATCTTCATGGAACATGATCTTTACTTAATATCCCAATAACAAAAGACAAATGTATAATTTTGACTTATACAATGCATTTTTGGCTATTCCTACAAATATACCCGTGCTACTTAAGACTGGTTTCGTGGTCCAGGGTCACATATTAATGGTAGATATAGAGTGATAGCTGATATTTATATCATTTTACATAAAGATCACATTGATTTACATTACAAGCCATCAGAATTTCATCTCATTTTGTTGCCTTATAAATAAAAGCATCTGCACCAGATTGCATATTCAGTTTCAGATCCTGGATAAAAATCTGGTGTTTTTTTTTTTTCCCTCTTGAGGTTCAGCTGCATATTCTCATGATATCATATTAAATAGGCCATAAAAACGTGATTCATGATATGATGCTCAGAAAACACACACACACACACACACACACACACACACACACACACACACACACACACCCACTCACACTTGCACTTTTTAGATTTTGTAGGGATAATTTATGTCAAGGTTAGAGAAACTCTCACTAAAAAAAAAAAAAAAGATTAACAGGCCTATATGAATACATTTACAATTACACATGTAACAGTCATAAAAGTCTGGCAAATGCATAAAACATGAACAGTAAAACATAAAACAAATAATTTAGCTTGATGCAATTTCATTCTGTTCTGCAGTGATGAAGAAAGACATTGGCTCTGATCATACTTTCAAATTGTGCTGAATTGTGAGTTTCAACTTAACCTAGAAAGAATGTGTCATACATTCAAATGTCGTTTTTAAGTGAATGGTTTGTTGCTTAAGTTAAGCGTTTAAGTTTTTTTTTGCATGTGTCATCTGGCAGTTCCTTTAAAGAGAACTACTGCAGTAACAGAAGTAATGAAATCTCAGATGACTCATTGACTCCAAAGTACAAGTATGTCAAAAAAGAGAAATGTCAAACACCCTTATTTCAGCTGTGCTGTTTGGTAGACATTAAAATAAGAAAAGCATGATATCTTGTGTTGGGAAGGTTATGTTGGAAATGTAATAGGTTACAGATTACATGTTACTCTATTTAAAATGTAATAAGTAGTGTAACTTTTCAATTACTTTATAAAGGTAATGTAACCTTGATTACTTTTTTATTACTTTTCTAAATTTCTAATATTTTCAACTGTTTGACTTTCAATCATTTTGAAACATTTAAACCAGGCAGAGTTAACCTTACAGTAGCACTCAACACTGATTACTGTCAGACTTTCAAAATCCTTTATCACTTGAATTAAGATCATAATAAGTAAGGGATAATATACATCTTTATTTTGCGATAACAACTGGCTGGATGTACATTATCCCACTAATTACACAGCTGCTTGCCACAAAAGTAAATAATTAGACACAAAACAATGGTCTTTGAATGCAAAGCTTCCATGAAGAAATCAGTTGCCACCAAGTGGCAAGTTGCCAGAATTAAAGAATTGTACACATAATATTGAATTGTTAATACTGAGTTTTAATATTATATTAGCATATAGCGCTGACTTATGATAAATCTGATGAGTCCGGATGAGTCTGAGTTATTAACTTTTACCAGTTGTTATTGGGGAATAACATACCTTGGAATGTCATGGCTGACAAATCAGAATCAAACATTCCACAGAACCATGAAATAATTTAATTTAAAGCACAGCCACACAAATTCAGACTTATTATTAAAGTTAGTAAAGTATTAAAGTTATTATTTACTTTGAGGTCATTCTGAGTTTAAATACAGATTTGAAATCATATCAAGAAATAGTTTAATAGCTATGACACTGGTTTTGAAATCAAACGTTTGCATAAATATGACAGGAAACGCTGGGATCAGTGCCTTGGAAAATAACAAAAAACAAAAAAAATCTTAAAAAATAATGTATATGCACAAATAGGAAATAAAACATTTAAGAATAAGCATGTCGTCACCTTAGAATGCATTCTGAGCACTTTTGATATATGAGCTTCAAAGTTTTTTGGAAGTTTTTTTTTCTCCAGAAGTCCATAGACTTCTGTAGATAGAATCATTTTTGTTTTCTAACAAAAGGCCCAAAATGTACACAGCTTACAAAAGAAACATCACATAATGTAAATAAGTTGTCACCGAATAAGAATATATAAATAACTCAATTTTGAAAAAAAAAAGGGTCAGATATAACCTTTAAATTCTAAGATGTCCTAAACTCCTGAAACATTGGTGTCTCATTTTAGAGCAGTCACAATGCAATTTTGGAAAGAAGTCAATTAAATCTGTATGTGGGTGTGTGTATGTGAACAAATTCAGATGCAACCCCCTTTGTAATCATTAACATTTTCAAAATTAACTGTCATTTAATTACACATAACTAATTACAATTACATTATTTTATAATTAAATTGTGTAATTCCGTTACAGGTAACTAGTCACATAGATGATATCTTATCTGTATGTTCCCCAAGACAATAGACATTCCCAAGCTCTGAATTTTGGCACTGAATGGTTGTGAAACCAGGAAAATGCTGGGAAGGCTGGGTCCTGTTTCACTTCAAAAAACATTTGTGCTGCCAAGATCAGCTCAGTTTTCCTTCACATGATTCTAATGCTGACATCAGATAACAAAGTTGGCAATGCCAACTTAGCAAAAGTATTTCAAGTCAAGACAGATCCACGATTTCAGTCTTCACAATAATAAAAGTGCAAACTCCAGTCATTTATAGTTTAAGTTGTTTGTAAATATACAATGAAGTATGTAAATATTTGTTAATTCTTGCATTTACTGAATTGTGGGTCAAATGCCTCTCTAGTGCTGTGAAAAAGCGTTTGCACCTATTCTGACCTCTTCTGTTTTAGGAGGGAGAAAATAATTATTAGCAATTAAAGTCAATTCGTGTAGCATTCATCAAACAGCTTTGCAGTGTTAACCAGGAAAACAGTGTGTCTGTAATGCAAGAGGAAGAATGTAAACACTCAATTTTCCAGTTAAAGTCAGTTCATCACTGATTCTGTGATCTCATTGTTCAGCTCAGTTCAAGTAGTATCAAGTTGACAATTTTGCCATAAATGAAGTGTCTTCAACTAAGCAAGCCAGAGGTGACAGCGTCAAAGAACCCAAACTCCAAAAATACCTGGCCTCTAGCCAGTGGAGAACTTTTTTCAGGAATACAATATGGCATTGTATAATTCCAGGCTGCAACACAAGCCAAAATTGTGCAACCCCCCACCCCCCCTTTGGTTTTACAGGGGATATGTCTCTGTCATTTAGTTGGCATGGTCTCTACTAACATTCAGGGCAATAAAAGTCATCTTTAGATGCTGATCCACCATCTAGTCTTTAATCTAGATTTGAACTGACAGAGTATGTCTGCCTCCCAACCAATACTTGTTCCACAGTTTGGGTGCAACATAGGAAAAGGATCTGACTCTGGTATTCTGGATATTATGAAATGGCCAGAGTTAGGACAGCAAGATTTAAAAATGTATACGACATTTGCAAGAAAAATTATTTTTTGAGTTGCGAGTTATCATCTCATAGCTCTGATTTTATTTGTTGCAACTGAGTTTATATCACAGTTTTGAGAAAAAATCATAATTGCAAGATACAAACTTACATTTGTGAGAAAAAAAGTCAGAATTGCAAGTTTTTATCTTGCAGTTCTGGAATTGTGAAAAAAGTCAGAATTGCGAGCAGTGTTGGGGGGTAACGCATTACAAGTAACGCAAGTTACGTAATATTATTACTTTTTCCAAGTAACTAGTAAAGTAACACATTACTTTTTAATTGACAAGAAAATATCTGAATTAATTTTTTTATAAAAAAGTAACGACAGTTAATTTTCCCCCCATTTATTGATTAAAAGCTCTGCTTTCCCCATGTTGAGAGAAATCGGGAGTGAGATGCTAGTTCTAGAATAAATACAAACATGCATTAATTCATCTCACTCACAAAAAACAGATTCAGTATTCCTCAAAATCAATAAAAACAGTAAAATTCAACTCAGAATATGACGCAAACCTGCAATGATTAAATATGTTAAATAATACAAATATGTATGTCTTTGCTGCCAAAAAGGCTTTTACATTTGCCAAAAATATAACTTTTTATATCGAAAACAAACAAGCAAGCCCTACCCATATTTAAAAAGTAACACAAAAGTAAAGTAACGCATTACTTGCCATACAAAGTAACTAAGTAACGTAATTAGTTACTTTTTTAGGGAGTAACTCAATATTGTAATGCATTACTTTTAAAAGTAACTTTCCCCAACACTGATTGTGAGATACAAACTCACATTTACAAGAAAAAAGTCAGAATTGTGAGTTATCTCGCAGTTCTGACTTTATTTCTCGCAATTGCAAATTTGTATCAAAACAGGGCAAATTATCACAAGAGTGCAATTCCAAAGCAGCGCAGATGAAAAGGGGGAAATGGGTGATTTACTAACAATGCACAAATTAAAGAACACAGACGCAACATCTCATGTACATATCGACCAACACAATATACCAAGCACAGCGCAAATAATAATAAGCGTAGTTGCAAATAAAGAATAAGAAGCCACAGTACGTTAAAAAGAACCAGAGACAAAAAAATAAAAATAATTGAAGGTTTATTGGATGTTTTGATAGACCTGGTATTGTGTAACTCCTAGGTGACTCCAAGTCATCTTTTATTTCCTAAAGCAAATTAAAAATAACATGGCTTGGCATATAAATACTCAGATAATGTGTTCTTTTGGCATTCCAAATAAATGTGGAAAAAAATCCTCTCCCTTCTACCGCATGCTCTCTGTTCTCTGTGTTGCCTCCTCCTAGCAAACCATTTCAAGTGCAAAATAGTTTAAGACATGCTTTTTTTGGGCATTTAATAGTGGCGCAAATGCCACTAATTTGACGAGCGCAAACGTTAGTAAAACGCGTTGTGTGACTCATTCGAATACTCTCCTCCCATGTCTCAAAGGGAAACTCCTACAAATGCATATTTAATAAGGTCAGGCACAAAAATGTGTCCACACCTTTTCAATGCTAATTCTTCACTGCACGTCTTCAGTAAAACCTGACAGTACTAATTTAACGCCAAAAGACAGTTTGCGCTGGCGCAAGCTATTAGTAAAACTGGCCCATAATTGTGAGATAAAAAGACCTAAAAATACTTTCACATTTTTATTCAGTGGCAGAAACGAGCTTCCATAACTCAAGCCTCCATTACTAGGTCTAAAATTACATTTTTTTAATTAGCGACAGAAGTGTAGAATAAGATGCTTAAGAAATTAATTCAACTCACAAGAGCGTTTTAAGAACAAAAAAATACAATATCTGAAAAATGTCTTGAGGCAGTGCTTGAAGTGGGCCGGTAGGCAACGGTACGGTTTTAGCCTTTTGTGTACTGGCACTTTTTCATGCATACCGGCACTTCTGACATGTTGCCGGTACTCAGAGTCAAAGCGTCAGTGTCTGGGTGATTAGAAATGGCACTATAAATCACACTACCAGGAGGAGTCATCTCATCTCGACAATTCACATGAATGGATGCAAGCGGAGTTGGTCTACCTTAGGGGCTGTCACCCGATATCATGAAAGTGCGTGGGGTAGATGCGTATAATATGCACGAGAAAACTGTGTATTATATGCACGGCAAACACATGCATATCATATGCACGCCAAAGTCAATTTCAGCATATGAATAACATACCAAATAGAAACAGAAAATCTGTAAATTATTATTTTCAGTGTGTATTTGGCTTAAAAGCAGGAGTGTTTTATAGTGAATGCAGGCTGAAAGAGTTTTAGATTATTTGGTGGTCAGAGGTGTAGTGATTCTGAATGGATCCTAATATATTAACAGTCAGGACTTGCTTATTTGTGTTGAAAGCATGTATTTAATTATTGATTTATTGATTGTGGCACTATACATACATTGTGAATTATGAAAATCAAATAGTACCGGCACTTCTTTTTTTCCCACTTCAAGCAGTGTTGACAGAACCGGGCTAATATGGTCATACTTTCTGGTCATATAAGAACTCTAGCTCCTGCATTTTGGACCAGCTGGAGTTTATTAAGTGCGCAGAGCAACCACCCAATAAAGCATTACAACAATCCAAACTTGAGGTCATGAACGCACGAATTAACGATTTACGATAACAGCGATGAATGATAACAGAAGATTGCTATGAAACAGCACACCTAGGTTCCTAAGTGATGACGAAGATTTGACAGCAGCCATCGAATGTTGCACAATGTTCTAGCTTATTACATGCAGAGGTTTTTGGTAATTGGCTAATTTACACCTCTGTTTTTTTTTCAGAATTTAGCTGTGGGAAATGACTAGTCATCCAGTTTTTATGTCAACTATGCATTCTGTTAGTTTTGCAAACTGGTATGCTTCGTTGGGCCGCAAAGAAATATAGAGCTGAGTATCATCAGCATAACAGTGAAAACTAACACCATGTTTCCTGATGATATCACCTAAGGGTAATATGTAAAGCATGAAAAGCAACCGTCTTAGTACTGAGCCTTGTGGTACACCATATTGCACTTGTGAAGGTTTGAGAGGATAAATCAGTTAAATTTTTTAAATAAATACTTTACATTAAAACAATATTGTGTAAAGATTTGTTTTGAAACTAAATAAAAACATTTGTATAAAATAAAGCTGTGATGCCTTTCAGGTAGAACACACACCAAGTTAATGATTGGAGTGAATACGTATATAACAGTTTCATCATTTTTCCACTGAAACAAATTTGCATACTGATAAGAGGAATTTGTCTCCCCTCAAATTTGTTTTTACTTGCTCTGTCATTGGATGAGTTTCAGATGTAAAGAGTGGGAAGGGCTTGGTAAGGTATCAGTTACCAGGGCATGTGAATGCAGATGAAACATGAAATAAGACGTTGTTCAACTACGTCACTATATTTACACACTGCCTACAATTTCAACACAGTAGAAACTTTGTTACCTTACCCACATTAATCAATAGTTCACCCATGAATTAAAGCTTGGTCATGTTAACTCATCCATGTGTGCAACCTGTAGGCTATGCGTCTTTTCCCGACACAGCTCTAATCCACCACATCAGTCACGCTCAACAGGACTTGTGCACTCTGTTTCCACACAATATCCTAGCTTTGTGTGTGGAACAAAAAGAAGAATAAAAAACTCATGTGTATACAAGTTCAGATGGATGAACTGCGTTGGATGTGTTGCAATTTAACGTATAGCTTTGACAGGAATAAAATGAGCAGGGTTGCCAAGTCTGCATAACATAAAAATGGCACTCAAAACTAGCCTAATTAGGTTGCGGGAGAAACTGACTATTAAAATTGCTTTCCGGGGGGCTTCACTTCAACCCACGGACTAAATAAATCCCCGCGCCAACATTATGAAAGTAACCCAATGTCGTACTGTAAATACTGTAAAATACGGGAGAAATACAGGAAAATATTTTAACGGGATGATAGCGCGATAGAATGGTAAAGTACGGGAGAGTCCCGGGAAAATCGGGAGGGCTGACAGGTATAGCTCCCGCACATATCACATTCAGATATTTCCGAACTTGTTTAGCATTATGCGGTCGGTCACGAGACACACAAGAGCCAATGGCATTTCACAACCAAAGCTGACGTAACTCTTCTTCTGTCGGCAATTTTAAAACTGGGGCTGCGTCCGAAAGCTCTAAAATGCTGCCTTCGGAGGCAGCATTCCAAGGCAGGAAGGCATCAAGGCACGTCCGAATTCTAATTCTGCTTCACTTCCTGTCTCCGGAGGTACCTTCTTCTGATGGAATTTTGAAGGCAGCATAGATGTATCCTTGCTGCCTTCAATTTCCCACAATCCCGTGCGTGTGGGTCATATAGGCTATATAAATAAAGATATTCTGGTGAAATTAGACTTGTTACTTTATATAATAGATGAGATCTTGACCATGATATACTTTGTGAATCGTAAGTGTAAAAAGCATAATAAATAATATTGTTTGTAATAATAGTATTTAATAAAATGTTAAAAGGGTTCAAATCAGTAGTGAATAAGAATAATACTTACAATATACTACCAATAATAACGAAACAGTATAATAACAATTACCTGTTCTGCAATATTACTTGCATCAGTGCTTTTATTTATTTAAGCAAATAGTAGCTGCCATTCTCAGTTGTCTTCTCCGACGCACAGACCTTCGGTGGGTAATGACATTGAGATCTTTATGTATTATTAAAGCATGTACATATAGCTTTAGGTAACCTAGCAACGGCGTCACGTTCTGCTGCCTCTGAAGTCTGTCCGAAACTGTTTCTAGAGTTGCCTTCGCAGCCTTCGAAGTCACTGCCTGATAAGGCAGCGAGGCAGCAAGTCAGCTGACTAGGCTTTCGGACGCAGCCAGTGGTGCGTTGGACACCCTGTTCTGGTGACGCAATAGTTGCAACTATGGCAGCTGAGAAGGTCATTCTTTGTGTTCTTTTTGAAGAATTTGAAAATACGCGTTTAATACTGCAAAATACGCGATGTTATAGTCACTGCCCTTGCAGTCCAGAATAAAAGAGAACATCCCAGTCGAGTAAAGGGATTTGTGAAAACTGTGGTTCCTAATAATTGTGATCCAACATTTGCTTTGCATTTCAGGATGAAAACACAAAGATTTCAGGTGAAGGATAATCCACTTCTTACCTCCATGACCTTATTATCTTTATTGTGAGTGTTAGGCTTACCATTATTGCTGATCACTGTTGTCGGCTATGATGCTGCAGTATTTACTATTATATAATTAGAGGAGTATAGAAGAAGTTTATGAAAGTGTCACTACTTTTTTATGTTACATTTATCAGTGTCTAGCACACCTTCCTAAGGAAAGAATATGGACCAGAAGAAACTGCAATTACTACATGATATTAGATAGACTTAAAGAAGTTACAGATCTATACTTGTGCTCTTATTATTTTAGTTATTTTGCCTTTAATGTAAATAAACATGTGCAAACAATATACTTGCTCTTGTTAATTTATTTTGACGTTAATTACATTTACTTACAAATTCCCATTGTATATAGCAGTATCTGCATCAGTGTGTAAACAGCCGTAGCAAGATTTGTGTCAGCTTAATTACAGCACCATAGGCAATGTTGAAAATTGTTAATGCTGATTGGGATGACATTTTTGACACACCTATCAAACAAGACAAAACATATCTCAAACACCGTTGTACACCATTTCCAGAAAACATGTCGTTCAACCCGGAAACCATAGCAAAACATTGCGCACCAGTTTGAGCTTGAACGTGCCCCTGCACACATAATGAGCTTTATGACGGATAGAAACAGCGATCACGTTTATTCCTCTCAGGCTATGTTTACGTGATAACAATGTAGTCAAAAAGAAATTATTTCCGAAATTAAGTTATGTGTAATAAAACGGAATGACACAAGGAAAAAGTATTGAACTACTGAAATGTATTTAATACTTTGTACAAAAGCCTTCGTTGATAATGACAGCTTCAAGATGCCTCCTGTACGGAGAAACTAGTCACATACATTGCTCAGGTTTAATTTTTCACCAATTCTTCAACAGAGTCTTCAAATCTTGAAGGTTCTGTGGGCCTCTTCTATAAACTCGGATCTTTAGTTCTTATTTTCTATTGGATTCAAGTCAGGTGATTGGCTGGGCCCCTCTAGCAGCTTTATTTTCTTTTTCTGAAAATTTTTTCCTTGGCTGTGTGAAATGGCCACCCTTGTTTCAACTTCATCATCCAGTACTGTAAGTGTTGGGACTGAACCAGCTAATATTAACTTCCACTGAAAAGGGGAAGGATTGCTTTCTAATTACTGATAGATCTTAGCTGGTGTCTTGGCTTTCCATGCCTTTTTGCATCTCCCTTTCCTCATGCATTTAATTCTTTATCGCTGAATCATTCCATTTATTACACATAACTTAATAAATGTTTACATGAAAACGATAACGGTGGCGTTTTCAAAATTATGCATTTTCAGTCAACCAAAACGCAGTGGTTATGTAAACGAACAGTCAAAACGCATAAAAGATTCCTGTTTTTGGCTGAAAACATTGTGTAAACAGCCCCTCAGAAATCAATTGTTTTGCCTTGGAAGACTTGGGATATTAATACTTTTTTAAATAAATTGTAACTGTAGTTGTATCTGCCCGTTATATTCTGTGTTTTATATTGGCAGATGGTTAGGTTTAGGGGCCGGGGTTGGGTTACGTGCTTGTAAATGTGTCAATAGTGTAATGTAAAAAAATTGTTTTTACTGTTTACATTGAACCCCCCAACGTACATGCAATAACTGCAAAATTTCTACCCAATATGTAATTTAATCATGATGATAAAATTCCCAATGCCTTTTGTGTCAGCATATTGATGGCAAAGGTTACTTACTTAAAGCAATGGAGGACCCTGCACGTCAAAAAATGGGTACTCTATGCCAAGGGGTCCTGACCAAGAAACAATATGTGAGTTGGGAGTGAGAATGTGTTGCATCTTACACTATGATAGGAAAGATTTTCAGTGAATAATTTAACTTTGGCCCTGTTTGCCACACAAATCTATTATAGCTTGGAAGAACTGACACATCACAAGTCACGTAGACTGCTTTTATGCTCCTTTCACGGTGCTTGCCTGACAGAAGTTAACAGCATATGATGAGTGATGAGTGAATATGACAGAATTATCATTTTGGTACGATCTATTTCCTTTAACACGTCAACCCAAAAAATAATCACAATTCATTATGCAAACTTTACAACAATGTGTGTCAGATGGATTTAGAAATGGATTTTAGATACAGTAGTTATACAAATGAAGACAAAAAAAAAAAGAACAAATGTATTCGAATACAGTATAAACAGTTATTATGGGTTTATAAGTTTTCCTGAAGTACCTCTGATTAATGTTAGAAAGATTTGCACTGATATGTAAATTGCGCAAACTCCTACATTTCATTCAAAACAACGTCAAACAGTTTCTTCATGATAGCGGGAATCCTGAAGTGGACATGGGAACCGAGAAGGAAGAGTGGAATACGTCCAAAACACATTTCAAAGCATGTTTTTAATCCTCGAGTGATGAATCAAAAGCCCTGAAGCTAAATATCACACGTACATGTCACCTCTGTGGTTTGCACAAGCGACGGATCTTTTTAACTACACGTGACTCACAGGAGTATTTTACTGTTCTATAATCTACCGACACCTTTGTCTATTGATATTGCACATTTTCTGTTTATACATTCTTTTGAATTTCAAGATTTTGTAAAAACCATTCATTTTCATTTGTAATCATTAAACAGCATAATAGGAATATTGGTCACTAAAACACTCATATCCGCTGAGCAGTTTGTTGTGGAATACAGCATAAAAAGATATGTGGTAACTAACTGAATCAAACCCTCTGAATAAAAGTATTTGCTAAATGATTGTATTTAAATGTAAAATCAACTAATCATAAATCATCTAGATCTCAAGTCAGGGTTGGTGTTTGCTACACTTCATTTGAATGTGATGAGGTAGTCTGGATAAGCCTGGCAGTCGTGGAAAACCACACACATGGAGGGATTCTGCATATTATCACATGGACAGGGGTCGTTTTCATGTCCGCCTGAACCTGAGCGTAATGACCTGTAAGCACACGAATCACAAACATGAGCTGAGACCCGTCTGCTGCAAGAATCATGGCTTAGAAGGATGGCTTAGAAAGGTATAAAGAGGGTCATCAGTAGCAATTAATGGATTATTTTGCAAACTGAAAAACTAATGAGTCAATCTGAAGATGATCCACTGGCTCAGTGGTAAGATATTATAAGGAGGAAGTTCATCCAATGAAATAAAGGTAATGTTCACTCAGAAATTCCAATTCAATCATGACTTGTATTTCAAAACCTGAAATTTTGGGGAGTATCAGTAAACCACAAGCTAACTTTAAGGTTGGTCCTCCCACAGTTATTTCATTATTTCAGAAGGCTGTCAGTGAGTCATATGAACTTTGCGGTGCTTTTTTGGAAAGAGAAAAAATATATATAACAAGTAAACAGGTTTGGAAAAAAACGTGAGGTTTACATTTAATAAAAATACTAAAAATAGTAATAAATAATAAATAGTAATAGTTGATGTATGTGTGCATAATGCATAATGTATGAATTATTTTATTTTACATAGTACTTAATAAAATAATTGGAAATAAACTGAAAATCAATTAAAAAAATTATTTGAACTTGATCTAAAAAAATTAAAAGTTTTTTACACATTAGATAACTTCTACAGCATGTTCTGCAATTGTATTATTACATTATTAAAAAGGAAGTTATCTGCTAAATCTGTGCAATCATATTTTTTCTGAGAATTATACATTCTCAAATAAGGAACAAGAACCGATAATTTTAAAGGACATAGTGAATATGACATGAGTATTGCTGCATCCAATATCAAATACTTTTTAAATACTGTACAATACCATCTTTCACATCTGCTGTCTATAGAATATAGATTTTAAATGTAATGGTAATGCTAATTTGAAAAAACATAAATTGCAAAAACAATATAACCATATATTGATTATATTTATTATTATATTTAAGGTCAATTATATGGATTACATTCTCAAATGACTGGCTCTATATCCATTAGCGTTATTTTTTAATTGACCAGGACTCTAAAAATTATGCTACATTTTTATTTTCATATTTGTTTACAAATTTCACCTATTTCTACTGACCTCGTTTGGAAAAAAAAAATTCTTTAACTTGCATTTTTTTGATTACTGCCACTAGAGAGGCCTATAGGATCTCTATGGAGATTCCATAAAGAGAAAATAAACTGGACTACAGCATCATATTCCAATTTGAAACTTAAAAACAGACAATTTCCCATCATTACCAGCATTCATGTTATGGTGTACATGTGTATTTGTATGTGTTGTTGTGTATGTGAATGTGTTCTGCGCTGGGGATATTCTCTAGTCTTATCTCTTCAGTTCAGTGTGTGTGTTCTGGATTGTGTATTTTTTTACTTTTTTTTTTATTTTTTTTTTTTAAAGGGAACCATCTTTTTTATTTCCTATGGTGCCTGAAAAAAAGAGAAGTGAATATTGACTCCCTAATAAGCACACGAAAGGGAATTAGAGGCCATAACCCTTTAACTGTCACGCCCTTGAACATAGATATGAAAATGCACTATCCAAAGTTACATTTTTATAATTAATGAACAAAAACATTTTGCAATATGATTTAATGTACAATTTCCATGGTAATGCAATGTCTGATTTTAAAATGCCTTTCAAAGGATGAATTTTGAGATTTTAAATTTTCAGTTAATATATAATTTCTTAAGAATTTTATTGAGTGATAGGTAAAAAGGCAATGAAGAAAGTCTTTTTGTGACAAAGGTCAGAATTCCTGTTATGATGTAGGTTTTTGAGGTGCACTCTTGTCATAAATTAATCTATTACTTTTCCTACATAATTTGTAACACAAAAGAGTGGTAAAATATCTATTTAGGAGTCTTAGACCTCCCTAACGATATACAGTTTGTCATGATTAGATTAGGATTTATTTGTAATATGGTGAAGTAAACTCAGGCGTCCCACAGAGTGGACGGTGACAGTTAAAGGGTTAAAATCTCAAAGGTTTAGAATAATAACTTTTATTAGAAAAATAACTTTTATTAGAAAAATAAAAGAAAACGAAGAAACGACGAGTACTGAATACATAGGACATAAGGTTGGGACTATAAAAGCCTTTCCTCTCAAAGCCTCAAAGCAAAATGAACAAATCTTTTTTCGGGTCATTTCATTAAATTTAGCAAAGTCAGCATTATGTGACAGCCCCATAAGATGAACGAACAAATCAAAAAACCCAAAGACTCGAAACAGGTGAACTAATTCCAGTACAGAAACTAAAAGGATGTTGCACATGCGCGACTGAATGAATCACTCCCCGAGACGACTCGTTCTTCCCAAGTTACATTAAAGATTCGATCAAAATGAACTAAACGTTCAACAACGACCCATGGACGCGCATCCGAGAGCCTGTGCTACACAAGCTTTTGTGCTTAAATTTTTATTTTTCTGAAAAAAAAGACTGATCGTTTCACTAGATAAGACCCTTCTTCCTCAGCTGGGATCATTTAGAGCCCTTTGAAGCTGCATTTAAACTACATTTTGGAAGTTCAAAATTGGGGGCACAATTGAAGTTCATTATATGAAGAAAAATCCTGAAATGCTTTCCTCAAAAACCATAATTTCTTTATGACAGAAACACATGAACATCTTGGATGACAAGGGGGTGCGTAAATTATTTGTAAATTGTTGTTTTGAAAGTGGACTTCTCTTTTAAGTAATGTTAATACAACCCATTACAGAGGCTGTGAAAGTTACAGTAAAGCTTCATTATGCATAAGCTACTTTTATCCGACCCCCAATAATCCCCAGTAATTTAAAAAAACTATTTATGATTAATAAATGATCAATATCACATGAGAAGCTGTGTGATATCACTCCATATCAGCAACAGGCCTTTTTAAACTTTGTTGGATCTGCGTTTAAACAAATTACATTTATCTTCTTTTTAGGTGCAGGTATATGCAATATTGTGCAATGGCTGAGGTACGGCATCTGGAAATGTTATGCAATATGTTATGTTTTCTGTTGTATAATTATTGAGTGTAACTGTATGGTGGTTTGTAACTGTATGGTGGTTTGTAATTGTGTTGACCTGCTCCCTCTCTCTCTCTCAATTGCCCAAGACAAATTTTTCCCAAGGGAGACAACAAAAGGCTAAAATCCTGGAATTAAGATGGGACTCTGGCCTTGTTTTGCCTTTGATTACTGGATGTTAGTATAATGTGTGATCATATGATATTGTCTTAGACGGTAATGACATTGTGTTTTATGTTTGTTGAAAAAGATGGGCCTAGCAGTCTCTGAATGTATTCTCAGATCAACATGTAAGAAATAAAAATGTCAATTTTAATTTTAAAGATTCTGAGTTTTTCCACTCTTTAAACGTGAATGAAATTTTTAATTAAAATGCCATTCAGCAGTCTGGAATCACTATTTTATTTATTTATTTATTTATTTTTTATAAGAAATTAATATTTTTATTCCATTATGGACCAAATGCACAAAATGTATGAATTAAATGGATCAAAAAGACATTTATAAAGTATAATTTCAAATAAATACAGATAAATTCAAATGAAAACAGACACTATGTCACGATTTCCAGTTTTATTAAGCAACACAACTATTTTCAGCTGTGATGAGAAATGTTTATGCATAAACCAAATAATTACAAACAAATCTAGTTCCTCACACAGACAATTTCCCACCATTACCAGCATTATCTCTTCTCTAGTATTATCTCTTCAGTTCAGTGTGTGTGTTCTGGGTTGTGTATTTTTTTAAATCTTTATTTTTTTAATTTTTTTTTTTTTTTTAAAAGAGAACCATCTTTTTTTATTTCCTATGGTGCCTGAAAAAAAAAAAGAGAAGTGAATGTTGACTCCCTAATAAGCACAAGAAATCATAAGGGAAGTAGAGGCCTTAAAATCTCAAAGATTTAGAAAAAATAACTTTTATTAGAAAAATAAAAGAAAATAAAGAAATGAACAACAGTAAACGACCTACAACTCCTAAATCTGTGCAATCATAATGGTAATGCTCATTTGGAAAAACATAAATTGCAAAAACAATATAATTATATATTTATTATATTTAATTATATTTAAGGTCAATTATATGGTTTACATTCTCATATGACTAGCTCTATATGCATTAGTGTTATTTTTCTATAAGTGAGATACTATTATATTCTGATTTCATATTAGTTTTTGTCATCTTTATTGTCTCTCTCTGTCTCTGTAATTAATGTAAATGTCATTTTTAATAATTTATAAAATGTATTTCTAGTAACAAATGTTTTATGGCTTTAGTTTTAGGTGTTAAGTAACTATTCAGCTCAGACCGGAAACTAACAATGAAATTACATTTTCTACCTATTAGATTGTGTTTAGTAACGTCTACACCTACACCTACACCAACCCTAAACCTACCCCTTACAATAATGCAAAAACAGTAATTATTGTTGTACAGTGTGACAAAAAATACGCTATATTGATATACGCATAAGGACTGCGATCTGCTTGAGCTAGTTGATCCACTGCGCCCTCTGGTGGTTACACTGGTAGGTACAAGTGGTGCAAAACTGACAGTGAGAGAACACTGCAAAAGCTTTGTTGTCTCTTTAAACTGTCACTCAACTGAACTCTGCACATGCAATTGAGACGCCTAGCTATTCTTGCACCGCCAAAGCAGTAAATGCACATTTACCAAATTTACTTTAACCACTTAACTAATGTTAATATAACCCATTACAGGTGCTGTCCAGCTGTCTACTTTTATCCGACCCTCAATAATCCCCAGTAATTTAAAAAAATATATATTTATGACTAATAAATGATCAATATCACATGAGAAGCTGTGTGATATCACTCCATATCAGCATGGCTGTAATTCGACTGTAAGCATAAGGCAACATGCCTTTTTAAACTTTGTTGGATCTGGGTTTAAGTGAAGTTTGATAAAGTTTGGGAGGAGCACAATCAGATAATCAACTAATTCGGCACAGGTGCAACTCGTCTAGCTAATCATCCACAAGTCATATACAGTCATGTGAAAAAGTTAGGACACCCTACTGAATTCCATGGTTTTCCGAATCAGGACATTATTAAAACAAAACTGGTCCTTGGCCGCTCTTAAAATTTCGAAAATAAAACCTCAGATGAACAACAACGCATGACAAATTGCACCGTGTCATTATTTACTGAACAAAAATAAAGCCAAAATGGAAAAGCCATGTGTGACAAAGTAAGGACACCTTTACTGTTAACACTGGAATTAAGACGGTAAATAACAGTCAAGCACTGCTAATCAAATACCTTTGATTAACTGATCATCAGCAAGTCTGAGCGCTTCTATAAACGCAAAAACTTTGGGAGTTTGCTGATCTGGAGCCTTCAGGTGTGTGTTAACACAATGTCAAGGAGGTAAGACATCAGCAATCATCTTAGAGAAGCAATTGTTGCTGCCATCAATCTGAGAAGAGTAATACGGCCATCTCCAAACAATTTGAAGTTTATTCACAAGAGGAAGACATTTAAAACAGACACCTCTCCTTCCAGGAGTAGACGTCCCAGAAAATTCACCCCAAGATTAGACCGTGTAAAGCTCAGAGAAATGGCAGACAACCCAAGAACTATACCTCAGACTCTACAGGCCTCAGTTAACATGTTAAATGATAAAGTTCATGACAATACCATTAGAAAAATATGGGACAGAAATGGCATGTTTGGAAGTTTGAAAGTTACATCTGAACAAAACACAAGTCTTCTAGAATAATGTCCTTTGAAAAGACAAGACCGAAGTAGGGGTGGGCGATATAACCAAAATCTTCTATCACGGTAGAAGCAATTTTCTACCTCGATAACGATATATATCACAATATAGCAATTTGTATCTGAAAATGCATAAATAAAAATTCAAACACAAAGAAACTGTTTTATATAATGTAATTTTATTTAAACTGTAAATTGCAGCATTACTTTAAGTACAAAAACAACCATACTGTTTACTGCAAGTGTATGATCAGACTCATATACGGCTGCATTGAACGGCTCGTCCACAGATCTGTAGTCGTTGCGAAGTGAGCGGCATCGCGAAGCTCATTTTCCACTTCGCTACGGAAAGACACGTATAAACTTGGCAACTCCACTTGGCGAAAATATTTGCGGCTTGGCATTACGTATCTCGCATCCAGTGTTTTCACCAAAGCTTTAAACCCCTCCTTTTCAACTGTGTGAATAGGTGCCATGTCTTTGCAAATGTGCGTTGTAATATCACGCGTTATGTCTAACCATCTTCGAGATTTCTTGTCGTAGGGAATTGCATTTGCGAAAGACGCCGTTAAGGAAGTTTGTACGGGATTTTTGGGCTTGCAAGCGCTCTGTGATGATGTAGATGAGTGGGCTGAGGTTTGCTGCATTTTTTGACTTTGGCCATATTCGTTTGGATGCTTGGATTTGAGATGATAGAAAAGGTTTGACGTGTTTCCACCGCCTGCTAAAACAGTGCTCTTGCATACCTTGCAAATCACATTCGTCTCATTCGTATCACTTTTCCTATACTCAAACCAATTCCACACCACAGACGATGCACCTTTTTTCTTTACAATCTCCTCGTTGTTGGTTTGTCGAAGTGAATGTGTATTGTGTGGTTACGTAACGTGCAACGTCACGTGATCTCAATCGCGATTAAGACGACAGACCAAAATCTCTATCGGTTGACAAATTTCTACTGGTTAATCATGTCTACCGGTATATCGCCCACCACTAGACCGAAGTGGAGATGTTTGGCCATAATGCACAGCGCCAAGTTTGGTGAAAACCTAAAGAGCATATCAGCACAAGCACCTCATACCAAAAGACAAGCATGCTGGAGGAGGGCTGATCATTTTGGGCTTGTTTTGTAGCCACAGGACCTGGGCACCTCACAGTCATCGAGTTATCCATGAACTCCTCTTTTTAATCAAAGTATTCTAGAGTCAAATGTGAAGGCATTTGTCTGACATCTAATGTTGGGCCAAAATTGGGTCTTGCAACAGAACAATGATCCCAAGCACACCTGCAAATCTACAACAGAATGTCTGAAAAGAAAAGAATCAAAGTGTTGCAGTAGCCCAGTCCAAGTCCAGAGCTCATTCTGACTCAAATGCTGTGGTGAGAGCTGTGCATAAGCAAATGCCCACAAACCTCAATAAACTGGAGGAACATTGAAAAGAAGAGTGGTCCAAATTCCTCCAGAACGATGTGAGAGACTGATAAAGTCATATAGAAAATGAATGCTTCAAGTTATTGCTGCTACAGGTAATTGACTCATAGGGTGTCCTAACTTTGTCACACATGGCCTTTCCCTCTTGGCTGTATTTTTCTTAAATGACACAGTGTGATATGTCATGTGATGATGTTTATCTGAGGATTTATTTTCCAAATTTTAAGACCTGCCAAGGACCAGATTATTATGTCCTGATACAGAAAACCATGAAATTCAATAGGGTGTCCGAACTTTTTCACATGACTGTATATGCACACAGCCGACTTACCTCTGTCATTCGACTGTTTTTCGGCATTCGGTTTTGCTCCTCTGGCCATTATGTCACAGACTCAACCGTTTCCGCACAACGATGAGACCCGTAACGCTACACAAGATCCCCTGTCGCAGCTGCCGTCGAGCAACATGCTTCATCGCGACCGTCGCTCCGCTCGATTAGCCACACGCTTACCACAACAGCGAGGCTTAACATCGCCTCCACAGGCGAGACTTCCAATTTGTCTTCCCCGACATCCTCGTATCATTCGACCATGCCAATATATCCTCTGCTCGGAAAGTGGACAGTATATACTGTTTAATCTCGACGAACCATTCTCGCAGAGGAAAAATAAAGCGGACCCTTACGAAATACTTTTTTTCACCCTGCAGATTAGCCAACCTCACTCCTAAATCCACTCCAGCCACCAAGACGGCCAACAGATCTAACAAAGCCCCGAACTCTCCTCGTTCGACACCACCATAGTCCCGCACAAGACCCGGCTCTCCTTGAGTGTTGGGTCGCAGCAGCAGGCATCAACGAGCCCGGGTCGCGTCTCAGTTCTCAACGCAGCAAAACCTCACTCGCTTCCCGCTTCGGCTCAACTTTTTACCGTGGCTCTTCCGGCCGCAGCGCCACATGCAGTCAGGCCTCCAGCTCTCGTAGCAGCCGCTAGTGCGACGCAGGCCATGTTGCAAATGATTTGTGTGTGTGCAATTGTAGGTGAAGTCACTAATCGAAATTACTCAAATGTTCCGTATAATTTTTTTTGTACTAGCATTTAGCTGGGTTTTAAATTACACGTTGTACACAGACAGATACAATGGAAAAAGATTGATTTTCAAGAAAAATAAGTTCAACAGTGCACCTAAATTAACAATCATAGGTGCATACTCACAACTAATGTGTATCATAAAGCAACTATTAATGCTTTCGTTGAAGTACAATTAGCGACCTAATTTGTACGTGATAAGCTTATTGCTAAGCACCTCTCTTACCAGCTGATCTGCTGCTCAGCTAGCCAGCTGTTTCAACACTTTATTCATTTTGTGTGGTTAAGAGGAAAAGCGTGTCTTTTTATCATTTCTTTCACTTTTTATTAAAAGTTGCAAAAGTTGTCAAATTGTCACAAACCACTCCCAGCAGTCTTTTTCCTCCTGTTACTTTTGATCCTTTTCTTTTTCAGTGGTCTCCAGCTCCCACAGCATACGGCAGCATGAAGCTGCCTTCACTGGTTCCACAGGCTCTTCTGGATGCCTCAAACCCCACTCCCTTCCCGTGACCTACAGCAGCTGAAGAAAGCGTGAGGCTGTCTCCGCTTGCAACTCAGGCTCACACATCTCAGGCTTACACATCTCAGGCTTTTCCTCCTGTTACTAATAACCCTTTTTCTTTTCAGTGGGCTCCAGCTCCCATAGCAGACACTAGCTCAGAAACCGATTTAAGAGTGATACTGCCTTCGCCGACAATTGTGCCCTGTGCTTCCCTTCCTCACAGCTCTCGACTTCATTCAAAATAATGTTGTTTTCTTCCAGATCAAGTTTCAGCTCTCCTCGATCGTCAAGACGCAGCAGACCATTAGCAAGCCTGGACTGTGCCCCAGACTCAGCTGCTCCTCACACTGCATGCTGACATGACTTTCCAACCTCCTATCCTTCCCATCCCTTCCCTTCTACCTCTGGTAGCAGACGCTAGAGTGAGGCTGCCTTCGCTAGCCACTCTAGATCTGCCACCTTACTCTTACCTTCCTGCTACTCCGTTTCCCTATCAATGGCCAGGAGCTAATCCACGCGTGAGGCTGCCTCCGGAAATGGTTATGGCCCTTCCTTATCTTCCTCCTTACCCTCCTCTTCAATTTAAAATATTAGGCTCCCTTTTCCTACTTACAACTCAGGAACGCTCAATCTAAATCCCTTCTTGACCCTCTTTGCGTCAATAATTCTAACCAACGTGTGACGTGTTTCTGGTTCAAAGACATCTAAAACTGATTCTTGCTCAAACAGGCTTACCCACGGAAAAAATTTCCAGCCACTCATTTTCATATCAAGCCAGCAACTACAGCAGCTCAAAAAGTCTCTCACAGCATCAGATACAAGTGGTCGGTCGATGGTCATCAGAGGCTTTCAGAAGCTACATCCGATCCAGCAACGGACGGGGCTCTCCCTACTGGTGCAGCAGGGCCATGGCTCCTGTCGGTCACAGTGTGAGCCCTCCATCCATCGTCTCTAGTTACGCTGCGTACTCTGTGTCAGACAGGGCCCTCCTTCCCGGTGCAGCAGAGCCACAGATCCCTTCGGTTGCAGTGAGAGCCCCCCATCCGAGGCATCAAACCACGCTTCATATTCAGCCGCAAGGGGGACTCTCCCTTTGGACTCTCCGCTTTGAATTTCTTTACTTATTCAACATCGGACGGGGCTCCCCCTACCGGTGCAGCAGGGTCGCAGCATGAGTCCCCCATCTGTCATCTGTTGGAGTTACGCTGTGTACTCTGCGGCAGATGGGACTCTCCTTCCCGGTGCAGCAGAGCCGCAGCTCCCTTCGGAAGCAACAAGAGTCCCTCTATCTATCGATTCGAATATTCTTGCCTATCCAGCGTCGGACAGGGCTTCCTCTTCACCGGAGCAACAGCTTCAGCAGAGCCACAGCTCCCTTCGGTCACAGTGTGGGCCCTCCGTCTGCCAACTGAGTCACGCTGCGTACTTGGCAGCGGATGGGGCCCTCCTTCCCGGTGCAGCAGAGCTGCAGGCTCCCTTTCGGTCGCAGTGGGAGCCCTTGTCCGACGCATCAAACTGCGCCCCGTCTCTGGCTGCAAGAGGGACTCGCCCTTCCAGTGCAGCAGCGCACTCCCTTCGGAAGCAGCGAAAGCCCCTCATTTGATATCTGCCATCATGCTCCTCCTTTAGCGACATGTAGGGCTCGCCAGTCTGACACCATGAGCCGCAGCTCCCGTCGAGCACTACACGGGCTCTCCAATTCGCTCTACCCTGACTTAAAATTTCTACCCAGCATGCATATTTTGGGGGGCAATTAACAAGTTGGCTGGCTGCTGTCCCAGGCCTTTAAGCTTCTTTGGGGGAGTTTTCTGGGTTCGGGCCATATTCCAGGCTCAGAGCCCTCCCTAGGACAGTACGCCAAAATATGCTTACTGTTTACTCAACCAGATTAGATGCAAGGGTGAACTCGTGAAATGATGTTTGATAAAGTTCGTGAGTCACATTAAAGATTTGTTCAAAATGAATCGTTCAACAACAACCCGTGGATGCGCATTCCAGAGCCTGTGCTACGCGAGCTTTTGTACAGTGACCGCCAGGGCACACCTTCGGTTCACTTAAATTTGTCGTGGCCACGACATGTAAACTCGTGGGAACGTGATATTATGTCGTGGCCACGAGATATTAATTCGTGGGAACATCATATCAACTCTTGGGAACGTCATATTATGTTGTGGCCACGCGATCATTTTGTCGAGGTTATGTCGTGGCCACGAGATGCTATGATGAGGGAACGACATCCATTTCTCGTGGCCACGTCTTATTATGTTGAGGGAACAACATGCATTTCTTGTGGCCCCGAGTTTAATGCACAAACAAACCTACGGTACCATAGTAACCCAGGATTATCAGAGCTAGGTTTATTAATATTTTATTTTGAATTAAGAAATGATTATATTAATTGTCATAGAAATTGATACAATATTAAATATTAAATTAAGTCACTTATAATTTATTATTATTAGGCTATTATTATTTTAATAACTGGTTAGGGCTATATTTTTAACACCTGACAATTATGCCAACAAAGTTTTGACTTTATGATTGTATTTATGCGCGTGTGTGACGATAAATGAACTTTCATTTACAAATGAAACGTGAATGATTCATTCCTCAGTGAAACACTATAGTATTTATATAGGCTAGTCTATTAATTACACGAAACAAAATAAAATATATGTTCAATTCAACCTTTAAACTACATTCCAGTAAAAATCAGTCATATAGCATATGTCGAGCATTACAGTATGATTTCCATGAAAATAGATCAAAATGAAGGGGGAAAAACGAATATAAACGAAAATAAAAATATAACCAATAATAATAGACTAATAATAATAATAATAATAATAATAATAATAATAATAATAATAATAATAATTATAATAATACAAATACGGAAAAAAGACGATCAGTTAATAGAAGGATGAATAAAAATGTCTTGTAGACCTATTTTACTGTGTGACGTCGATAAATTATTTAGCCTACAAATAAAACTATGTGAATTATTCACTCTTCAATGAAACACTAGTCTATTAATTAGACTAAATAAAATACAATATATGTTAAATTCACTGCATTCCAGTAAAAAACCCAGTCATAGAACCTTTACAGTATCATTTACATTCAAAACGTTAATTAAAGAGATCGAAATGAAGGGAAAAACAATGAATATGAACGAATGATACAAATTTTACAGGAAAAAAAAAGAGGATCAGTTAATGGACAAGACTGTGGGATGCATAAAATGTTTCTTGTAGGGCTATTTTATTTGATGTACTTTATGTAATATTTATTCATGATAAACTTCTTTTGAATACCGCCTGCATCGCGCACAGACAGCATTTGCGTAGACAGCATCGTCTACTAAATGTTAATATAATCATTTAATATTGTATTAATTTCTATAACAATATAATTTCTTAATTTAAAATAAAATATTAATAAACCTATCTCTGATAATCCTGGGTTACTATGGTAACGCTGGTTTGTTTATGCATTAAACTCGTGGCCACAAGATGTGCATGTTGTTTCCTCAACATAAGACGTGGCCACGAGAAATGGATGTCGTTCTCTCATCATAGCATCTCGTGGCCACGACATAAGGATGTCGTTACCTCGCCAAAATGATCTCGTGGCCACGACATAATATGACTTTCCCACAAGTTTACATGTTGTGGCCACGTCAAACTTAAGTGAACCAATCAGGTCTCCTCCCGGTCACCGTAGACATGAACATTTTGGATGACAAGGAGGTGAGTAAATTATTTGTGAATTGTTGTTCTGGAAGTGGACTTCTTTAAGCTCCAGAAAATCAGTATGTTACTAAACATCTCCTCATGGGTCAAACTGACCTGGAGCCTAAAAAAAATCTGCTAATTTTTTTTTAATATATATTTGTTTACAAATATCACATTTATGCTGACCTCTTCTGGAAAAAATGACATTAACTTGCATTTTATAATTACTGCCACTAGAGAGGCCTATAGGATCTCTATGGTGATTCCATAAAGAGAAAATAAACTGGACTACAGTATCATATTCCAATTTAAAAACCTAGCTTTTTTTTATTCATTACAAAAAACAAACAAACAAACAAATCGATCTTAACTGCTTAACTGAGAAAAAATAAATAAAACAAAACGTATTTCCAATCATTACCAGCATTCATGTTATGGTGTACATGTGTAGAGGCCTCAAAATCTCAAAAGTTAAGAAAAAATAACTTTTATTAGAAAAATAAAAGAAAATAAAGAAATTAACAACAGTAAACCACCCTAAAACTGCCCCCTGAGGGGACAAAAAGGAGAAAAGAGGGATACACACAATAAACCGGCATCCACCTCCCTAGAGAAAATGTTTTAACAACTAGCTTTTAACACACTTTAACAACAGTCATTTCTCAACAGTGCTGTTTTACACAGAATGTGTCTTCAGTTTCTCTGGTGAAGGAAGTTGTTGAAAGAACCACTTCTCTCTGAATCCAGTTAGAGCTAACAGGCTGGAAATTATTGGAATCACGAATTAACCTGAAAAGAGGGATAGAGGAGGGATTGGCAACAGGGAAAAACGTCTAGGTTACGTACGTAACCCTCGTTCCCTGAAGGAGGGAACGGAGACGTTACATATGGGAACTCACTTGAGTGACCATTCATCTCTGAGCTTTATAGAAAAGGCCAATGAGAATTGGCGAGTGGAATTTGCATGCAACGCCACTCCCCCGTACATACGGGTATATAAGGTGGCGGCGTGCATCCACTCATTCAGGTTTTTGCTGGGGAGCCGAGCCGCAGCCCGGCGTCAGCGCGACCTAGGGTTGTGGCAAGGGGATGTAATGTCTCCGTTCCCTCCTTCAGGGAACGAGGGTTACGTACGTAACCTAGACGTTCCCCTTCAGTCGTTTCACTACGACGTTACATATGGGAACAGACCCATGGAAAAGGCCACAACCCTAAGAGACCAAATGCTGACAGGCGGACGTGTCAGACAGTGGAGTCAATACGAACACCTTCCCAACAGCCCTGGGGGCCAATAAGGGGGACACAAGGTGCCAGGTACTGTGGCATGGGACTGAGACAGTTGTGGTTTACAACCATGTGGAATAAAGGAAACAATACAGTCGGGGTTATAGATATATGAGTTGTCCTTCTGCTAGTGTGGAAAAATGGCTGAGACATGTTGCCACACATTCTGTGGGAGACGAAGGCGAAGGAGACCCAGTCGGAGCACAGTCGCGGACTACTCCGCATCTAGTCCTGACTGCGGGGCATGGAGGACCCAGGGTTCACCGGAGGGAACATTCTGGGAGATAGCGCACAGATCCCGTGGGAATGGCGCAGCAAGCCGACACCTGCTGGCCTCCCGCAGATTACCTGATGTTTACCTTAACACACGGGAGGACACGGGCTCGACGCGGAGATTATAAAATCTCGCGAAGGTGTTAGGTGTCGCCCAGCCCGCAGCTCTGCAGATGTCTGCTAGCGAGGCGCCGTGCGCCAGCGCATAGGAGGAGGCAACACTCCGAGTGGAGTGAGCTCAAACTCCTAGGGGGCACGGCTCCCCCTGGCCTTCATACGCCAGGGAGATGGCATCTACCACCCAATGGGCCAACCTCTGCTTGGAGACAGCATTTCCTTTCTGCTGTCCCCCAAAGCAAACAAAGAGCTGCTCGGAGCGTCTAAAGCTCCGGGTGCGGTCCACGTAAATACGCAAAGCTCGAACGGGACATAGCAACACTAAGGCCAGGTCTGCCTCCTCTGGGGGCAGCGCTTGCAGGTTCACCACCTGATCTCGAAAGGGTGTGGTGGGAACCTTGGGCACATAGCCGGGCCGGAGTCTCAGAACAACATGAGAATCAGCCGGCCCACACTCCAGGCACGTTTCGTTGACAGAGAAGGCTTGTAGGTCCCCAACCCTCTTGATGGAGGTGAGCGCGGTCAGGAGCGCTGTCTTAAGCGACAGAAATTTAAGCTCAACTGAAACCAGTGGCTCGAAGGGGGGTCCCCGCAGGCCCTGAAGGGCGACGGAGAGATCCCAAGAGGGTACGAGGTGCGGTCAAGGGGGATTAACCCTTCTCGCACCTCTGAGGAACCTCACGACCAGTTGATGCTTCCCAATGGATGCTCCGTCAACTGCATCATGATATGCCGCAATGGCAGCGTCATACACTTTGAGAGTTGAAGGGGACAGCCTGCGCTCCAACTTCTCTTGCAAAAAGGAAAGCACCACTGCAATCGGGCATCTCTGTGGGTCCTCATCACGGGAGGCACACCAGTCAACGAAGAGACCCCACCTCAGTGCATAGGCCTGCCTCGTGGAGGGAGCTCTAGACTGAGTGATAGTTTCTATCACGGCCTGTGGAAGGCCGGAGAGGTCTACCGTGTTCCGTCCACACGTGTAGGTTCCAGAGGTCGGGACGCGGGTGCCAGATTGTGCCCATCCCCTGAGAAAGAAGGTCCTTCCTCAGGGCAATCTTCCAGGGAGGGACTGCCGCGAGGAGCGTGAGGTTGACAAACCAGGTCCGGGTGGGCCAGTATGGCGCAAACAGCAGAACCTGCTCCCCGTCCTCCCTGATCTTGCACAGGGTCTGTGCATGCCCATCTCGGGACTCGATCGTGTAGCCAGCGCTGAAGCGGTCTCATATGAAGCAGGCCGAGCGGCGTTACTGCGGCTGCGGCTGCCATATGCCCCAGGAGCCTCTGAAAAGTTTTGAGAGGGACCGCTGTCTTGTGTCTGAATAGTTTCAGACAGTTCAGCACCGACTGCGTGCGCTCGTTGGTGAGGCAGGCTGTCATGTTGACCGAGTCCAGCTCCAAGCCGAGAAAAGAGATCCTCTGCACTGGGGAGAGTTTGCTCTTCTCTCGGTTGACCCGAAGGCCCAGATGGCTGAGGTGTCGGAGCACCAGGTCCCTGTGTTCGCACAACACATCTCGCGAGTGAGCTATGATGAGCCAGTCGTCGAGATAGTTGAGAATGCGAACGCCCTTCCGCCATAGGGGGTTCAGGGCGCCCTCCGCGATCTCCGCGGGGGGACAGGAACAGGCCAAATGGGAGGACCTTGTACTGATTCGCTCGACCCTCGAAGGCAAACCGTAGAAAGGGTTTGAGTCAAGGTAAAATCGAGACATGGAAGTACGCGACCTTCGGGTCAAGGACTGCAAACCAATCCTGACGAAGTCATGAACGGCAGCCTAAAGGGGACCGTTCAGAACTCAACGTAGGATCGGTCGAACCCACCATATTTAACGGGCACGATGAAGTCAGGACTTCATCTCGGCTGGAGATGCGAGTCTTTTTTTACTCGCATAGCCGAGTCGTACCGCCTGGATCAACCGACGAGACGGGCTAGAAGCTGAAAGGACGAGCTTTAGCCTGCGTGCAAGTGGGATCGACAGAGCATTGACCGACGTGACCACAGTGGAGCAGTCCAGAAGAAAAAGAGGAAGAGGGGGACTAAACCCAGAAGGATGAACGTCCTGGAGAAAAGTCAGGCTGCCAAGGCAGCGCTTACCTCTTCCCGGTTCCCCCGTTGGCGAATTCAGGCTCCGAGTCTGAGGAAGCAGTAGCGTCACTCAGGAACAGACATGGCCTGGAAACCTAGAAACAGAGGAAATTGCTCTTTCTGTGAGAGGGTGGGTACCACCGACCCGTAGGTAGGCGGCAGCTGAGCACACAGAAGCTCCCGGCCCTCCCCCGGGAGCGGGGCGTAGATGTCGTCGTCCCCCGAAGAGCAATCTCCACCATTCCAGGCTGCCCGAGTCAGGGAGGTTATCTCATAGCTTGCTTTGAGTTCTGCAGGACCCTGAGCAGCGGGCGGCGCCGCACCACTGCGATTAGCTCGACGCCGGAGGGGCTGCCTGTTTATTCTTCTGGAGGCAGCAGGGGCGGAGCTGGAAGGCCGCAGGAGGGTGCCCTGGGTGACGAGCAGGTTAAGGCTGAGCACCCAGCTGCCCATTGTGGTCTGAGATGAGAGATGAGTTTTTTGAGGAAACAAATTGGCTTTGAGCTTTTAAAAAAAAAAGATGAATTAGTACCGTATTATACTTAACACTTATTAATCTAGTTGTTGAAGAAAAATTGTGCAAGTACAAGTTAATTTAATTACTTCTGTAAAATGTAAACTATTACAAAAAAGATGCATATGTGTACTTTATAAAACGTTAGTAGCTGCTTTATCATAATTAGAAGCACCACAACTATCATTCATAGGAACTACTGAACAGAAATGTACAAGTTTATTTTGAAGTGTGAAGTATTAAATGTACTAAATGAGTAAATAAAGCTCTGAATACTATGTTGCTAAGTGTGTCCCATTGGTTAATAAAAATTCTACACAGACTTGCAGTCTTAAACACTTAATACAGGAAATACATCCTGTTATTAGACACGTTGGTTAAGTGCAAAACCCGCAAATGTGGGTATTGATAGAGGCCCTGAAGCTTTGAAGCAATTTATCGAGCAAGCAGCGCAATCTCCAGTGAAGCCCCATATTGGTTAGACACTAGAAAAAAAATTATATTGCTATTCAGCAAGGAGGCATTAAATAGATTAACAGTGATAGTAAAGGCATTTATAATTCAAATAAATGTTGTTCTTTTCAACTTTCTATTTATCAACGATTCCTGAAATTAAATGTATCATGGTTTTCACAAAAATTGCTATTTAAAAAAAACAAAACAAAATAAAATAAAAAAAATAAATAAATTGCGAAAATATTTTAAATAAAGTTTAAAAAAAAAAAAATCACAATTTTTTAATGGTTTTAGTCAACTATAATAAACCTGGGGTGATGATTACTAAGAGAGGAAAATGATTATACAGTCTGGACAGAGAGTGGCAACTTTTTTTGAAGAAAAAACTTTTTTTTTTGAAAAAAAAGAACATTTTAACTGGTAGTGCACATTAGGCTGCATGTCTGTATTTGGGAATTTTCACACTCAACATGATCTCCTCATTTTTGCAATGTGGTCCAGCTGGAATCACCCTTAATGACAGTATTGTTTCAGCAGGAATTGGTGGCTCTGAATGCATTTGAAGGCACATGCAGCGTAGATTCAAGTGTTTAGGTTTACCTGCAGGGACAGAGAGAGAGAGAGAGACCCATACTGGTCAGGTATTGGTTTTACAGTGTCAAAACAACAACAGCAACAAAAAGAATAGTTTTATTCAGCAAGGATGCATTAAATCAGTGGTTGATCCCAATCGACTATAAATCTTTATCACTGTCCCAGTAGATCCCGAAAATAACAGAAAAATAAGTAGGGGAGACCAGGTATGTTTGTAACATGGGGAGAGTTGTAACATCACCATTACCCACCTCCACCCTGATCTTATATGAATGGTTGTCCAGGCTTTAAATACACTGTAAAAAAACAGCAACAAAAACAATAAAACACAATTTGTTGAGTCAACTTAAAATAATTTGTTACCCTGCTACCTTACAAATTTAGGTTTAGTCATCTCAAATAAGTTTAGTCAACTTGAAATTTTAAGTTGTACTAAGTGACAGCTTGAGTTGACTAAACTAAAAATTTGGTTTGTTAAACTTAAAAGCTGGGTTTATTACCCAGCTGCCTTAAAATTTGGAGTGGAATCAATTCAAATATCTAAGTTGTCACTTAGTACAACTTGACATCAAGTTAACTAAACTTTTTTTGAGTTGACTGAACTTAAAAATTTAAGGCAGCGGGGTAACACATTATTTTAAGTTGACTCAACAAATAGCTTTTTACAGTGTAGGTATATGCAGATTTTATGAAGAAAAAATGTTTTTCATGTAAAAATACAATTTATTTGACCAAAACTATATTTTACTTAGTATTTAAAATGTTGCAGATAAAATCATATAACTTACATTAGAATAAATTGTAGTTACTCAGGCAAAATGTTATGCATTTTTCATTTCAAACCATAATGCTAATACAGCTAACTAAACATTGGATGATAGGGGTGGGGTAAGTTGTAACTAGGGTTGCACAGGGGTGAAAAATTTCCGGTAAATTCCTGGAATCTTTCAAAAATCCCTGGAATATTCCAAGAAATCCTGGAAAGTTTTCAGAATTTCTGGAATGTTTCCGAAACTTACTGGAAATTTTCCACTTTTTTTCCAACCCTAGTTGTAACACATTCTAGCATTGAGCGTTCAGTAAGCATAAATACTGTTAAGGAAGTTTGTTCTAGTAGTCTAATTTACACACACACACACACACGTTTGTTTTTGTGAATTGTGGGGACTTTCCTTAGACTTCTATAGATTTTATACTGACCAAACGATATTGTCTATCCCCTAACCCAACCCTAACCCTAAACCTAGCCCTCACAGAAAACATGTTTGCATCGTTACACTTCCAGATAAACATCATTTACTATTTTTAATCATTTTTTAACATTGTGGGGACTGCAGGCCTGAAAAAAATTTCAGGTTTTACTATCCTTGTGGGGACATTTGGTCCCCACAATGTAGCAAGAACATACACACACCTGCATTGAACAGAAAGTAAATTTGAGCTGTGGTCATTTGAGAAAGTGCAACATTGTTTTGCATTGTTCTTTTAGATTGTTTCAGTAAACCCGTTTTTGAAACAAACTTTATGAGGTGACTGCTGTTTTTGCTTTTGTCTGACTGTTACAACTTACCCCAGTTTTTCTGTGATGCAAAGCTGAATTTTCAGCATCATTACTCCAGTCTTTAAAGTCACATGATCCTTCAGAAAGCATTCTAATATGATGATTTATTATCAATATTCAAAACAATTGTGCAGCTTAATATTTTATTTGGAACCTGGGATTTTTTTGTTTTGTTTTGTTTTGTTTTGTTTTGAATTGAAATCTACATTGAAACAATATACACTGTCGTTCAAAGTTTGGGGTCAGTACATTTTTTTTCTCTTTCTTGGTTTGAAAGAAATTAATTATTTTATTTAGACAAGAATGTGTTAAACTGATGAAAAGTTATAGTAAAGACTTATATTGTTAAAAAAGATTTCTATTTTGAATAAATGAATAAATTCTGTTATTTTGCTTCTATGATCCAATGCTACCACACTTACGAGCAAAAATGGCTAAAAAAAAGGGCTGAAATTACATAAATTTAGGCTTAAAAATGATTTTTAAAAATAATTTTAGTTTTAGTTAACTTAATGAACCTGGGATGATGATTACTAAGAAAAGAAGATTGTATAAACTAGCCAGAGGGAGGCAACTTTTTTGAAGGAGCAGAAAAAACAAATAACCTTTTGACTGGTAGTGCACATTATGTGTCTGTATTTGTTGCTTTGGAGAGTTTTAAACTCACATAATCTTCTCATTTATGCAGTATTCTTCCGCAGGAATCACCCTCAATTAATTCTTTCAGCAGGAATTGGTGGCTCTGAATACATATTATCACACTAACAGAATAGATTTCTAAAAGAAAATTTACCTGAAACACAGAAAGAGAGTTCCTGTAAGATTAGCATAAAAGATTCACCAAAAAATAAATAGAAAGCATGATGAATGAATGTTAAGACTGCTTACTGTTTGTTGTGGACAGCAGTGCAGCTATGCAGATCAGAAGCACAAAGGCTGATGTGGTGAACGTCCTCATTCTTAGTCAGTATTGTGCAGAGCAATACCACTGACGGTATGAAGAGTTTGCTGCGTCAGTGGGTTGCGAGTCTAACAGCGGCCCGCACACTCACTTTTAAAGACAGACACTCCCACACGACATGAGAGTTTATTGCACACTTATGATTTCACACTATTCTTCTCTTCCAAGGAGCTCTCTTTTAAAGTACTCCTATTATGCCTTTTCAAGTATGGCCTTTCATGCAGTGTCGTGTAGCTGTATGTGAACATAAACTCTCTGCAAAGTTGTGAAGCCGACAGTGCACGATACATCAAGTCAGGAATTTGAATCTTTTTCTGTTACGCTGTACGTCATGAAGTAACACATTTGCATAATGTCCGCCCACGTTCTACGTTGCGAACAACTTGCCCGCCCACAAACACAGTAAACTTTCCATGTTGTTTTTATCATGTCGAGAAGTCGCTGTATTCTAAGTACAATGCGGGATTCACCAAAGGCTTGCTCTTAAAAGACGGACCAGTGACCAGTTTATTTGGACCGGCTTGCTCCTCTGAACCTCTACCTGTAAGTGTGATTAATAATTGATGGTTGTATTTTCTAGCGATCGCTTAAAATATGTAGTTGTGTGTTATGTCGTGTAACATTATGTCATGTAACATCTTGGATGACATGGGGGCGAGTAAATTATCAGGGCATTTTTATTCTGAAAGTGGAGTAATCCTTTAAAACTTGTTGCTCTCATGTAAGGTTACTCTGTATCATACATGTTGATATTACTTGAAGTTTTGACAAAGAATAGAACAATACGTTGGTGTACAAGCAGCAGTGCTTTATCAATACGTTTCTGCGTTGGGTTGACGCATATACTGGCTGTTTGTGTGTTGTTGTTTACCACCGAGTTGTGGGCTAGAGTAACGGTGATGGGCGTTCCGTGTTTCAAATTCACTGCACGCAGTAATGTTAAACCAATCACAAAAGACTGGGTCATCGGACCAATCACAGCAGATTAGTGTCACGCAAAGGAGTGGTTTGGACAAATGATTCATTTTAAAGAACCATTTGGAAGTCGTCGTTGAGCAAATAAGGTAAAAATAAATGCATATTATTAGACAATAAAAGTATTTTTTGACCTTGCATGCATGTCAACTTGTTGTTGGGGACTCCCATAACAAAATATGAACCTTTTATAATCCATAATAGGGGCACTTTAATGGCTATAATTAGGGGTGCAAGCGCATAGTGCTGAAACCCTATTGTAATTGTTAGAATGGTCACAGATCAGCATTCTCCACGTAAAACTGATCATGCAGACCAAACTGTAAGTCATAGTAAGTAAGACTTGAAACTTGGAGGGGTAGTACTCACACTGCCAACAACATCACCAAGGCTCGCCTCAATCAGCCTGACGGGGACGCTACAGTGATCAAAAGTACGAAATCGCTCATAACTCCTAAACCGCCAGTCACAGCATCAAGCGTATTATGTCATTAGAATTCTTGGCTCATGCGGGACAACATGCATACCTTATGTACGATTGTGATCCTGTCGAATTAGTCCTAGGTTTTTCGCCCGATTGAAAGCAAACCAGTCCTGAAAGATTCTCTGGAGAACGAATATCAATAGTTATCAAAAAAGTCTAACGTTTGACTCACCATCGCAAAGGGATGCCAAAACTTTCGAAAGGGTCTGTTTAAAGCATGAATAAAGCATTACGTGCTCTAAAATTTCTTGGTAAACGGGTGCAGTGACTTTGGTTTTCAAAAAATGCAGTGGACCAACACCAGCAGATGACATTGCACCCCAAATCATCACAGACTGTGAAAACTTAACACTGGACTTCAAGCAACTTGGGCTATGAGCTTCTCCACCCTTCCTCCAGACTCTAGGACCTTGGTTTCCAAATAAAATACAAAACTTGCTCTCATCTGAAAAGAGGACTTTGGACCACTGGGCAACAGTCCATTTCTTCTTCTCCTTAGCCCAGGTAAGACGCCGCTGACGTTATCTGTCATATTTGTGGCTTACCCTCCTTGTGAAGGGTGTCAATGACTGTCTTCTGGACAGCTGTCAGATCAGCAGTCTACCCCATTGTATAGCCGAGTGAACCAAACTGAAGGACCATTTTGAAGGCTCAGGAAATGTTTGCAGGTGTTTTGAGTTGATTAGCTGATTGGCACGTCACCATAAAAAACAGAATGGGAAAACAGCATCCGTGATAGAGTGGTGAGGGGAAAACCACCGCTAACCAGGAAAAGCATTAAAGCATGTTTGAATAACACATCCAGATCCTCTAACCTTTTGGGAGAATATATTGTAGACTGATGAGTCAAGTGCGTTTGGAAACCAATGATTCCAAGCAAACAAGTCTATCTCTCAATGGTAAAAACAAAAACGACTTGTTCACTCCAGAATAAGAATTTTCTGATAATTTACTCACCCCTCCATGTCATCCAAGATGTTCATGTCTTCTTTCTTCAGTCGAAAAGAAATTAAAAGGTTTTTGAGAAAAACATTCCAGGATTTTTCTCCATATAGAGGACTTCAATGGGAGCCAATAGGTTAAGGTTCAAATTGTGGTTTCAATGCAGCTTCAAAGGGCTCGACACGATTCCTGTGGAGAAAAAAGCATTTTACCTAGTGAAACATTCAGTCATTTTCTAAAAAAAATGTAAAAAAGTATATACTTTTTAACCACAAATACTTGTGTTGCAGTATACTGTCAAAAACAGCTTGTTGAGTCAATTTAAAATAATTTGTAGCCTTAAAATTTTAAGTTCAGTCAACTCAAAAGAGTGTATTCAACTTGAAATGTTAAATTATACAGTGACAACTTAGATGTTTGAGTTGAATCAACTTAAAATTTTAAGGCAGCTGGGTTACTTACCCATCTGTTAAGTTTAGCGAATACAAATATCTAAGTTGCTACCTAGTACAACTTAACATTTCAAGTTGACCAAACTTATTTTAGTTGACTGAACTTAAAATTTTAAGACAGCAGGGTAACAAATTATTTTAAGCTGACTCAGCAAATTGTGTTTTTTATTTTTTACAGTGTAGCTCTGTCATTTACTTTTTCCATACTCCCCTTAACAGGGTGGACATGTTGAAGTTGACCACATCAAATTGGAAAGGTAAAATATGTAAAACAGACAATTACCATTTGTATAACCACAGTTTTACTAGAACTACCATGGTAAAACTACAGTTAGTATAGCAAAACCAGGATTAATATAAAGTGGTTACTACTGGGAATTTCATGGGATTCAGTGCCTTTTGGACATCATAGCACTTAAAAAATAAAACACATTTAAAAAAAAAAAAAAAAAAAAAAAGTAAATTCTTGTGTAATTTGATAGTAAGATGTAAAAAAACCCTTAGGTATATAAATTGACTCATATAATATATGAGTCAAATTCAATGAGAAGGAGGACCAAAAATGTCCACCCTGTTAGGGACAAATGAACAACAATTTGAAAGATTTTTGAATTAAATGTATCGACATTTTGTATATTATCTTTAAAAACTCAGGTCCCTTTGTCCTCTTTAAGTTTATCAGTAAATAAATTATTAATTTTTCAGAATCAAGCCATTCTGTGTACGAGTCTCAGCAGAACTAAGAGGCATTCTTTGAGAGACATACAGCTAATTACAAAACTAATTTAGTTTGAACCTGATTGTTGTGGACACTAATAGGGCGGACATTTTGACCTAAACTCAAAAAAAAAAAAAACAAAAAAAAAAAACACAGAGGGTCTGTCAAATGAAGAACTGAATGTTTTTTAAATGCTACTTTTACAAAAAAGAACTTTTATCTATTTTCATATTCCCCTTAACATGCTTGAAAACCTACAATTAACAAAACAGAGGCTCTCACTCACCTTCCCCAGTTGTTTTCCCTCCAAGGAAATGATGTCAGCCATTTGATGTAATTTCCTTTTTCAAACTTTCATTTAAAGGGCCAGTAGTGGAATATATCAGGGTGGACAATATTTTGAGGGACAATCAGGGCCGCTGCTGGCCAAATGGGTGCCCTAAGCAGAAATTTACTTTTGTGCCCCCTCCCCGAAATATTACGGAAGTAAAAATAAAATAATAAAAAAAACACCTACTATAGGGGCCAAAATAGAACTTTATTCAAATAAAAGTAAATACATAAATTGTATCATTTATAAATTACAATTGTAGCTCTACAGCAAAAAATACAAACTAAAATTACACTTTAAATAAAACATTTATAATAAATAAAATAAACAATAATAAACTGAAATAAAATCAACACTGTCATCTGCTGGAGCTTTCCAAAGTTCAGAATTTACAAAGGCACACTTCTGCGTCTTCTTGAGGCAAAGTCGTAAATGAGCTCTTCATATGATAAAGCCTTTGCTAATTCAGAGTTGATGCTGACAATTGCCAGACCACTCATGCGCTCTTGTGCCATAGATGAGCGCAAGTATGTTTTGATGAGCTTCATTTTAGAAAACCTTCGCTCAGCAGAGGCAACAGTTACAGGGAGCGTGACTGCTGCGTTCACCGTAAAATGCAATATATACGTTTATATTTTTGTTTATTTGTATATGTATATTATTAATATTAATTTATTATTATAATATATAAAAACGATTTTTTTTGAGCAGCTGGGATGGTGCCCCCCTGGGAGTTGGTGCCCTACGCAGACTGCGTACTCTGCGTATAGGGAGCGGCGGTCCTGGGGACAATGCTGTAAAACGTTATAGTCTATCAAAAAAAGAGTCGGCTCACATTTGCCTGAACCAGTTGTCAGGAATTTAAATCTTTTTCTGTTACGGCCATACGTCACGAAGTAACACATTTGCATAATGTCCACCCACGTTCTACGTCGTGATTGCCCACAAACAGTAAAATTTCCATGTGGTTTACCTCACGTGGAAATTTACACGTAGATTATACAGAAGACGCTGTATCATAGCCTACTCTGTGGGTAAAATTGTTTTATATTCACTTCCAAAAGATGAATCTACAAAGGTTGTATTTTCTAGCGATCGTTCAAAATACGTAGTTGTGTATGTTATGTTGTGTAACAACCCTGCACATGTCTTGCTAACCGGCTAAATCACACTTCTGTAGTTCTGTTGTTCAGCTGTGAACCCACTGTAGTCTGACAGTTTGTGATTGATGCAGCTTGACTGTCTGTCTGTCTCATTAGTTTAAGTAATGATAAAGGATGGCGCACGAAGCGGCTTTCACACCGAATGCGGAAAGCGCTATGCTATGAAACCCATTTGTTTAAATTGCTTCCACCGCGCGAGGACGGCTTGTTTCTGTGTCGAATAAAGCGAACGCGCAGCGGAGTTTGCAGGGCGTTCAAATGAGCTGTTCAAATGAACTTTTGCCGCTGTGTTCTGAAGGGCTGCACTGTCACGGTGTGAAAGCCGCCTTAATGCATTATAGTATAATGATTATACAATGTTGAAGTTTACAACATAGAGGTGTGCCCGGTTCGCTTACATAAGCAAATTGCGAGCACTTTCCACGGTAGACCGTGCTAACTTGTCGATCAGCCACTTCAGCCGTTTCATCGTCAGACTCTGGCTCGAATTGGTATGGTAAAATCAATGCCATCTTTTCTATGTACTGACAAGTATCCAGGGCTGTCAGTCAGTTATGGCAATGGGCGTTTCGTTTTTCCGACATGCTGTACGCTGTAGACCAATCATAAAGGACTTCGCCATCTGACCAATCACAGCATTGAGGGCTCACGGAAAGGAGGGGATTAGAGAGACTGATTCTTCGAACTGCTTCCCATGACTCGTTTACGAATAATTTAGAAATGGGGTCAAATTAAATCTATTTTTGGAGAAAACTAAAGTGTTTTTTGACCTTGCATACATGTAAACCTGTTTTCGGAGTCTATTAAAACAATATTATCAACCTTTAAAATGGTATAATAGGAGCACTTTAAAAATATAGGTTCAATAAAAGAAAAATGTATGAAGATTATATTACGCATAATCTAAAGAACCTTTTTCCAATGTGAAGAACCTTTTGTGCAATGTAAAGCTTCCATGGTGTTAAATGTTCTTTGATCAGTGCCAATAAAGAACCTCTATTTTTAATGGTGCCCTTTGAAGACTGTCATTGTGATTTAACAGATAATACAGCTGATGTTGTTGTTATTTTTAACTTTATCTGCCTCTTGTTTTAAATATCTTAGGTGTGATTTTATAAAGGGTTTCCAACCATTCCTTTAGAAATGCTTAAACATTTTAGATTTAATTTTATATAGCCATTATATTTTTCTACATTATATAGTTCAATCAACACTTCAAATAGTTTCAAAAAATACACATACCCTAAGTATGGTGCATTAGTGTGTTGGAAACTTTATTTTTCATATTCAAACACTTACATTGCAGATTACATTGACCCAGGGTGTCTTGGTGTATTTCCAGTTACTGCCTGCCCCTTTTGTAGCTCTATTTAAGCAGCATCCCAATCAAACACAACTCACTTTTCTGGCTTTTACCAAACGAGCTGATCTTGAGAAGTTCATCAGACTACAGTCATCCATGTAAGTATATTTTCAGTGACAATTACTTTTTTATTAAGATTTTTATTGCAGGACTACTCGGCAGTGTTTCCCATCCCTGTTCCTGTGGATAGACAATACTGAACAAGAATGAAAAGAAAAACTTTTAAAATTTATTGGCTGTTTTAAAATAAAACACAAGGGAAATATACTTATAATATACTAGATTTAGATTGCCAATGATTTTTTCTGTTAATCTGTGATGTAACTTTCAGATCCATTTACTTCAAAGATGTCCTACCCAGCAACTCTAGAGATAATTGGTGGAAGGGGAGGAGATGAATTTTCATTGACTGGTGGGGAAAACGGTGCCAGTTTAGAGAAGATCTGGGTGTGGGTGGGAGGATGGCAGGTGAAGGCTGTAAGGGTTTGGCTTTCAGATGGCAGAAGAGAAACCTTTGGACAGCCATCTGGATCACATCAAGAGTACATATTCACGCCTGGTGAGTGTTTCACCTCACTGTCCCTGTGGGGAAACGGAGCAGGAACACGTCTTGGAGCCATCAAATTCAAGACCAGTAAGGGTGGAGAATTTTTTGCAAAGATGACGAGCTGGGGTTTGAAACAAGAATATCCCATGGATGTTGGCTCTGGATATTGTTTGGGAGTTGTAGGAAGAGCTGGTGCAGACATTGACTGCATGGGATTCATGTTTCTCAATGCAGTTCAATCAGCAGTTCTCACCAATGTCAACTATCCCACAATAAACCAACTGATACCAAAGGTAACAGTGGAAGAGCTCAAATCCGTCACTTACAAGAACAACAGCTCCATCGCTCAGAAGCAAACAGTTGAAACCTCAAAGACAATAACCACAAAATCTTCATGGTCTGTGAGTAACAGCTTTACAGCAACATTTAGTGTGGAAGTGAAGGCAGGGATTCCAGAGCTTGCAGAATTTACAGCAGGATACAGTATCAGCATTGGAACAGAAAGCACTTATAGTCATGAGCAGTCGGATGAGAGAAAGGAAACCCTGTCTACTGCTATAGATGTTCCACCAAAAAAGACGGTGGATGTTGACATCACCATTGGCAGAGCCACATTTGACCTGCCTTACACTGGCACAATGATCATCACTTGCAAGAACGGCGGTGTGTTACAGTATGAAACCAGTGGCCAATACAAAGGTGTCACTTACACTGATATCAAAGTGGATACTAAAGAATATGATCTGTAATGTTAAGACAGATGTAATCAATAAATTCTTTCACTTTATGTTTTTTTTATCCACATTTAATTGTAATTTTCTTGGGCGTTTGTGATTTCAGGGGATAATAATTTTGATTTTAATATAGAAACACTGATGTTGCTTCTACTTTGTGTAATCACATTAAAATAATATCTAGGAAATCATGTAAGAATTTCAAACATGTATAATCTGACATTTAATAAAAAGCTTATACTTAAATTTCCTGTTTCCTGCACGTGTCCTTCTGTGAAGAAACATTTGCCATTTAATCCTAGTTTAGCACACCAGTGTAGAAATATATGCCATCATACAAATTTGTTTAATCCAGGTTTTCAAAACCAAACAAATGCATTCCAGGTTCAGGTTGAGCAATTTCATGAAACTTGCTATTAACCTTCTTGGTTTGATTAATCCTGAAGTGGACATGACATCAAGTATGAATTTGACAATGTTAAGTTAGATACACAAAAAAAATAAATAAATAAAAAACACAACAGATCACTATGAACAATATGAAGATATTATCAGCATGAACACTTACTGGACTGAAGCAACTTAGGTTTACTTGATTATCCATATATACAGTAAGTAAAAAGGTGTTCTGTTCATTTTTTTAAAAAGCATTTTATTGCGTCGCATAGAAATAAATTCTACTCAGAAATCACAAGTAAATTTCACAAATTTGCAAAAAACAAATAGAATTCAACATTAAACAACAATTTGTAAGTATAAAGACTGGAACAGTGTTTTCTTGTAAAGCATACTACAATAAAATGTTTCTTAGTGTAAAGAGCTTTGGTTATAAAATTAAGCATTTAAAGACATTATTGGGAGATATAGTGTGACAACTGATATTTATATTATTTTAAAGGAGAAGTCCACTTCCAAAACAACAATTTACAAATAATTTACTCACCCCCAAGATGTTCATGTCTTTCTGTTCTCAGTCATAAAGAAATTATGGTTTTTGAGGAAAGCATTTCAGGATTTTTCTTCATATAATGGACTTCAATTTTGCCCCAGATTTTGAACTTCCAAAATGTAGTTTAAATGCAGCTTCAAAGGGCTCTAAATGATCCCAGCTGAGGAAGAAGGGTCTTATCTAGTGAAACGATCTGTCATTTTTTTCGAAAAATAAAAATTTGTATACTTTTTAAGCACAAAAGCTCGTGTAGCACAGGCTCTCGGATGCGCGTCCACGGGTCTGTCTTGAACGATTCATTCATTTTGCACAAATCTTTAATGTGACTTGGGAAGAATGAGTCGTCTCAGGGAGTGATTTGTTCAGTCGCGCATGCGCAACATCCTATTAGGTTCTGCACTGGAATTAGTTCACCTGTTTTGAGTCTTTGGGTTTTTCCGAGTCGTTCGTTCACCTTATGGGGCTGTCACGTGATGCTGATTTTGCTAAAATGAACGAAATGACTCGAAAAAAGATTTGTCCATTTTGCTGAACGAGACTCAAAGGTCTGAGTCGGTAAAATGATCCGAACTTCCTATCACTAACGTTACTACGAATCACGTCTAAATTCATCGTCTGTGTACTCTGGCTCAAAAAGGTAGAGTATGGCAAAAAACTCCACCTTATTTTCTTCTACAACTTCAGAATCGTATGACACATTGTACCTTTTTGTTTGTAAACAGCATTTGACTTACTTGCACTTTCTTAGTCTTTGCACGTTCGCTTTGTAAACACTGGGTCTGTAGTTCCGCCTACGTTCGGTGTGACCTTTCGACATGATTCAATAGTATGTCGTGAACACGCATTCCAGAGCCTGTGCTACACAAGCTTTTGTGCTTAAAGAGTATACACATTTTTGTTTTCCGAAAAAAATGACAGATTGTTTCGCTAGATAAGACCCTTCTTCCTTGGCTGGGATCGTTTAGAGTAGGGGTGCTCAACCCTGGTCCTGGAGATCGACTTTCCTGCAGTGTTCAGCTCCAACCCTGACCAAACACACCTGAACCAGCTAATTAGGATCTCAAGGAGCACTTGATAATTACAGACAGGTGTGTTTGATTAGGGTCGGAACTAAACTCTGCAGGAAAGTCGATCTCCAGGAACAGGGTTGGGCACCCCTGGTTTAGCTTCCTTTGAAGCTGCATTTAAACTACATTTTGGAAGTTCAAAATCAGGGGCACAATTGAAGTCCATTATATGAAGAAAAATCTTGAACTGCTTTCCTCAAAAACCATAATTTCTTTACGACTGAAGACAGAAAGACATGAACATCTTGGATGACAAGGGGGTGAGTAAATTATTTGTAAATTGTTGTTTTGGAAGTGGACTTCTCCTTTAATGTTAGTATGTTATATTGTTATAAAAATGTTATTGTTTTACTCTAAGTTATTAGAATTACCTCTTTTTTGTTCATATAAATATCAGCATCTGCACCACATTGCACAGTTTTGCTCTCTGGAAGGTGTTTTTTTCTCTCCTTGATTATGTGCTCCATATTCTCACTATATCAAAATATATGAGTTATAAGAACCTGATGCATCAAATATTATTAAATAAAATGCATACACAATAAAGCTGTAAATGATATTTGTTAAACCTAAATTTTAATTAATTGGGACTGAGATGCCTCTCTCTCTTTCTATATACAGGTGCATCTCAATAAATTAGAATGTCATGGAAAAGTTCATTTATTTCAGTAATTCGACTCAAATTGTGAAGCTTGTGTATTAAATAAATTCAGTGCACACAGACTGAAGTAGTTTAAGTCTTTGGTTCTTTTAATTGTGATGATTTTGGCTCACATTTAACAAAAACCCACCAATTCACTCATCTCAATTTACTTCATAAGACCAATAAAAAAACACTTTTAGTGAATTGGCTTTCTGGAAAGTATGTTTATTTCGTACTCAAAACTTGGTAGGGGCTCCTTTTGCTTTAATTACTGCCTCAATTTGGCGTGGCATGGAGTCTGTGGCACTGCTGAGGTGGTGTGGAAGCCCAAGTTTCTTTGACAGTGACCTTCAGCTCATCTGCATTTTTTGGTCTCTTGTTTTTTATTTTCCTCTTGACAATACCCCATAGATTGTCTATGGGGTTCAGGTCTGGTGAGTTTGCTGGCCAGTCAAGCACACCAACACCATGGTCATTTAACCAACTTTTGGTGCTTTTGACAGTGTGGGCAGGTGCCAAATCCTGCTGGAAGATGAAATCAGCATCTTTTCTTGGTAAACGGGTGCAGTGACTTTGGTTTTCAGAAAACACAGTGGACCAACATCAGCAGATGACATTGCACCCCAAATCATCACAGACTGTGGAAACTTAACACTGGACTTCAAGCCACTTGGGCTATGAGCTTCTCCACCCTTCTGTAAGATGTGAAATTATTTCCTCATGAATTTACATTTACATTTACATTTATTCATTTAGCAGACGCTTTTATCCAAAGCGACTTACAGGTGGGGAATACATGAAGCGATTTGTCCTAAAGGCAAAACGACCTACGAAGTGCTCAAATTACTATATAACAGGCATTGTTCAAATAAGTACAAGCTAGAAAGGGAAAAGAGTAGAAAAGTAATTTTTTTTTTTTTTTTAAGTCAAGTAGTGTCGAAAGAGATGGGTTTTCAGCAGTCGCTTGAAAGTTGTTAGGGAGTTGGCATTCCAGATAGTGGTGGGAAGATCATTCCACCAGCCAGGAACGGTGTAAGAGAATGTTCTGGAAAGTGATTTTGTGCCTCTTTGTGATGGTACAATGAGGCGACGCTCAGTGGCGGATCTCAGAGTTCTGGAGGGAGGGTAGATTGGTAGCAGTAAGTGGAGGTAGGCTGGCGCCGAGCCTGTGGTTGTTCTATAAGCAAGCATCAGTGTCTTGAATTTGATGCGAGCTGCAATTGGGAGCCAGTGCAGGGTGATAAAGAGAGGTGTGACATGGGCCCTTTTGGGCTTGTTGAAGACCAGTCGTGCTGCTGCATTCTGAATCATTTGTAAAGGTTTGATTGTGCATGAGGGAAGACCGGCTAGAAGGGCATTGCAGTAGTCCAGCCTGGAGATGACCAGGGCCTGGACAAGAAGTTGTGTGGCCTGCTCAGTTAGAAAGTCCAGGAACTCTGACAAAAGCAGATGCCATGTAACAAAACAATAAAACTAATCTGGAGAAGAGATCTTCAAAGAGGGCAAACAACACCACCCCCTTGCTCATTTACGACCCCCTTCCTCCCTCTCCTCTCCCCTCCCTGCATCTCACTCCTTTCCCCCCAAAAGATTCCACTGAAAGTCACTAAGAATGTCAATATAATACATGTGTTACATCTTGTGAATATGTTGAATTTTCTCTGTCATGTTTGGTTTCGTTCTAAAGGTATTTTACACTTACATTATGTGGAAGATTGAAAACTTTTGTAGAATTGTGTTTTGCTGCTGAGGGGTGTGTTTTCCCCTTAGGGTCGGGTGAGAATCTCCAGCCAGGTGTGACCCTGGGTCATGAGATCTCCTGGCAAACCAAAAGGTCTTTATGTTTTTACAACTGATTGGAAGATTTGTTTGTTTTGGTCTGGGTATATAAGCGAAGTGACAAAACACTACTTGGGGATTCTGTATTCAGAAGAACCCCCACACTGTGTGTGAGAGTCTCTGGAGCTTTGCCTTCAAACCTCTCACATGCTGCTGTGTGTCTCTCTGCAGTCAGGTATGCATCTCCCACTCTTAGATTTGTCTTTGAGTAATTGATGTTATGAATTAGAACTGAATTTAATTCTGAATTGCATTCTCATTGTTAAACTATGTAATTGGCATGATACATTTTTACCTGACAAATAAAACATTATATTTGATTTATTCTGATCTCTTCTGAAATCATTATTACAAGTAGATTGCAAGGAGGCTTTTGTTACCGCAAATTACGACCAGGATAGAGCAAACTGCAGGCTCAGGACTGAATGGAGCAGTTGGCACTTCACCTGTGACCTCCTGATTTCTGTCTATCACTGATGTTAGCAAGTTGTACGGGAGAAGACTAAATTAAACTGCACTTTTTGTGAAGGCAAGCAGTTGGCGGCTGTCAAAAAGGGTATTAGTCACCTACATACCTCTGACTCAGCATCAGACTGGCGTTTTTGTGACCGTGATGATCGGCGCTGGCCACGTCAGACTCAAAAGAGACATTAGGTCCCCAATGAACAAATAATTGAAAGTATGGTATTTCCAGAATAATCAAATATCTAAATTAATACATTAATTGATATTTGTGATCAGCGTAAATTAGAGTAAGCACCTAAATTTTAACGATCATATGACATTGGAGTCAGATTAAACATGGAGCTAGATTAAAATTTAAACTAAATCCTGACAAATTAAGTGAATTTTGCAGAAGCACTGTAAAAAGACCGAACATGCATTAAACCTTCAACCAGACAACTGGACTCCACGTTTGGGCCAGTGGATGGATCCTTACACTTCCTGCAGACTCTAGGACCTTAGTTTCCAAATAAAATACAAAACTTGCTCTCATCTGAAAAGAGGACTTTGGACCACTGGGCAACAGCTTGAATTGATTTTGCTTGACAAGCCTCTCAAGGCTGCGTTCACTCTGTGACCAGCCAGCTTCTTTGGCCATGAATATTTGTGGCTTACCGTCCTTGTGAAGGGTGTCAATGACTGTCTTCTGGACAACTGTCAGATCAGCAGTCTACCCCATTGTATAGCCGAGTGAACCAAACTGAGAGACCATTTTGAAGGCTCAGGAAACATTTGCAGATGTTTTGAGTTGATTAGCTGATTGGCATGTCACCATATAAAACAGCATGGGAAAACAGCATCCGTGATAGAGTGGTGAGGGGAAAACCACCGCTAACCAGGAAAAGCATTACAGGATGTTTGAATAACACACCCAGAACCTTTGGAAACCAATGATTCAAAGCAAACAAGTCTATCTTTCAATGGTAAAAACTTTCCTGATAATTTACTCAAAGGGCTCTACACGATTCCTGTGGAGGAAAAAGCATTGTACCTAGCAAAACAATCAGTCATTTTCTAAAAATGTCAATTTAAATGTATATACTTTTTAACCACAAATGCTTGTGTTGCAGTAGCTCTGCTATTTACTTTTTTCATACTCCCCTTAACAAGGTGGACATGTTGAAGTTGACCACATCAGATTGGAAAGGTAAAATATGTAAAAACAGACAATTACCATTTGTATAACCACAGTTTTACTAGAACTACCATGGTAAAACTAAAGTTAGTGTAGCAAAACCAGGATTAATATGTGGTTACTACTAGAAATTTCATGAGATTTAGTGCCTTTTGGACATCATAGCACTTAAAAAATAAAACACATTTAAAAAAAAAAAAAAGTAAATTATTGTGTAATTTGATAGTAAGATGTAAAACAACCTTAGGTATACAAAGTAACTCATATAATATAGGAGTTAAATTCAATGAGAAGGAGGACCAAAAATATCCACCCTGTTAGGGACAAATGAACAACAATTTGAAAGATTTATGAATTAAATGTACCGACATTTTGTATATTATCTTTAAAAACTCAGGTCCCTTTGTCCTGTTTAAGTTTATCAGTAAATAAATCATTAATTTATTCAGAATCCAGCCATTCTGTGTATGAGTCTCAGCAGAACTAAGAGGCATTCTTTGAGAGATATACAGCTAATTACAAAACTAATTTAGTTTGAACCTGATTGTTGTGGACACTAACAGGGTGGACATTTTGACCTAAACTAAAAAAAAAAAGCCACTTTTACAAATAAGAACTTTTATTTACTTTCATATTCCCCTTAACATGCTGAAAACATACAATTAACAAAACAGAGGCTCTCATTCACCTTCCCCAGTTGTTTTCCCTCCAAGGAAATGATGTCAGCCATTTGATGTAATTTTCTTTTTCAGACTTTAATTTAAAGGGCCAGTAGTGGAATATATCAGGGCGGACAATATTTTGAGAGACAATGCTGTAAAATGTTTAGAATTATATATAAAAAACGTAAATATGCTTCAAGTTTAAAATATGTTATTTACATCAAAGACAACTTTAAAAGTGATGTTGCTGAACGTTTAAGACAATAATATTATGATCAGTGCAAAAGGCATCGAATCCCAGAAATTTCCATACTAACCATGTTCTAACCATGTTAGCATAAAGCCATTACAGAGGTAAAAGAGTAACTTACTATAAAGCTGTTTTGAAACAGTGTGTATTGTGGATGTTTTACAAGATGTTTACAGGGAGGAGCCTGAAGCGGACATGGGAAGTGAGGAGGAAGAGTTGGAATACATCCAGAACATAATTCAAAGCCCCTGTTTTTATCCTGGAGTGATGAATCAGTCGCCCTAAAGCTAAACATCATACTGCGACAGATTAATCTTTTTACGTCTATACGTGTGACTCACAGTATTTCACTGTTCTATAATCCACAGACAGCTTTGTTAATTCATATTGCACATTTTCTGATCATATGTTCTTGTGAATTTCAATTATATTGGTCACTGAAACACTCATATCCACTGCAAACTGGTTAGTTGTGGCATAAGGCATAAGAAGGTATGTAACTAAATCAAACCCTCTGAGTAAAAGTATTTTCTAAATGATTATATTTAAATGTAAAATCACTAATCAGTTTGTATATATGTATCTAGATCTCAAGGCAGGTTTGGTGTTTGTTGAAGTTCATTTGAATGTGATGAGGTAGTCTGGATAAGCCTGGCAGTCGTGGAAAACCACAAACATGGAGGGATTCAGTGTATTATCCACCACACTGTCATAGAGGTGGTCAGGTGCCACACGAACAGGGGGCGTCTTCATGTCTGCCTGACCCCGAGTGTGATAACCCGTAAGCACACGAGCCACAAACATGTACTGATTCCCATCTGCTTCAGGAATCGCGTAGATCGGATTGGAAGAGTAGCTGGCGTTCACAGCAAAGTATGTCCCCTGACCATAGACGGTGGCTGAGAAAGGTATAAAAAGGGTCATCAGTATCAATGAATCGATTATTCTGCAAACTGAACAACTAATGAATTAATCTGAGAATGATCAGTTGGCTATATGGTAGATATTAAAGTATAAAAAGGAAGTTCATCCAATGAAATAAAGGTTTTTGTCAATTCAGTCATGACTTGCTGACATTTTGGGGAGTATCAGTAAACCACAAGCTAACTTTAGGGTTGGTCCTCCCACAGTTATTCCATTATTTCAGAAGATTATGAGTAAGTCATATGAACTTTACAGTGCTTTTTGTCAGTTTTGGACATTTACAGTCACTGTTAATCTAGCACTGATTGGACAAGAGCTGCAATGTTTTAAAAAGCACATTCAAAATAAACAGTAAACAGGTTTGGAACAACGTGATGTTAGGGAAATATTAGTTGATGTATGTCTGTGCATACAGACAATTTATTTTATGTTAAATAGAATTTACTAAAATAAGTGGAAATAAACTGAAAATCAATTAGAATTTTTTTTAACTTGAAATGAATGAATAAATAAATAAACAAACATTTTTACATTTTAGATAGCAATTTCTACAGTGTGTTCTGTAATCAAACACAAAAAAATACAAATATCAGCTTTGGCTATATATCTGTCAACCATAAATAGTTACAATTCAAATTTTTGGGTGGTCTATATTTAAAATGAATGAACCTTTAAAAACCATAATTACCATTTTGGCCAGCGAGACTGCGGTTAAAGTTTGTCTTCATGATGGATGAGCAGGATTCCTTTGATGTGCCGTGATAAAGGATCTTCTCTCCTGCTCCCATAGAATCATTTTTGTTCTCCAGCTCTGTTTTACGCACCTCGTATAAGCGCCGAAGATTAATGTTCTGGATGCGCTGAATCTATTGAAATATAAACTAAATCAAAACACCGTACTGTAACTAACCAACAAAGCAATAATTAATCCAGTCTGGCCCTTGAATTAACCTACACTGAGTTTGCTGATGTAAAACACAAAACAACTCTTGGCATGTTTAAATATGATTAAGGCATTACGTATTTCTTTAAAAACTGTCCTTCAGGATGTTTTTTGGTTGATTGTGTTAGGTGTCAGACCTTCAGTACTGTTTTTGTGACAGTCCTTTTGAAATCTGCCTTCACGATCTCGTACTCTCCAGATGACTGATCTAGTTCAATCACCTTAAAGGTTTCACTTTGATTCATGTTGTCCCAGTAAATTGGCAAAGCAAAATCTGAAATGCAAAATATCAAGGATATTGAATATCAAGGGTGTTTCAATTTTCATTACAAATGTAGATGAGCAGACGACAGATTTTATGCTACACAGTATCAAACATGTATGTAACATGATATGGGTTATATATTTTGTCCTATTATGAAAGTGGTCCCTCACCTGGAAGGTTCTCCAGTCTTTTGAGAGCGGTCACCTGTCCTGAATCACATGATGTGGCCTCCATCTGTTGCAAATCCACAGTCCATTGCACACCCTGTGCATCCACAAATCCATCTTTCACATCTGCATTCTCAAGCTTAAAATTCATGTCTTTGGGAACCTTGTGCCAAACGCCATGTAGTCCCAGAATACACCATGTGACTTGACTGAAGAGGAGGTCCTGGGCCTTCTCTCTTGACTTAGAGTTTGGGAGAAAAAATTGCATGCAACATATAAAAACGTTATATTTAATTATATATGCATTATATTTAAATATATTAACCATGTCATATTCAGTTGTATTAAATGCAAAAGTGATTGGCTCAAATGTATTTTCAAATATATTTATGCATGATATTTATTCATTCTAAAGGCAATTTATATGCATTATATGCTAAAGTGATAAGCTCAGGTTTATACTAAATTATATATGCATTATATCCAAATATATTCAATTCAAATTATATGCGTTATATGCTCAGGTGATTATATAGAATGTTAATCCACTGTATTTCTTTATCTTACATTCAATTATATTAAATGCAAATTTTATACATTTGTAAATATATTTAAATAAATATGAATCATATTTAATTATATTAAATGCAATTTATATGCATTATATGGCCAAGTGATTAGCTCAGATTTATACTGAATTATATATGCATTATATCTAAATATATTTAATGCAAATTATATGCACTATATATGCTCAGGTGATAGTCTAGAACAGGGGTGGCGAACTCCGGTCCTAACCCTTCAGACATTGATTAGCTTGTTCAGGTGTGTTTGATTAGGGTTAAAGCGGCTCTCCAGGACCGATGTTCGCCACCCCTGTTTTAGAATGATAATCCACTGTCTTTCTCACCTGTCTGAGAGCTGCATCTTTTGTCAGTTTAAGCACCTCATTCACTCCATCCTTCAGTCCTGTTACAACCCATTCTTCAGACCTGTTCTTTTCTACCTGCAGGTGCAGTGAATCCATTGTAGAGAACAGCTGGTCCATCTCATCTGGAGTGAGGCAGCTGATCTCATCAGGAGAGAAAGTTTGCGTGGAGCACTGGTTGTCATACGCCCGCTTAAGTTTTATACAGGCATCAGACACTTTAGCATCAGAGTAACCAATGACTAAAAATACTGCTCTGCTCACTGTATCACTCAAAGATGTCGCTAAAGCACTCAAGTTAAGAGCTCCTGGTAAGGAATGTGATCTGCTCATTCTGGTTGAAGCCCAGTGTCCACTAGTGGTTGCACTGCGCCCTCTTCTGGTTGCACTGGTAGGTACTAGTGGTGCAGGTGCTGAAAAGAGTTAAAGTATAATATTGAAAGTGTCTAGTGAAAACCCTGTACATACATACATGCATTGTAAATACATACAAATGTATTTACAATGCATGAGATGGACATGTTAAAAATTGTATTGGCTCGGCATGGCACAGATTTATCCTCACCTGTCAACATTGAACTAACACCAAAGATTTGCAGTGCCGTTGCTTTGAATTTCAGGAAAACATTAATCTTCAGCAGAATGATGCGAATATTTTTGAGATGCTGAAGATTTGCTCCTTGTATACCTTCTTTTACTCCCTCTAGAATGGACTTGGCCACCACACTGGGGTCCAAACCTCCTTGTCCTGTAAAGACCACAAATTTACCTTGACATGGCCATTTATGATGCCAAAACATTCATGTTCTTCCATTCATGCATGCTTCTAATCAGATAAACTACTGAGGAATTATGCTACATGAAAACAAAACGGACTCTGGTTTTTAATGCGCAACCAGTATAGCCCAGTTCACGACCAAATAGACCCAAATATAAGGGCATAAATGCACAAAATTTACGCATGGACGGTTGCTTGGGGTTGCCACTCCGCATAGTCCTCACGGCACCCCTTGCCACCCTATAAATAGATTTCTAGATCCGCCCCTGCCTAGTTACAATATTGTTTGCTCTAAGGTGGAAAGAGACCTTCATTGTTATAGCAAATAAAGGAAAATACAAATTGCCTTCTCATTGTAAGTAATAATGAAGCTACTGACCAGCGCAGATTGCGGGAATGGCCACAGACTTGTAGCGGCCCCTCTCACATTGAACCACTATTTCTTTTGCCAAGGTCTTGATAACAGCAGGGTCCCTCTGTCCACAAACATGCATGATGGTCTTACAGGGGAAACCTCCTGGCGGGGTCGTGAAGATCTGCCCGCTCGCTACCTGAGCTGGAGAATATAAGTAAGAGGTAGTGTTATATGACATATTGCATCCATATATTTCATTATTTATATAACTTATCTATTTATAAAGAACCATTTGGTTTTCTGTATTTTATCTTTTTTTAAATACTTGCATAAAGAGATATTTTATACTGCATTCGAATGTATTTGACCAGTCTTTTCATATGTGACCCTGGACCACAAAACCAGTCATAATAGTCTTTTTTTTTTTTTTTTTAAATTGAGATTTGTACGTCATCTAAAAGCTGAATAAATATGCTTTTCACTGATGTAGTTAGGATAGGACAATATTTGGCAGAGATACAACTAAGGGTGCAAAAAAATCTAAATACTGAGAAAATCACCTTTAAATTTGTCCAAATGAAGTTCTGAGCAATGCATATTGCTAATCAAAAATTACAGTTGATATATTGATATATTTATGATAGGACATTTACAAAATATCTTCATGGAACATGATCTTTACTTAACCCTTTAACTGTCACTCCCATTTTTGAACATAGACATAAAAATGCACTATCCAGACTTAAATTCATGAATGAAAATATTTTGTAATATGATTTTAAGGTACACTTTCTATGGTAATGCAATGTCTGATTTTAAAATGCCTTTCAAAGGATGAATTTTGAGATTTTAAGTTTTGAACTGATATATAATTTCTAATGATTTCTAAAACGTGATAGGGAAAAAGGCAACGAAGAAAGTCTCATGATATGATGTAGATTTTTTGACGTTGCACTTTCACATATATTAATCTATTACTTTTCCTACATAATTTGTAACACAAAATATGGTAAAGTATCTATTTATGAGTCTTAGACCTTTCTAACGATGTATAGTTTGTCATGATTAGATTAAGATTTATTTGTAATATGGTGAAGTAAACTTGTGACAGTTAAAGGGTTAATAACCTAATGATTTTTTGACATAAAAGAAAAATCGATAATTTTGACCAATGTACTTTTAGCTATTGCTACAAATATACCCGTGCTACTGAAGACAGGTTTTGTGGTCCAGGGTCACATATATGTAATAAAATCAAAAGCTAATTTTGTAAAAGGCACTATATTTTACATTTAGTTTATTTTGTCTTACCTCCTGTTAGCTGAGCTTGAATTTGAGGGCCTGCCTTAGTAAGGATGTCCTTACACACTCCTGTGATGGATAGGAAGAAAAAACACTCTCTTATGGTCTAATAGTGTATCAGGGACATTTTAGTTATTATATTAGGAAATCTGTGTGAATACCAGCTGTCTGGAAGTCCTTAAAGTCAGTGGTGTTCACAATAGCATCAGTAGTCTCATTAGTGATGTCTCCAAACACTAGATGGACTTCAATCCCATCTACTGCCATGATGATCTCATCAAGGTCAGAGGTCAGTGACCAAAACAGAGCTGTGGTGACAGTGAAAGATGAGTACACATGTAAGAAACCTTGACGGATTTGGTGAAGTGTGGGATTTTCCAATGCCCTTGTGTGCTTGAGCACACTTGATATTTTGGGGCTGGGTTTAAAATAACAAGGCTTAATTAACGAAATACATAATTCTTGAATCTCTTACCTTGTCCTCTGCTGTCCACCATTTTTGCACTCAGATTCCCACGGACTGTCTGGAACATCTGCAAAATATTGTTAGAAATAAACATCACTGCAATAAACATTGATGCAGATATTATGTAGATACCTCTTACCTCTTCAGAAGTAGGGTAATTAGGCATTATTGGGATACAAATGGTGTGCAGTTGACCAGTGGGTCCAGATAAAAATTTGCAGATTTCATGAGTAAGAATATTAACGGCATCTTTGACCGGTATTGACAGCACTATGCCGGGTCCAAGTACTGCCAATGCAACCGAACCCAAAGAGTTCTGCTCACATAGCTGAAAAACCCGGCCAAGTCCAGAGTGAAGTGCCTTAGACAAGATCAAGACATCAAAATAAACATTACTGATCCAAAACACAATTTTCTGTAAATCCCTTATCAAAGCACATTCTCAATTCTTTTTTAATGTCATACTTTTTCGCTGATGTGCTTATTTCCTTTTGCGCACATTCTATGAAGAAAACCTTGGAGCATCCCAACGCTGGTGTCGCGTCCACCTGCAGCACTTCTCCAGGTTTAAGAGTGTGACGTCCCTTGGCATTGTTGAAGTTATTTTGAAGCTGCTTCCCTGCTTTATTTAACAGGGATGATCCAATCAAGGTTGAGGTCATGTTTGTTTGGACCATCTGAGCAACAAACACATCTGCCTGTTTCAATGAGGCAAATCACAAAAATTATGACATATAAATACTGGTCTATTTTCCTTGTTAAAGGGATACTCCACCAAGCTGACCAAAGTTGACACCTTAAAAATAATTTAAGTCATATTCATCTGAGATGTGGGTGAGCAAACAAGAATTAGGGGTTCAAGTGTGTAATGCTGAAACCCTATTGTGATTGTAAGAATGGCAAAGGATTAGCAATCTCCACGTAAGACTGATCGGGTAGAACAAACCGTAAGTCACGAAGACTTGAAACTTGGAGGGATGGTAGTACTCACACCGTCTACAGTGTCACCAAGGCTCACCCCAATCGGCCTGACGGGGGCGCTACAGCGATCAAAAGTACGAAATTGCTCATAACTCCTAAACTGCTCATCGCAGGCTCAAGTGTCTTATGTTGTTGAAATCCTAGGACATGAGCGAAAATGAACGAAACAAATTGGCATTTGCATTTTTTAAAAAACCTTCTTTGCAAAGAGGTCCTAGTTTTTTTTTTACCCGATTTGAACTAAAACCAGTGCAAAAAGATTCTCTGCAGAGTGAATATCAATAATTATCAAAAAAAGTTTTGTCTTTTGGCAAGGCTACCGTAACTAACCTTAACTAAAACGGCTATAACTTTTGAACCGAATGAGATATCTTCAGCAAACTCACAATGCATATGTAAGAGCTCAATCTGAGGTGACATGAAAAAACAAAACAACCAAAAAAAAAAAAACTCTTGGATATCGAAAAACAACTTTGCCTCTAGAACCACTGCTGTCAATCAAACTGTTTGTTAAATGATTGAGAAAATGAAAAAAAAAAATCATAATAATAATAAAAAAACCAAACAAACAAAAAAAAAACATACTTTTGCGAACTAGTCCTAGGTTTTTCACTCGGTCTGGAAAAAAATACTTAAGTGCATTTCTCTGGACTCTCTAGGTCAATAATTATCAACAAAACACTGAAAATGAGCCTTTGGGAAGCTAAGATGTGGCTGTTTAGGAAGGGGGCCTCTCCAAATATACCCAAAAAAGTGAAAGTGAAAGTGACAACATATTGTCAACTATGGTGACCCATAGTCGAAATTGGTCCTCTGCATTTAACCCATCACAAGTGCACACACACAACAGTGAGAAGTGAACACACGCACGCATATACAGCGGGCAGCCATTGCTCCAGCACTTGCTTTGCTCTAGGGCACTTCAGTCACGATATTGAAGGTGGAAAGAGCGCTGTTTATTCACAATCCCGATCTTCAATTCCTGCTGGTGCAGGGATTAAACCGGCGACCTTGGGCCGACTCTCTTACCATTAGGCCATGACTGCCCCTATAAAGCCTATAAAGCCTAATCAAAAACTCAAAACTTCATGAAACCTGGCGAGCACATGCAACAAGTGATTCTAAACATGCATGCAAAGTTTTAGGGAGATAGCTGGCACTATAACAGTCGTAAACATTAAAAAAACATAATATTTCTATGGCAATACTTTTTAAAAATAATTTATTTACGTCGCTACAGGCTTGATAAATAATATGTAATGTATTTTTTCATATGTGCTTAAATGTCTTAAAGCGCTTGAACCCTGGTACTCACTGCTTGCAGCTATATGTTTTTTTTTTTTGTGGAGTATCTCTTAATGCCAGAGTAATCTGGAATAAACATAAATTTGTCAGCCTTACCTGTTGTTGCTTAAGACTTCCAATGACAACTTTGATGTTTATCTCATTGTCCAGTGAGTCCGTTGAGGCCATTGAGACCACTGAATCCAGAGAGTCCAGAGAGTCTTGGGAAGATGCAGTAAATGGAAAGTTGTGGAGACTGAGAGTGCTTGTGTATTCGGGCATTTTACCTCTTTGGGACATTTTACGCTTCTCATTGATTGGTAGTATCAAAACTGAAAGAGAATTTGTCACTAATTTCAAAGTCTCTGCACCTTCACCTTGAAAAAACTGTTGAGCTCCAGGTCCTTATACCACAAATTGTTTACTGGCAAGACTGTGAATAATGACTCAAGGGTGTCCTTCAAACTCTCAACTTCACAACGAGGTCCGGTGAGGTGGCCGCATGGGGAAGGCAAACATGTTGAACATGCTCCACCTGAACACCTTCACGATTGGCCTGCTTGACAGATTTACTCAAATCGTCTTTCAGTTTAGTAAACGCAGATGATTTATGAGAGTTTTCCAGGTGCACAGTCTCCAAACACACATCTCTCTGCACGGCAGCGGCCGCCTCCTCTAGAGCTCCATCAGACAGACTCAACAGAAGAAGATCTGAACCTGAAGTCTCAAGCATAACCGGGCTGCAGAGTCTCTGCTGAAATCGGTTTTGGAAGTGCTGTATACAACCACTTGATTCCAAAAAGGTCACTAGTGCACAAAGTGATGTGATTCCTTGTGTTAATTTTAAAAGCTCTTTTTCACCTGCATGGACCTCTTTCTTAGGACCCTTTAATAGGATAACACCTGCACATTCATGTATGATCTTAAGCTTAAGTAAATTAGACTTCACATATATCTCAAACTGATCTTTGATGAGGTCAAATTGCTTCTTAGATATGCAACACTCTTGCTGAATCTGCTGGTTTTCCTGCAAGCTGCTCACAAATTTTAAAAACTTCTCCACTTGTTTTTGTTCCCCAACCACCACAGCTAAACATCTCAGTTCTTCATAAAAGATTTTTAAGTGATCATTTTTGAGGAAAGTGTTTTCTTGTAGAATCGGAGATTTGTACCTATCAACCTCAAGGTGGATGGTATAGCGCAACTTTAGAGTCTCAAACACTTCGTTCACTACAAATTCCCATTTCTCCATGGAACAAACTTCTTCAGCTGCCAGGTCCCTTTTCACTACCAACTCATCAGACTCAGTGTTGATCTTAATGGTGCTAGAAATGGCAGAGAGTTGTTTTTCTATGTTTGAATATGTGTTTTTACGTTCACTGAGGAAGCGTAGTAGATAATGATCCAGTTTGAAAACCTTTTCCGCACTTTTGCCACTTGCACATTTCTTAAAAAAAAGGAACAAATTCGAAAGACATGCATTAAATAGTTATACAAAATGCATAATATTGAATATGCAAGACAAGTAAAATTGATTTATCAGGTCTTTACAATAACTAAAGGATATTTCCTAATGACCCAGTGTAGTTCAGTTTGCTTTACCAGAATTTGGCAGCCCAGGAAAAAAAAAAAAAAATCAAAATTTAACCGACAGGTTGCAAGATATAAAACAAAAAAGTAGTGCATAAGAATGCTGACTGTTTTTTTTTTAACTACATTAACCAAACCTCTCTGATGCTGCTCTAGTTTGGGAAAAGTAACAAACAAATACATAAATAATATAAAAAAAAATACAAACAATATTTTTGACAAGACTAGTAGCCAGTGCTAATTTATTTTTAATGCTTATTCATTGTCTTTCTCACCTGTCTGTGAAGTGCACCTGTCTTGTATCAGCTTAACCACCTTATTTACTCCATCCTTCAGTCCTTTACTACCCATTCTTCAGAGCTGCTTGTATGTAACTGTAGGTGCAGTGAATTGGCTTTAGACAGCAGCTGGAGAGAAAGTTTGCGTGGAGCACTGGTTGTCATAAGCCCGCTTAAGTTCTCTACAGGCATCAGACACTTCAGCATCAGAGTAACCAATGACTAGAAATGCTGCTCTGCTCTCTGTGTCAGACAAAGATGTCAATAGAGAACTTAAGTCCCAAATGACTGGTAAAGAATGTGATCGGTTCCATCTAGTTAAAGTCCTGTCCCCACTATTGGTTGCACTGCGCCCTCTGGTGGTTGCATTGGTAGGCACAAGTGGTGCAGGAGCTGAAAAAGGTGAAATTGCAAAATTGACAATGAGCATCTACTGAAAACACTGCAAAAACATTGGAAAAAAAGAGAACTTCAGGATTTTTACAATGCATGTGATGGACATATTTATTATTAATGGTATTGCCTCTGCTTGGCAATAACTGATGTCAGAAAATTGAAGAAACATTAATTCACTTTAATTGATCTTTTATTATATTAAAATAAAACAATACAGACTGCTTCATTTAAAAAGTAATTTTATTTTTGCGTGCATATTATATTTATTTAAACATATTGTATTTAACATTATATTTATATGCTCATTTATGTGCTCAGGTAATTGACACACAATTATATTTATACACATTAGATTTAATTATATGGAAATTACAGACATAGGTTTATCCTCACCCGTCAACAGTGAACCAACACCAAAGATTTGCAGCGCCATGTCTATAAAACATTTGAAATCGCAATCACATCGGAATATTTAAACCTGCTTTCCCGCAACCGCTGATCCAGAGAGAGCTCTGGTCATGTAAGTTAAGCTTTATGTTTAAACAAGCTTCACGAGCAGGATACACGGTATAGGCTACATTGCTTTGTTGCAAACATTAAATAATAACTTAAGTATTGGGATAAATGTTCATTATAGCCCAGCACGGGCCTCATATATATGCCCTAGCCCGGCCCTTGTCAGACCCTTGTCACCCAAAACACTTTATACTACTGTTTCATCTATTGAAATAGTTCAGTTTTAATGGCAAAGTGATTATATTTCGTTTCATTCTTTTGTTAAGTTAATTTAGAAAAACATTTGGAGCATTTTTGTTCATTAAATATAGGCTAAGTTTTTGTTTTTTTAAAGTAATGACCAAGTGGTCAGCGAAAGACTGATCCGACACATTGATCAAACACGCACAGTCCGTTTGATCAATTTTGCCTTCTCAAATCACGACTTGCCTAAAATAAGATCTATAGATATAGGCCTAAAAGAGTTAAAGTATAAAACAATATTAGTTTCAACGTTAAACAGATAAATGTGCGCTATTAGATGCATACACAATAATATGTGCGGAGAGTGGAAGCTAAAGCCGAATTGCAGGAAATGGAGGCGCCAGCGCGATTACTTGCATTTTTTTTTCAGTGGAAACAATTTAAAATATTCCGTCATTTTTGCTCGTAAAGGTAAGAGTAATACATCATTCGGAACTGTTAAGGGTTTTTTGTTTGTGTGCACTCACAATATCAACAAAACGTTGCAAACGGTGCTTTTATTAAATAAAGAAAACAAACCTGATGCGCTTTCTGTTGCCTCAACAGGACCGCTTCACAAAAATTAACGGAAACTCAGCGACTACATACCTTACAGACATGATACATATATCTATAGAAAGCTTGAAATTATTACTTAACGAAACAAAACTAATACTCTTTCACAAAAACAAAAAAACTCTTTCAATAAGTAATCTGTAAAGATGCATTTCTCTAAAGGCGCGTCCAAAGAGGAGATGGTGAGTCAGATCCGCAACTTAATCCTTGGGACACTGACTCAGAAAACACTGGTTGGTTGATAAATAATTAAAATATCTCCTTTCTATTTCCCCCGACACATTCATTGTAATTACGTTTGCGGAGCTATGTGGGAAGTTTCAGCATTGCGTGTGCTTGAACAGGGATCTCTTCCAGCTGTGCTGATTTGCTGCTGCTGGCGGAGACACTAAAGGCTTTCGGAGTCGGTCTCGAAAGTGACAGCGAAAGTGAAGTCTCGTCCACCAGCGCAGAAATTTGTTTTCATCACCATAATTGATGTATAAAATATAAAAATAAGGATAAGCCTAAAAAGGCCAGAAGCCCGGCCGCGTCTGAACTATGACCCGAAAATTGTCCCGAAGCCCGGACTTATTTATAACATTTTAGACATTGTATAAATTGACTCATTTATAAAGTTAAATAAAACATTTTTAACTAATAACTATACTATTAATATTGTTTTTAATATTAAAATGTAGACTAAAATGTAGACCCCCCACGCCCCCACGCACACACCTTCCCGGACCCCCCCTTCTTTTGATACGTTCCGCGATCCATGCGTCTTACCTTAAACCATGCTCTTGTCTTCGGCTCGTCTTTGATTTGAAAATAGCTTGAGCAGCGTTGCCGGTGTTACAATATATTCGGTTACTGAAATATTTGGTTCCAATGGGTGGCGCAAGAGTGAATGTTCATGAGTTTCCACTTTTGTGGGCGTGTCGTTGAGACAACTCGCAAACTAATGGAACTGAAAATATTAGTGCACGCTCCTCTAATCGCTGCTTGTTTAATGGATTATTTGGAAAAGGTAACGACGTTTCAGTGTTAAGCATTAAAGCATTAACTGCAACAGTGTCAAAACAATGCATAGTTTGTGTGATATGATAAATAAAGCTGTTTTGCTTGATTTGCTTAATTACAGGCACGAAGCAAAGCAAACAATAAGCGAATAACCCATGTTAAGCTCAGTTAAAATTGTGTCTCTTCGAAGTGTTTAACTTTGTATACTTAATTTGTGGTGCTTTCATTTTTGCTTGAATATTTGATTAGCCTATGTCTTTTTGGACATAGGCCATCAGCTACTCCAAGAATATTATTTTTAAATTGGGATAAGAAATCATACATGTCTTCATTACCAGTGTCATGATGGCAATGGCTTTGATTTGTTTTTGTGATGTTTCCACACATATTTATCATCATGTAAAGTAACTGTCTGTTTCATATTGGATGTGAAAGCTGAAGTCACTGGTATCTGGTAATTGTGTGAACTGGACATTGAAGTGGACATACATAGTGGCTGTTTTCATTGAGTGCCAAGGCCTGACACCTGACACCAGACAGTCAATTAATTTTGCATTGCTTTATTCTACATACATAAAATGTCCCTTGTCTTTTCAATTTGAGTTATATTCATAACAATTGATTTTGTTTACAATTACCTAATGTATTTGTCAGAGTGACAGTTAATGAATGTAACTAATAATTACAATTTTCAAATTAAAACACTAAAAAGGATAATGTCTGTTAACCTGTATGACATCAGAGAAATGTCAACATAAAAGTATGTTGTTTGTAAATTACTGAAATATTAACTTTAATTAAAGATATTAATCTCAGGAGGAGACAGGAGAACAGAGTTTGGCTGACAAAGGCATTTGGGTTCCATTGTATGCATGCTTAAAAAATGTGATTTTTAATAAGATTTTTAAATGTTAAACATGATTAACAACACTATGGGTTATGAATTTTTGGATGTTTTCACAGACCATTCCTAAACATGACATGAAAAAGGTTTTCCAGTGCAAAATTTGGTCAAAGAATGGACACAATGTATGCTTATGCCTATGTTATTTATTATAATATTTAGTATGTAGTTCTTTTTTCTGATTCCCTAAACTGTTAAGCAATGTTATATATTTGGCTGTTAATTAAATACAATAAAGAAAAACATGACACATGCTTTTGTGGGTCCATTTTAAAAGGACAGTTCATTCAAAAATAAATAAAAATAAAAAACCTTAAAACTGTTGTTTCATTCTTCTGTAGAAGATCCTTTGAAAATGTTTTTTCATACTGGTTTCAGTTGGGTGACTAAATGATGACAGAGTTGTCATTTTTGGGTGGACTTGGAGATTGGTAATTCTCAAACAGGTGAATGGGGGAATTTTTTTTTTTTTTTCAAAAAAGTAAAATTAATAATAATAAGAGAAAATATGTGTCTGAATTTGAATATAGTTCAACATGATATCCAGTTTAATATGAAAAAAAGAAGAAAATACTGGCTAATAAACAAAAAAAAAAAAAGTGAAAGAAAGAATGACGCAGGATACTCACACCAAGCTAGCTTTTATACAGTTTATTTGGTCACAAATACATTTGTAATGGGTTGTTTCATGTATAGGTTAGCAAAGGTTATTAGTTTATTTTTTGTTTTGCTGTGTGCCTGTATTCAATCAAGCAGCACAGCTTATAGACCATTTATCATATCACACAAATGCATTGTTTTGACACTGTTGCAGTTAATGCTTAACACTGAAATGTTGTTAGCTTTTCCAAATAATCCATTAAACACGCAGCGATTAGAGGAGCATGCATTAATTTTTTCAGTTCCATTCGTTTTCGCGTTGTCTCAAAGATACGCCCACAAAAGGGGAAACTCATGAATATTCACTCTTGCGCCACCCATTTGAACCAAATATTTCAGGAACCGAATATATTGTAACACCGACAAAATTCAAAAACTTATTTAGACAAATGAGATGTCAATCAGCATCAGGAACTGCCAGCAGCAAATAAAATTTTGGGGTGGCACACCCCTCTCGCTCCGCCACTGGTCCTTAAACATCACCTATGTCACCATCTCCCTCTTCTGCATTTTTTTTCACATTGTAATCTTCAATTACCAAGTATTACACTCATGTCTTGAGCAAATGCCGGCATACGAATTACCACTCACTATTTGTCCTATTATTATTTTTTTTTTTCTTACAAAATTGCAAATGCTAATGGCAAAGATACATGCTTTTGTGCCACTTATATACCTAAATCTCACAGCATCAGGAACAGCAGTCTCCAACCTTGCTCCTGGATAGCTACCGCCCTGAAGTTTTCAGCTCCTACCCCAAACAAACACACCTGAACCAACTAATCAAGATGTTCTGGGTTGTTATAATTACAGACAGGTGTGTTGGAGGAGAGTTGGAAAAGAAGTCTGCAGGATGGTAGCTCTCCAGGAGAAGGGTTGGAGATCCCTGATCCCAAGAAGGAGGTGGAGGTGTGTCCATAAACCACAGCCTGTTATATGAGCTGAACCAAAAGTGAAAGCATCTCAGTGCACAAATTTTTATGTCAAAGCTTAACACAACAACAGGTTAAAGATGGAGAACTACCAGCACGCTGTGTTTTTTGAGGCAGGTATTCTCTCAGATGCAGAACTTGGACATATTCATAAATACTTTCAAATCAAGAGAAAGTCTGGAGGGGGAGACTGTAAGATCAGCAAAGTGGATGACAATACTTACATGATCACTTTTACGGTAAAAGAAGGTAAGCAATTTTGTTATTGCAGTGTGTTTTATTTATTTATTTTGCACCATATTATAATAAATGCCATGCTTTTATCTTAAGTAAGCTTGTTAAAACAAATGTAATAATTGTGCATTTATTATAATAGCACTTTATACATATAATAGCACCTTTTGACATATCAATACATAAGGTTGATGAACTATAAAAACATCCTTAGACAGCTTTTATTGAAACCAAGCTCAGATAACGACTTGTTTTGGAATGTGCCACTTTATGACTAGTGACGCGAAAGCCCAGGAGAAGATCAACGGCTACTTCTGTATGACTGCCTCTTTAGCCGCGTCCACTGACGTGTGCATTTAGTAGGAGAAAGGAAATACTAGAGAGATACAGATACAGAATGTCATTAGGCTTTGTAAAAAAAAATGGAAAAATAGTCTAAACTATCAATAAGTGGAATAACATGTAGGCATGCAATAGGCCAACAAAGATACTACTTCATAGCCTAATTAAAGGACAAAGGTGGGCACTATCCACCTTATTCTTCAGTGCGGAAGTAAGCATGTGGGCGAGACTTACGGCTCATACGCCGCTACAGGGAAATAACAAGAACAATAACAAAGTGCAGTTAAGGATAAAACAGTTTCCACTGCAAACCAGTGTTCGAATTAAGATAATACATTAAAATAACATGGTAAGACACACTAGTTTGCAATACAAAACAGCAAAACAAGCTTGTCGCTTCTGACAACAGAATTTTGAAGTTCATTATAACAGAAATATCATCGAAGTGATACTATTCATTATAGGGGATGTATTATTTCCCATTTATCAGCATGTTTAATGCAAGTGCCATTTTTTAATATTAAAAAAACTCAAATATTACATGGATTTTCAAAATTGTTGAAGAGTCTTGTAGGAATGCATAGCCACTTGGTTGCCTTCATCTCAAACCACGTTCAGAATTTCTTCACAGGAAAATTCTAAAAGAAATGGATATGACAAAAAATTAAATTAATTAAACTGAACTGAACTACAAAGTAATATGCAGGTTGGAGTGGAAAAGTAGTCATACAGTATTTTAAGTTCATTAAATCAACTGCAATCCATAATACTTTACAACTGTTTACACAATTACTTGCTTAACTTACATTTCCAATAGTTTCCATTTGCATTGGTCATACGAGCTTGTCAAATCAACTATGTCTTACAATATACTTCATTATTTTCAACTAAATAAACAGCAACATGACCAAATGCTATATACACTTTTCATAACATACATGTTGCTTACTTCTGTATGAACTCCAGAGTAAGTGCCGCCTCCTCTGGGTATTTTGTAGCTCACAACCGCAACAGGAAAGAAGATTTGTTCATTAACTTCTCGAACGACAGCAATCTTGAACTGCCCATCACCTTAAACAAAAAAGACATTACAAAATGACCATATACATAACGACAAGCATCTTTGAACACCTTTGAAGGCGTGTTCAGCAACCAACTTCACATTGTTGTAAAAGTCAACAGAATAAATGACTCAAAGACTCTATTTTCTTTCCAATATTGAACACTAATGTTAAATAAAACAGAATACAAACCCACTTGGTTGCCTCCATTTGCATCTGTCATATGAGCTTGTCAGATCATCTGTGTCTTACAATATACTTCATTATTTTCAGTTAAATAAACAGTTAAATAAACAGCATTTTCTTTGTGTCCAAGAAGGATGGGAGCCTACGTCCCTGTATACACTACCAATCACTTAACTCTCAGACCATTAAGTTCGCCTATCCCCTTCCTCTGGTCCCTGCCACTTTGGAGGAACTGTGTGGAGCCAAGGTATTCACTAAACATCAATGTTAGGTACATCAGACACACCAGGACTGATTTGGGCATGGTGGACGAACGGGGCAGGTGTGCATGAAGTGGTCCTTCGCTCCACAATATAGACACAGGCCTTGATTGATGCGGCGTGAACGCTTAGCGGCTGACAGATGGTAGCGGTCAGTTTGCATGGGCTCTGGTGCTGGAGGCGGTGGGGCCGGTGAGGTGGTGGCAGCGGGCACAAGTTCCATATGGCATGCGTTGAGGTGTTGAGAGACAAGTAAGGTCTTCTGAAGGAAACTTTCCAATCCCACGGTGTCATCATATACGGACATTTGCTGTCTCAAGGCGGGATTCAGTCGTCGCCGAAAAACAGAAAGTAAGGCAGTTTCATTCCATCTACTACAGGTGGCCAGAGTACGAAAGTGGAATGTGTAGTCTTGAATTGACATATCAGCTTGCCGTAGACGGAAGAGTTCATCATGTACAGAGAGAGCGGAAGTTGACCTGCTGAACACATCTCTGAAATTATCTACAAACTCATCTAATGAGCAAACTAACGGGCTTTGTGAATTCCAGAGAGATTCCACCCACTGCAGTGCTCTCCCCGATAGCAGAGAAATTATAAATGTCACTTTGGCTTTATCATTGGCGAATTGCTGAGGTTGTAATTCAAAGTAGAGTGAACATTGGAGAGGGAGCCCGCTGCATTAAGCTGCCTCACCGGAATAGGTCACGGGCTTGGCCATGGGACATTGGTATGAGGAAGATGGCTGTAGTGAATCACAGATTGTGCAAACGAGGTCCGAGAAGTGCTCCGGTGAGAGGGTGCGCTGAGTGTCCATCCAGTGTGTGCTCTGTGCGGCTTGATGTTGTGTTAGGGGCTGGTCTTCTGTCACAACTGGTGAAGAGGCAGACAATGGTAGGTTCAGTGGAAGCTTCTTTATTATAAACACAACTGAGGAGAACTTCCCAATCTTCATAAAGCAACAAAAGCATTCAACATAAAGCTCAAAGGCTTGAAAGGTAAACAGTCTTATCTGGTGTCCATAGAAACACACAATGTAGAGAACATCCACAGTGGGAGCAGGTAAGTCAGAGCTGAGAAGTCTGTGTGCAACCTTGAGACTAGCCAACGAGGGAATGAGGTGAGTGCGTATCTGAATGTACAGATAAGTGGATGCAGCTGTGAGTGATTATCCGGTGTAATCAGGTGACAGAGAGCGTGTGTAGGAGGCTGGCGTGGTAGGTGAGGTGGGCGTGGCTGGTGACTCTGTGACACAAACTTCCCGTTTTTCCCCAGATATAAAATATTAAGTATATATTCAGTATTTTAAATCTTTCTATAAAAAAATCCCACTTGGCATGTTTGATATTTTTGCTACATTCGGCTCTGGTAAAATAATCATGTCAACATATCCCAGTGGTTCCCAAACTTTTTCTGCCGGGTCCCCCTTTTGCAGAATAAAAAAAAATTCAAGCCCCACCGCCGCATTTACACGTAAACATAAACACAACTTCAGAAGGATTTATTTGAAACGTAATAATTAAAATTTAGTGTGTGACAACTTACTGGAAAAAAAAAAAACTAAACAAGGAACTAGTTACTTTTAGAGTAGAAACATTAAAAGTAAAGCATGCAGCTATACTATGTACTATTTTTTTGTACTTTGTAAAAGCACTCATTGTTTTTTAAACAGATTTTCTCATATTTTCTTCTCTTTGTTGTAGTTGTGATCTTTGAAGTAGATTCATCATCTACTTTACGTTTACCTGACACTTGTTGTCTTTTCAAAAACTTGTCCATGCTTAGAGCAGAACTACTATGGGTCATTCATTCATAATTTTACTCGGCTAAGGCAATTCTCATTTCTGATATCAATTGCACCATCTAGTGGTCTGTTATTTTACGACAAAAACCCAATAGTATGTTCCTGCACAACCGGAGGCTGCAGTTTCAGGACCGCACTTCTAGGACCGCACTTCTAGGACCGCACTTCTAAGACCCCATTTTTTGTGACAGCGCCATCTAGAGGAGACCTGATTCAAGCATAAAACAAAAACTATTCATTTTTTATCTTTCCATCTTATTTTTAATGTAAGACTTTTTAATGGTGTCAGCAATCTCCATTTAACCTATTTAGCTGTGCAGAACAGTTCATTGTTCACTGAATGTTATAAACTAGCATTTGTATTCAGATTATCTTACATTTATTATTGTACCAGTAAACACTAATTTGTAGCGCAATTGTTTTACCGTTTACTGCACTTTAAGCGTGTCACACATCAGACGTGAATGGCTGTGCTGCAGCTAATGAACTGAAGTCTCGCAAAGATACAAGTCTTTCTTTACAAGAAAACTGAATTTAAAACCAGAATATATATAGAATATATTGAAATAAATTAGGTTAAATATTTAAATCGTGTTTCCAATGTTAAGGGTATGTTAAGGGTTAGGAGTTGGTTAGGACAATAATTAAGTGTATACAATTAAACAACTATATATTTCTTTAAAATATAATAACATACACAATAGCAAGCGCTATTAAAATAATACATACATAAATACAATAAATAAATAAAATAATACAATATATATATATATATATATATAGGGTCCTAGAAATGCGGTCCTAGAAATGCGGTCCTGAAACTGCAGCCTCCGGTTGTGCAGGAATACCCTTCTCACAAAAACAGCTACAACTGATAACAGACAGCTGCAGCGGGTACTGCGAGTCGTCTTGAGGTAATAAAATATGATGAAATTCATATTTTGTGTTAAATTATTTACATATGTGGCAAGTAGCTGTATAATGAGCAAGATCATTTCACAGTGGGGTCTTGTATCACCCTGAAAATGTTTCTTTTTACATAAAAATCTAGGGATGTATCGAAATGTAAATCCTTGGCTGAAACTGAAACTGCTTTGTAATAATTATTTATTATTTTATTAATTAATATAGTCATTTTGTAAGACTTTTTAATTTGAATAATATTAATGATACTGAATAAAAAAAATCACAAGCCAACTTTTATAAGCCACAGATATAACTTTTTTTTTTTTTTTGACTAATTATCAAAATAATGTATAGTCCTACAAAGCTATTATTATCAGAGCATGTGAGCAGATACCGCCACGACAGGGTAGCGTCATTTTACCAGCGTTGTCCAGTACAGCAGTACTACAGCATGTTACAGCACAGTATGCGACGCTATTGCAAACAGGAACAAGTACACATGGACATTTGAGCGGTCTTTGTATTTCCATTGAGCATAAGCGGTACACGAGTGGAGCATTCATATGTGCCGTGAGCAACTCAACGGAACACACATTCATAGAGCGGAATATTGAGCGGAGCGTCACACATTGAGTGGTGTGCGCTGAATACTGCCGCACTGCGCGGCAGATATTTTTCGGCGCGACAACACAAAAACAAGGCATTTGTTGGATTCAGTGAGGATATAATTACTGATTATAATTACTCATACTGTCTTTTTACATATTGCGTTGCGACGCGCTGCATAAACATAACACCATGTCTGCATTTGTGATCGTAAAAACGACAAACAAGCACAGTGTTGTAAATATAACTTGCCCACTGCTTTTTAGTTTTGTACTCATTTGGAAGGCCAAACAAAGTACTTCAGCTTTCGCAACGAAACACGCAGCGAGAATAAAAGTTATGCCTTCAGTGATGTAGATTTGTGGGGCCGTGTTTGAATGAGCTGTTTTAGGAAGGCATGGTCTTAACTTTTATAAAGAATATCTCTTTGGACTTGAGACTTTAATCTTTGCAACTTTACAGATCTTACATTTGCATAAACAGATTGTAACACATATCAAACATGGTAGGGAAAATGACACCATCACTAAAGGGAACCCCCAAGAGGTCTGTTTCAGATTTAAAGCCATAAAAATTGTACAACAATATCTCAAATTTGGGGACAGACAGACGAGAATTGAGATATAGATTACACTTCAAAAGGCTAATTGATTAAATATGAGGGCTGCAAGTTTCAAAGTAAGGTACTACACCACTTTGTTTGAATGGCAGAGTTTCGTCTGATATATACAAACTTGTGACATTCACAGTGTTTCAGTGTCTGCATATGAGGATGAGCTTCAATCTCTAGAGCTGCTCTAAGAGTTGCTTTACAAACGTTTTGCTGTTTCATTTGGGAAAAAAAAACTCTTGTCAAATACACACTATAACTAAAGTAAAATCTAAAGAAATTATGAAAAATGCATTACTGTTGTATACTAAAATATAATTATCAAAGTAATGTTATTATTGTTTAAGGAATATACAACCAAGGAATTTTTTAATTAATTAATTTGTAATTAATTTGTACAGTTCTGTTATGCAGCATCTTACTTGACAATAATGCAATGTTTTGTTGCAAAATAATTATATTCTGAGATGTCTTTGGTTCACAGAAGTGACAGAAATGGAGTGGTGATATTTTCCCCATTAAACTGAGGTTCTGGAGCGTTTTTTCTAACCCTATTATTTGTATGTATAATGTCAAATTCTTTCATTAAATAAAATTCAATTAGAATAAGACGACACTGTAGGGCTGTTACAAATCAGATGACATTAGTATCAACAATATTAATGTTTGCACTGCAGAAGTGGAACAGAAACAGACAAAAGAGGTGGCATGCATTTACTCTGCAATTAGTGTAAATGCAGCGAGTAATTTATTCAGCCGATTCATTCAAATGGCTGATTTATTCCGAGAACAAAGCATGCGATTGTCTTTGTGAATGGGTCATTGAGTCATTGTCTCACGTGATTGAGTATTGAATTACCTCTGTAGGTTACTCAGAGACTTGTTTGTTCTCTGGCCTTGGTTTGGAACTACTTTTGTTGGTAAAGTAGATCAAAAACTGACAGTAATGTGACATTAGGCTAGCCCTGTATTTTTGTCCTTTTTTTCTTCATTGACATAAACAATAAAGCTAATGTTGTTGCTGTAACGGAGTGAATGAGACGAGAGGCGAGCGGATCCACTTGCGAGCTTTTATTAAAGGGACGAGACAGATACATGGTCGAACAGGCAGGGTCAAACAACAATGGCAGGCGGGTATAACGAAGGCGAAGCACAATAGAAGACCGTGAAACAGGCGAGGGTCGATCCGAGGCGAACGTAATCCGTAAGGGGCTGAGCGAGGAGAATAAACCAATAACACGAGCGAGAGTCCAGTGGGCAGGCGGCCAACAGTCGAAACGGGGAAGCCAGGCGAGGGAACTAAACACAGGGAACTAAACACAGGGAACTAGGAAACTGGGAAACTAGGAAACTAGGAACGCGAACAAAGGAAAACACAACAACAATACTCCGTGGCTTGTAAGGGGAGAGACCGGGGCTTTTATAGCGCCACTGATTGGTCGCAGGTGTAGACCAAATCAGCGCACTGCATGATGGGGAATGTAGTCCGGGATGTAGAATAACAGTCTGTGTGCGAGGATAAGGTGAGAGCGACATCTGATGGTGAGCGGTCCGCTGAACACCGACAAGATTCATAGCCCCCAAGGAGCGGCTTCCAGACGCTCCAACCGAAAAACAGTCCTGGGGAGCAGTGGGAGGGCCAGGAGACTGAGGCAGAACCGGCAGGGCAGAAGCCTTCCAGGGCGGAGCCGGAGGCGGAGCAGGAGGCGCAGGAGCCCTCCAGGACGGAGCCGGAGGCGGAGCAGGAGGTGCAGGAGCCCTCCAGGGCGGAGCAGAAGGCGGAGCAGAAGCCCTCCAGGGCGGAGCAGGAAGCGGAGCAGGAGGTGCAGGAGCCCTCCAGGGTGGAGCCGGAGGCAGAGCAGGAGGCGCTGGAGCCCTCCAGGGCGGAGCAGGAACCCGCGTCCTAGACTGGGACCTGGGGAGAACAGGGACAGAGGTGGCAGACAGAATGAGGGGAGAAGCAGAGAGTTTGAGGAAGAACGCCGCCTCCCTAGGAGGATCTACAGCCGAAGCTGACACCTCAGGAGGCATTGGCGCGGCTTCTCCGACCGAAGAGAGCTCTGGAGCAGGCTTGTGATCAGACGGGAGCTCTGGAGCAGGCTTGTGACCAGGCGGGAGCACTGGAGCGGGTTTGTGACCAGGCGGGAGCACTGGAGTGGGCTTGTGACCAGGCGGGAGCACTGGAGCGGACTTGTGAACAGACGTGACCTCCGAAGAGAGCTCTGGAGCAGGCTTGTGATCAGACAGGAGCTCTGGAGCAGGCTTGCACCAGGCGGGCACTGGAGCTGGCTTGTGACCAGGCGGGAGCACTGGAGCGGGCTTGAGAACAGACGTGATCTCAGGAGCGGACTTGTGAAAAGACGTGACCTCCGGAGCGGACTTGTGAACAGACGTGATCTCCGGGGGGGACTTGTGAACAGACGTGACCTCCGGGGTGTAGTGTGCGGCCCACATACTGAGAATGGTGATCGCCATCACACTGGCAGACCTGATGTACAAGGCTCTGGGCGGCCGTGACAAGGCTCTGGGCGATCAGACGACTTGACTCTGGGCGTTCTTGATCGCAGACGTGACTTGACTCTTGGGCGGTCAGATCAGACGCGGACTTGACCTCTTGGGCGGTCAGACGAGACGTAACTTGACTCTGGGCAGTCAGATGAGACGTGACTTGACTCTGGGTGGTCAGACAAGACATGGTGAGGCTCTGGACAGATAGACGAGACGTATAAGCGGGGCTCTGGAAGGTCAGACGAGACGGGACTTGGCTCTGGAACAGCAGCAATAACTTCACTTGGCTCATGAAGATCAGCTGTGGTTTGACTTGGTTCGTGGAGATTGACTGTGACCTGACTTGATTCGTGAAAATCGGTTGTGGCTTGGCCTGGCTTGTGAGGACCAGTGGTGAACTGACTTGACTCTTGGAGATCAGCAGTGACTTGACTTGGCTCGTGAAGATCAGTAGTGACCTGATTTGACTCATGGAGATCAGTGGTGACTTGACTTGGCTCATGGAGATCAGCAGTGACTTGATCTGACATGTGAAGACCAACGGTGACTTGACCTGGCTTGTGAAGATCAGTAGTGAATTGATTTGGCTCATGAAGATCAGCAGTAACTTGACTTGGTTTGTGATGACCAGCTGTAACTTGGCTTGGTTCATGGAAATCAGCTGTAACGTGACTTGACTCAGGAACAACATGGCTTGACTCAGGAACAACAGCTGTAACGTGACTTGACTCAGGAACAACATGGCTTGACTCAGGGGCACAGCTGTGACTTGAATCGTGGGGCTGTAGCTGTGACTTGGCTTGACTCATGGAGAACAGCTGTATCTTGGCTTCTAGGGAACAAGCTGTGCTTGGCTTGATTCATGGGGAACAACTGTGTCCTTGCTTGACTCATGGAGAACAACAGCTGTAGAAAACAGCAGCTTTGGTTTGACCTTTGACTTGTTGTTTCTGACTTGACTCTGTTGCTTGACCGGACTTGGAAGCTTGACCGGACTTGGAAGCTTGACTTGACCCTGGAGCTTGACTTGACCCTGGGGTAGCAGCCGCGACGTGACTTGACCCTGGGGTAGCAGCCGTGACGTGAAGGAGCGCCATTTTGGCTGCCCATACAGCTATTAGGGGTGAATCCAGCACGTGGGCCATCATGACCACAGGTGGCATCCGAGTGCTGACCACAGGTTCTGGAATGGCGGCCATCTTGTGGAGTGGCTTGGAGACGGCGGCCATCTTGTGAACTGGCTCTGGCGTGGCGGCCATCTTGGCGACAGGCTCTGGCGTGGCGGCCATCTTGTGCAGTGGCTCATAACGCTGGGGTGAGACTTTGCTTGACTTGAGAGATACAGCTGTAGCTTTACGTGACACAGGAGACAGTTGCAACTTGGTTGGACTCAGAAACTAGACTTAACTCAGGAAACACAGCTGCAACTTGACTTAAGTTGGAAACTTGACTTGACTCAGGAAACACAGCTGCAACTTGACTTGACTTGGAAACTAGACTTAACTCAGGAAACACAGCTGCAACGACTTAACTTGGAAACTTGACTTGACTCAGGAAATACAGCTGTAACTTGACTGGACCCGGAAACTTGACTCAACTCAGGAAACACAGCTGCAACTTGACTTAACTTGGAAACTTGACTTGACTCAGGAAACACAGCTGCAACTTGACTTGACTTGGAAACTTGACTTGACTCAGGAAATACAGCTGCAACTTCATCTGGCTCTGGTATGGCAGCTGGGATGTGACGGAGCTCTGTTTTCGCCGCCATGTTGTGAACGGGCTCTGCCATCGCTGCCATCTTGTGAGCACGCACCGGCGTCGCCGCCATCTTGCGAATGGGCACCGCAGTCGCCGCCATTTTGTGCACGGGCTCTGTTGTCGCCACCATGGTATGAACGCGCCCCGACGCGGCCGCCATTTTGCAAATAGGCACCGCTGTCGCCGCCATTAGAGCAATGCTATCCATTGCTGTCGTCATTGCTTGAGCGCGCTCCAGCGTGGCCGCGTTTCCACGAGTGAGCCAAGCGGCCAGCGGTTAATTTTTGCACTGCAGAAGTGGAACAGAAACAGACAAAAGAGGTGGCATGCATTTACTCTGCAATTAGTGTAAATGCAGCGAGTAATTTATTCAGCCGATTCATTCAAATGGCTGATTTATTCCGAGAACAAAGCATGCGATTGTCTTTGTGAATGGGTCATTGAGTCATTGTCTCACGTGATTCAGTATTGAATTACCTCTGTAGGTTACTCAGAGACTTGTTTGTTCTCTGGCTTTGGTTTGGAACTACTTTTGTTGGTAAAATAGGTCAAAAACTGACAGTAATGTGACATTAGGCTAGCCCTGTATTTTTGTCCTTTTTTTCTTCATTGACATAAACAATAAAGCTAATGTTGTTGCTGTAACAGAGTGAATGAGACGAGAGGCGAGCGGATCCACTTGCGAGCTTTTATTAAAGGGACGAGACAGATACATGGTCGAACAGGCAGGGTCAAACAACAATGGCAGGCGGGTATAACGAAGGCGAAGCACAATAGAAGACCATGAAACAGGCGAGGGTCGATCCGAGGCGAACGTAATTCGTAAGGGGCTGAGCGAGGAGAATAAACCAATAACACGAGCAAGAGTCCAGTGGGCAGGCGGCCAACAGTCGAAACGGGGAAGCCAGGCGAGGGAACTAAACACAGGGAACTAGGAAACTGGGAAACTAGGAAACTAGGAACGCGAACAAAGGAAAACACAACAACAATACTCCGTGGCTTGTAAGGGGAGAGACCGGGGCTTTTATAGCGCCACTGATTGGTCGCAGGTGTAGACCAAATCAGCGCGCTGCATGATGGGGAATGTAGTCCGGGATGTAGAATAACAGTCTGTGTGCGAGGATAAGGTGAGAGCGACATCTGATGGTGAGCGGTCCGCTGAACACCGACCAGATTTGTAACAGTTGCTACATTTTACTTTTGTTGATCCTGTACACAAACCACAATTCGTTAAAACCACAATTTTTATATCTGTTGCTGAGCCACAAACTGCTGGTAAAGCAGGTAAAAACTGAATTAGATTAGACTACAAAGAAGGGTCCTGATTGTTAAGCCCTGATAAATAAATTTTACTTGTCTTGCAGTTCCTTGCTTTCTTGCTAAGCATTTTGTATATTGAATTTATTTATTTATTTATTTATTCCTTCCTTCCTTCCTTCCCAGAAATATGCAAGTGCTAAAAGTGTGGAGAAGGTTTTTAAACTGGACCATTACCTACTACGCTACATCAGTGAATGTAAAAAAGCAAATTCACACTTGAACAAAGTTCTTTCTGCACTCTCCAGCACCTTCGAGATCAACATTGAGTCTGAAGAGCTGGTGGTGGTGAGAGACCAGGCTGCTGAAGATGTTCATCTCCAGAAGGAATGGGAATTTTTGGTACAAAACATGTTTGAGAATTTAAAGTCATGCTATATCATCCATGCTATGTCCTCCAAAGTGAGAACCTAAAAATCTATTATGAAGATTTTTCATGCTTAACTGTTGTGGTCGGAGAAAAACAAGAAGTGGAGAAAAATGTAAAATTTCTAAGTGGCTTGCAGGACAAACAACAGATTCAACAAGAGTGTCGCATATCTGAGAAACAATTTAACCTCATCAAGGAGCATTTTGAGCTGTACATAAAGACTTATTTACCGGCGTTGAAGATCACACAGGAACGTGCAGGTGTTCTCCTTCTGAAGGGTCCCGAGAAAGAAGTCCATGAAGGTGAAAAAGAGCTTTTAAAATTAGCAGAAGGAATCAAAGAGAAGAGGATCCCATCACATCATGCTCTTATGACCTTCTTGGAATCAAGTGGTTGTATACAGTACTTTCAAAACCGATTTCAGCAGAGCCTCCGCAGCCCAGTTATACTTGAGACTTCAGGTTCAGATCTTCTTCTGTTGAGTCTGTCTGATGGAGCTCTAGAGGAGGCGGCTGCTGCCGTGCAGAGAGACGTGTGTTTGGAGACTGTGCGCCTGGAAGACACTCATATATCATCTGCGTTTACTAAACTGAAGGAGGATTTGAGTGAAGCCACCAGGCAGGCCAATTGTAAATGTGTTAAAGTGGAGCTTAAATACCTGGATGAATCAGGTTTTAAACCCAAAGTGCAACTGGTGGGCTACACTACTGAAGTTAATACACTGAAGAACATTGTACTGCAATACAAAAGAAACCATCAGAACCATCATGCCTCACTGACTCTTCCCAGGCCAGAAATGGCAGAGCACTTCTCTGAGATCCTGGCAATGGCCGGCGTGAAGAAGAGCAGTGTAGTAATAAAGCCAACATGTTCACCTTCCCCATGCGTCCACCTCACAGGACCTCTCTGTGAAGTGGAGGATTTGAAGGACAGCCTTAAGTCATTTCTTCAGAGTCTTGCCACAAAACGATTTGAAGTTAAAGGACCTGGAGTTCAACAGTTTTTTCAAGGTGAAGGTGCAGAGACTTTGAAATTTGGAAGGAGGTCTTCTGCGGTTTTGATACTGCCCATCGATGAAGAGCATAAAATATCCAAATACACAAGCTATATCAGTCTCCAGAGCCTACCATTTACTGCACCTTCTCAAGACGTTCTGGACTTCATGGATTCAATGGACAATGAGATACACATTAAAGTTGTGGTTGGAAGACTTGAGCAACAACAGGAAAGGCTGACAAACTTATGCTTATTTCAGATTACTTTGCTGATAAGAGATACTCCACCCAAAAATGAAAATCCAGATAAATATAACTTTCTTTCTTCAGATGAACATAAATAAAGATTTAGTAAAATAGACCAGTATTTATGTCATACGTCTCAAGCAGCACTATTGAGTAATTTTTATGATTTGCATTGATACAGGCAGATGTGTTTGTTGCTCCAATGATCCAAACAAACATGACCTCAACCTTGATTGGATCATCCCTGTTGAATAAAGCAGGACAGCAGCTTCAAAATAACTTCAACAATGCCAAGGGATGTCACACTCTTATGCCTGGAGAAGTGCTGGAGGTGGACGCGACACCAGCGTTGGGATGCTCCAAGGTTTTATTCATAGAATGTGCACCAAAAGGAAATAAGCTCATCAGTGAAAAAGTATGACAATAAAACAGGCTTGAATGTGTGTTTTGATAAGATTTAATAGATGGGAAAATTGTAGTTTTTCCATTGGATCTATAATGTTAATTTTGATGTCTTAATCTTGTCTTAGGCACTTCGCTCTGGACTTGGCCAAGTTTTTGAGCTATGTGAGCAAAACTCTTGGGGTTCGGTTGCATTGCCAATAATTGGACCCGGCATAGTGCTGTCAATGTCTGTCAAAGGCTCGGTTAATATTCTTACTCATGAGATCTGTGAATTTTTATCTGGACCCACTGGTCATCTGCACACCATTTATATCCCAATAATGTCTAATTACCCTCAATCTGAAGAGGTAAGCTAACATACATACTCTATGCAATAAGGTTTATTGCGGTGATGTTTATTCCTAACCTTATTTTTAAATATTTTGCAGATGTTCCAGAGAGTGTGTGGGAAGCTGAATGCAAAAATGGTGGATGACAGAGGGCAAGGCAAGATTTAAGAAATATTTATTATATTCATTGGCCTTGTTATTTTGTACAGAAGTAGAGCATGCTCACTTACAGGTCAGCTATAATAACTTATAAACATGCTATAGCGAATTGTGACACTATAACACAGTCATGTCATATACATGATGCTGTATTAAAAATGTTAAATTAGTCAATAAGAATCAAATGTCAGAATGACACTCATAATACGTTTTATTGGGAAAAAAGAACTTGTCCACACAAGGGATTTATTGTGGCATTGGAAAATCCCAAACTTGTCCAAACCTGCCAAGGTTTCTTACATATGTACTCATCTTTCACTGTCACTACAGCTCTGTTTCACTCACTGACCTCTGACCTTGATGAGATCATCATGGCAGTAGGTGGGATTAAACTCCATCTAGTGTTTGGAGACATCACTAATGAGACTACTGATGCCATCGTGAACACCACTAACTTTGAGGACTTCCAGACAGCTGGTATTCACACAGATCTCTTAATAAAATAACCAAAACATTCTTGACACTATTTCGACCATAAGAATTTTTTTTTTTTTTTTAACTTATTCATCACAGGAGTGTGTAAAGACATCCTTACTATGGCAGGCCCTCAAATCCAGGCTCAGCTAACAGGCAGTAAGAAAAATTAATTATAGCATATTTTATAAAATTAGCTTTTGATTTTAGCACATATATGACTATATTTTTGTCAAGTAAGTTCGAATACAGTATAAAATTCCTCTGTGTGCAATTATCTAAAAAATTTCGAGCAAAGTTTAGTAGAATTGATACATAGACCAATTTAATTTACTCTGGTATGGGATTATTTTTGTGCCAATAAGAATGAACGTAACTTTGTAAAACTAAACGTAACTTTCCAAGAAACAATCAAAAATATGCCATTGCAAAAGAAGAAAAACACAATGAAAATGAAAAAATGAACTCAGTCGAACGAATTTAACATGCTCTTCAAATATGCTTCATTCTTTGTTAATGATTTTCAAAGAATCGTTTTCGCGAATCATGGATTCTGAATGCGTTGCCACAGCTTTTTACGCTTCGCAAATTTTCGTTTGCTGTTTTGGCACAAACCTCTCGTGGGGGCGGGCTTAACAGCGATCTACTCTGATTGGCTAATGAGCTTTTGATGGACAGTTGCTCTCTGACCTGGAATCACAGACGGTGACGTCAGTGGCGCGCATATTGCGGTGTGCAATACGTCGTGCTTTGTTTATATTAAGTATTAATGTTATTAGTATTTCACCTACGGTCGTCTCTTAGTTTCTAAAGATGAGCTCCCAGGAGAGACACGGAGCGGCATCATCTTCCACCTCAGCTTGTCCCTCAGGGCAGCTTGAAGTAAGTTCGTGTTGCTAAAGTAACGTTAATCAATAACATCGATAAAAGTTTTATTCATGTACAGTGTGCAACAGTTCTGATAGTTTCTATAAACAAAGCACGACGTATTGCACACCGCAACAACTTTCCAATATGCGCGCCACTGACGTCACCGTCTGTGGAAGCCTCTGGAAGCCATTTTTTTCTGAAAATATTGTACAACCGTACAATCGTGTGCCAGAAGGGAGACTGTTGTGCATTGTTTACAGCGACCGGAGAGTCGCAGTGCAACAAATCACCAGCAGCTTTAATAGTGGTGACCAAGCCAATGTGTTACAGCACACAGTCCATCACACCTTCTGCGTATGGGCCTGTGTAGCCCAGAGGACGTGCTAACTGAAAATTGTCTGTCATTGACTAAATATTTTTTATCAATGAAAGAAAAATCTGAAGGCCGTCCGTCACTTTAACAGATTACACTGAGGGTGATCTATTGCAGGGGTGCCCAACCCTGTTCCTGTAGATCTACCTTCCTGCAGAGTTCAGTTCCAACCCTGATCAAACACACCTGTCTGTAATTATCAAGCGCTCCTTCAGATTCTAATTAATTGGTTCAGCTGTGTTTGATCAGGGTTGAAGCTGAACTCTGCGGGAAGGTAGACTCTAGGAACAGAGTTGAGCACCCCTGATCTATTGTAATTTCCACCTGTCCAGTTGGTGGCGAGTGCGCTCCAGTGTAGCAGCACAGCAATGGATCCAGAACCAAAACGAAACTGTCACGACTGTTTCGCTATGCGTTTCATTACACACAGGCGAGTACCCAGAAGCTACAACAATTTATCACGCCACTTTAAAGAGCACCAAAACAGTATTTATTGCTTGATTTTCCTAAAAAATTGGACAGAATTTGAAATCTGAGACTTTGTTTCATATCAAAAGCAACACAATGCTTAGCCTATTGCGATTTATTGGATGGTAGATGCACATGTATTGTTCATTCATCATCTGAAAACAGCATTGACCAGAGGATTGATTGGGATTCGTGAATCATTATTGGTTCATAAAAATTAGAATATATTAAAATCGCTGTTACTATGGGGTGTTGTCACGGATTGGTCAGGTTCTACAGCCACTCACACACAACGTTCACTCTCCCCTGAATACTAATCACCGGCACCTGAAGTCAATCACCGCATACACATAAAAACACGCACCACTCACCAGTCATTGTCCGGGCTCGTTCATACGAAGCGGACTCCTTGCGAGATTCTCTCCAAGTTCACGATTACTAAACTTACCTGAAAATACTTACCATTGTCTCTGTTCCATTTCAGTCTGCCTTGTTCATCCGCAACCATTCCGTGGTGTGTGTGCCGTAAGTTCTGTCATCCGTCAGCGATCTGTGTGTGTGTGTAACAGGTGTGGTGTTGAACATGAAAAGTTATACAGTCTCATCTGTTCATCTGTTCTCTTTACAATAAATGCATAAACCTATATTGTCCTGTAGGTTCATAATTAAAAATGAAAATGTCAACAAAAACAAAAGAAAAAATTAAATGTGTTTTTATAATTAAAATATGAAAATTAAAATGATGGGTAATCATAGATTATGACGGAATTTTTATGACCCTGTCCATCAAAATGACAGACAATGTTAAAGTCTAGCGTGTAGCTGAAGACCTATAGCCATGTCCACATGCTAACTGCACATCATCGGCAACAACACATGAAATGGGCCCAAGATCATTGAGATCGGAGTGTGGCTATGGTTCCTGGATGCAGTGTTGGGTGGACACAAGCCAGTTATTCAGTGGGCGATGTTTTCTTTAGGTCCCATTTCCCAGTAGCACAGTTCCTGATAGTTTTCAGCTATCTGAACATTCATAGAAATTGTGTTCCCTGCCAGTAATGGGCATTACCAACAGGATATGCAATGCACCACCTCATCTGTGTATACCAATGTATAATGTGTGATCTTACACTATCCCCTTATATATATATCCTCTCTAGCTTGGGTAGCAAGTGGGCAGATCTTTACAACCCTGCCAGGATACTTCCCATGTAAGACAATCATGCATGTATGTGGAGAGAGTGACCCTGCTGTTATCAAAACCTTGGCAAAAAAAATAGTGGTTCAATGTGAGAGGGGCCGCTACAGGTCTGTGGCCATTCCTGCAATCTGTGCTGGTCAGTCGCTTCTTTATTACTTACCTATTCTGACCTTTAAACACATTTTAAGATAAGATTTTGACAAGCCAAAATGATGCTTGTCTAACAAACTTTTTAATCTAGTTGAATTAAGATTAGAATCTTACCTAATTCTGCTCTTTATTTCCATGATTGGAATCTCCTCAAATTAATATATGAATTTTCATAATAATACATTTCATAACAAACCCAAATATCCTATCTGGATGGAAAATGTGTAAGTTAGTAATTTTCAGATCCATAATCAAATGCAAAAATAGTCCATTTGGTCCACTTACCCTGGCTTTGGTGCTTTGCTCAAGGGCTCTTCAATCATGGCTATTGAATGTGGAAGAGAGGAGTGTATTTAGTTTTCATCCAAGTATAATTGCTTAGTATCTAATTTAAAACATAAATGAATGGAATTGGCATCATAAATGTGAGATGTAAGGTGAATTTGTGGACTTTCCAGGACAAGGAGGTTTGGACCCCAGTGTGGTGGCCAAGTCCATTCTAGAAGGAATAAAGAATGGTATACAAGGAGTGAATCTTCAACATCTCAAAAATATTTGCATCATTCTGCTGAAGATAAATGTTTTCCTGAAGTTCAAAGCAATGGCACTGCAAATCTTTGGTGTTGGGTCACTGCTGACAGGTGAGCATAAATCTATGAAAATAGATTCCATCTCATGCATTGTAAAATAGGTTTTACACTGTTTTCACAAGATGTTCATTGTCAATTATGCACTTTTACCTTCTTCAGCTCCTGCACCACTTGTACCTACCAGTGCAACTACTAGAGGGCGCAGTACAACCAGTAGCAGGGACAGGGCTTTAACTAGATCAAGCAGATCTCATTCCTTACCGGGCAATATTGATTTGAGCTCTCTAGTGACATCTTTGCCTGACACAGAAAGCAGAGCTGCATTTCTAATCATTGGTCACACCAGTAATGATGTTTCTGATGCCTGTAGAGAACTTCAGTGGGCATATGACAGCCAGTGCTTCACACACACTTTCTTTCCTGATGATATTAGACGCCTCACTCAAGATGAACTGGACCAGCTGCTCTCTAAAGTGAATTCACTAAACCTGCAGTTGGATACAAGCAGCTCTGACAGATGGGTAGTAAAAGGGCTGAAGGATGGAGTGAATGAGGTGGTTGGACTGATACAAGATGCTCTTCGCAGACAGGTAAGAAAGACAACGGGTTACGTTCTAGACATTCACCTGAGCATGTAATGCATATAATTTGCATTTAACATAAGTAAATATAATGCATATAAAATTAAATATAATTGTGAGCTAATCACCAAAGCATATAATGCATATAGTTTGCATTTAAAACAATTAAATATAACAGGTATAATTACATATCATTTTGAGCCAATTACTTGAGCATAATTTGCATTCAATATATTTAAATATATAATTACATTTTTAGCTAATCACCTGAGTATATAACAAATACTGTATAATTTGTATTAATTATAATAAATATTTGTTTTTGTGGTTTATATGTTGCATTAAAAATACAAATCACTAACTTACTACAAATAAATATTGCATTTCATCATGTTTATTTGCAAAATCCTTTAGTCAGAATGCAAGGTAAGGTAAACAGTAACAGAATTAAGTCCAATCAGGCAATCAAAATAAAACAGCTATCCAACTATCAGTAATCCAATAATGCAGGCACAATGGTGTAAAGTGGAGTTTGGGTTTTGTTTCTTGTTCTTTGTTTTCATGTTCATGTTTTTGTATTCGGGTTTATTCTGACATCCTTAACTTCGATAATGCTTACAAATGTGTTTTTAGAACAGTAAAAGTGTTTTTACTGTAGTCGCAATGTTATATTGAGTCACATAATTTATCATAAAACACTGATAAAAGCATATATAACCCCACTTTATTAGTATTTAAATAGTATATGTTTATGTTGAACATTATTCTTGTTCAGATGGTGCTGTATTAAGCAGTATATGAAACGTGTTTCTGTTGCTCATGAAAACACTTTTGAAAAGTCTCTGTATTTGACAAATATTGCATTTAATTCACTTTATCTGTGATAGAGCATGCAAACACCGTGAGAGCTTCACTAGCGAGAGCAGAAAGTGTCAGACTTGATGCCTCCATTTTCAACTCCACCCGCGACTGCTCTCGGCTACTCTCGTTGATCGCCGTCTGTAGCCGTAGTTCAAGTCGAACACACCTGTTGTTTATCTTAGTCATGTGTCTTGTTTCTCATTGGTTAGTTTTTGTCATGTGAGCTTCATTGTTTGGTATAAATAGCCCTCATGTAGCTATGGTCTTTGGTTGTGTATGAATGTTGGTAACTTGGTGTTGGTGAGTTTATGTTTCTGTTCATACCTAGTCAAGTCTGCTCATGCTAAGTCAAGTCTGTTTCAAGTCAAGTCTTCATTTGTCTGTCTTCTGGATTTTACACTCTTTTCTAGTGGTGGGTAGAGCAAGGCTTCGTGAAACATTGAAACAGTCGAAGCAAATGTGCTGAAGCTTCAAAACGATTCGAAACTCTATGGGTTACACCTAGTGGTAATTTTCAAGTATTGCACTGAAATAGCCTTAACAATGAATCAGTTCAGCGAATTGATGAATTACAACGTATATGTTGTGCCTGCTGTGTCACGTCAGTTGGAGCGGTTGGAGCACTCAACCAGCATGTTGTCAAAGGCTGTCACCTTAGGATTGAATCCTGGGTGAAGCATGTATACAGTTATAATAAACATTTATAAGTTTTGTTTTTATTGTGCTGTCCTTGTAATGTATTGTAACTTCTGTCTGACAACTCATTGAATTCTTTGTGAATAAACGTCCCGGTTACTTATGTAACCTTGGTTCCCCGAGGGAACGAGATGCTGCGTCCGGAGAACGCTTTGGGAACGCCCTTGGCGGAACCACGCTCCGAATGAATGTGTAATCTAACCAATGAGAAAGCGGGATGTCACGGGCGGGTGACGTCATCGACCAGGAAGCATAAAAGCATGTGCGAAGCCGGCCGGCGTCAGCTTCGTGGATGAAGCGAGCGCTCGGCAGGGATGCCGGAAGGATGGACCGAGACGCAGCGTCTCGTTCCCTCGGGGAACCAAGGTTACATAAGTAACCGGGACGTTCCCCTTCAGGAACTCAAGCTGCGTCCGGAGAACGCTTTGGGAAGGAGATGCCCACGCCACCAGACTTCCAAATCCCTGCCTAGTGGAAGAGCTAGGGCAGGAGGACAGAAGAGCCGGGAGTGGCTCGGACATCAAGGTTGTAAAACCTTACAAAGGTGAGGGGCGTGGACCATCCCGCAGCATTACAGATGTCCTGTATTGGGACACCTGCAGAAAAGGCCTTAGAGGCGCCCAAAGCGCGTGTTGAATGAGCCTTAACCCCCAAAGGTGAGGGGAGGTCAGAGGACTCGTAAGCCGTAGATATAGCATCTACAATCCATCTACTCAAAGTTTCTTTTGAAGCAGGAGACCCCTTCTTAGGGGGGCCATAGCAGACGAACAGCTGTTCCGATTTACGCCACAGGGCAGCTCTGTGGACATAGGCATCTAAGGCACGTACAGGGCACATACAATTTAGCTTCTGCTGGTCAGGCTCCCGAAAGGGAGGAGGACAAAAGGCCTGGAGCACAACCGGCTGTGGTGGGTGGGTGGGGACCTTAGGGACATACCCTGGTCTAGGGTAAAGAAAGGCTTTGATATTGCCTGGAGAAAACTCTAAATGAGAAGGGGCCACAGAAAGGGCCTGCAGGTCCCCAACCCGCTTAAGGGAAGTGGGGACACGGGGTCATGTCGGAGGCCTCAGCCTCAGTACACCGCGGAGGAAAAGTATAACCAGGGGGTTCTTACCCACTGAAATACCATCAAGAGGGGCGTGGTAGGCCGAGATTGCCGCCACGTAGACCTTCAGGGTGGAGTGGGCTAACCCTGTGGAGAAACGAGCCTGCAAAAACTCCAGTACTGTACCAACTGGGCAGTTAGCTGGGTCTTGCTGGCGCTCTCCACACCATGAAGTGAAAAGCTTCTACTTCAGGGCATATAGTTTCCTCGTAGAGGGAGCTCTGGATTGGAGGATGGTCTCCACAACCTCAGTTGAGAGACCGGAATCTATGAGTTGTGCCCCCTCAGGGGCCACACCCACAGCTTCCACAACTCCGGACGGGGGTGCAGGATGGTGCCCCCCGCTTGTGAGAGGAGATCCCTCCTGACGGGGATCTCCCAAGGAGAGCCGTCGAGGAGAGATATCAGGTCCGAGAACCATACTCGGCCCGGCCAGTACGGGGCTACTAATAGTAGGCTGACCCCGTCCCGGCGTACTCTCTCCAGAACTCCTGGGAGCAGAGCGATCGGGGGAAAGGCGTACAGACGAAGCCTCGGCCACGTCTGTACCATAGCATCCAGCCCCAGGGGAGCTGGATGAACTAGAGAGAACCAGAGGGGACATTGTGCATTCTCCCTCGTGGCAAAGAGATCTAATTGGGCTCGCCCAAAGATCTCCCATATCTGCTTCACCACCTCTGGGTGAAGCATCCATTCCCCGGGCCTCGGCCCCTGTCTCGACAGGATGTCTGCTCCCCACATTCAAATGCCCAGGAATGTGAACTGCTCGAAGGGAGAGGAGTTTGTCCTGGGACCACACAAGGATCTGGTGCGCCAGCTTGTATAAGGGGCGCGACCGCAGACCTCCTTGGTGGTTGATGTAATAAACCACCGCTGTGCTGTCGGTGCGAACCAGCACATGGTGATCTCTGAGGTCTGGGAGGAAGTACTTCAGCGCTCGAAATACGGCCAGCATCTCGAGGCAATTGATGTGCCAACTGAGATGATGACCCGTCCACAGACCTTGGGCGGGGCAACCACTCATGACCGCCCCCCACCCAGTGAGGGATGCATCTGTCGCTAGCGTCACGCGGCGGCAAGGAACTCCCAAAGTCGGGCCCTGATTTAGGAACCACGGCTTCTTCCACATGTCTAAGGCACGTAGCCCTCTGCGCGTGACCTTGATCATGCGGAGCGGGTTTCCCCTCGGGGAGAACCCCTTTGATTTGAGCCACCACTGCAGGGGTCTCATGTACAGCAGGCCAAAAGTAATCACGTTGGACGCTGCTGCCATCAGACCCAATAGTTGTTGAAACTGTTTGACAGTGAGTGACCGGCCCTGCTTGACTCTCTTGACTGCGGTGAGGATCGACGCTATCCGAGCAGGGGACAAACGTGCCTGCATCGTGGTCGAATCCCACACCACGCCCAGATAAGTGGTCCTCTGTAATGGAGAAAGCACACTTTTCTTGGCATTTAGTCTTAACCCCAACGTTTTCATGTGGGCGAGAACGACATCTCGATGTCGAGCCGCTAAGTTCTCGGACGCTGCTAGTATCAGCCAGTCGTCGATATAGTTTAATATGCGAATGCCCTGAAGCCGAAGAGGGACCAGGGCAGCATCTACGCATTTCGTAAACGTGCGGGGTGAGAGTGCTAAGCCGAAGGGAAGAACCCGATACTGGTAAGCTTCGCCCCTGAAAGCGAACCTCAGGAACTTCCTGTGTTGAGGAAGGATGGAAACATGAAAGTACGCGTCTTTCAGGTCTATCGTCACAAACCAGTCCTCGGACCTGATTTGTGACACTACTTGCTTGACTGTAAGCATTTTGAACTTCAGTTTCATAACTGAATGATTGAGGCGGCGGAGATCTATGATCGGCCGCAGCCCCCCATCCTTCTTTGGAACAATGAAGTACCGACTGTAGAACCCGGACTCCCTTACGTGAGGAGGGACCACCTCGATGGCCTCCTTCCTCAGAAGGGTCTCTACTTCTTGCTCCATGACCAGAGCCTGCTTGGGGCCCACCAGAGTGGGAAAAACCCTGTCGAAAGGCGGCGGCGGAGCACCGAACTGAATAGCATAACCTTTTTCTACTGTGCGCAGGACCCATGCAGACACATTTGGCAGTAGCTTCCACGCTGCTAAATAGTCTACTAAGGGAACCAGCCGCTCGAGGCTGGCCTCTGGAATTGACTGAACTACTAGCTCGGAGACCTGTAACGGCGGACCGGCAGGAGACTGCCGAGCTAACTGTTCTAGAGACCCCCGAGGGGGTGACGAGCACCCTGGTTCCGCTACGATCCCGGGCGGAGAAATCCGGGGCAGAAGCTCATCGGAGGCCGTTGTGTCCTGTAACCCTGGCAGGAACAGCAAGCCGACCTCCCGAGGGCACCGAGGAGAAACGGACACCATGTAATGCGGTGTGACTCGTTCCTCCCCGGTAGGGGCTGCCCTCGGCGGTCCTGGTCTGGCGTCAGGACCGCTTTGGGGCCTGGGCCCTCCGAGACTGAAGCACGACCCGCAGGTCGGGCCTCGCCTTGGAGGACCCCGGCCTAGAGTGCCGCGGGTCTCGGTCCCTGGACGGGGGAGCGCGAGTCGCGACACTCAGTTTTTGTACTTGGCGGTACGAGGAGCTGGTACATGGGGACGGCTGCTCACCCCCAGCAGCTGTCGAGGCTAGAGAGCGGCGAGGGAGGAACCTCTGGAACGCCGCCGCCTGCTTGCGAGCCTCCTGGTACCTGCTGACGACAGAATCTACTGCGTCGCCAAACAGGCCAGAAGGCTGAAGCAGGGCGTCCAGAAGGAAGACCCTGTCCTTCTCTTTCATGTCGGACAGGGTCAACCACAGATGCCTCTCCGCGGCCACCATGGCTGCCATAGACCACCCTACTGCTCGGGCGGTCTCCTTGGTGGCACGGAGAGCTAAATCTGCGGTCCTTTGGAATTCCTCCAGATCTACTTTTTCGCCCTCAGCTAGTCCCTTCAGCAGGTCAGCTTGGTATGCTTGGAGCACTGACATAGTATGTAGACATGCCCCAGCTTGACCTGCTGCCGTGTACCCCTTACCCACAAGCGCTGAAGTTGTTCTTAGCGGCTTGGAGGGTAAGGTGGGAGCCTTCAATGACGATGCCCCGCTGGGAGACAGATAACTCGCAAGTGTCTGTTCCACACGGGGCATCGCCTTATAGGCTCGCTCATCGAGCCCCACCACATTTCCGTAATAATCTGAGGCGGGGACGAATAAGCGAGCTGAAAAGGGTCTTTCCCACGATCTCGAGATCTCTGCATGGAGATCGGGGAAGAATGGAAGGCTCCTCATTGGAGGTGGAGGCTTACTCCGCAGAAACCGCTCATCTAGCTTACTTCTCTGCGGAGTAGCTTTTACCTCGGCGGGCCAATCGATCTTTAACTTATCAACCGCACGAGTAACCACCTCCAATAACTCCTCGTACTGCGGCGATTGAGGGAGTGGCTCCTCAATCGCACTCTCCAAGTCAACCTCCTCGGAGGAAGACAGGAGAAGAGAGGAGCCCGCTCCTTGGGAGGAAGTAGCCGCAGTGCGGGCTTCCGAACCCTCAGAACGGGCATCGGACCTGCCGGGTAAAGAAGGAGATAGGGGGTCACCCGTCTCCATTCCCTCCAACAGGTCCAGCTGTGAACCCCAGGAATGCAGTGCCCGCTCCGCCTCGACGGAAGCGGGACCAACACTGGTGAAGGCTCCCTCCTCAAAGAGAGCCTTCCGGGAGCGGAGCACCCGCAAAGGAAGTGCTTCACAATGCGGGCAGTCAGTCCTCTCAAGGGCTGACATAGCATGCTCCGCTCCCAAGCAGACCATGCACATGCTGTGTGTGTCCCCGCTTGTAATATATCTCTTACAAGGGGGAACACACAGCGTGAAACGCGGCCCGCTCTCGCCACTCTTAACTAACTTTTTCTCCTTTCTCTTAGACATATCCTCAAAAGAAAAGCTGTGTTAACTTGCACAAAAAACGGAGGATATCACAACACAAACACAGAGCGCTCCGCTGAAAGACAGAAGCTGACGCCGGCCGGCTTCGCACGTGCTTTTATGCTTCCTGGTCGATGACGTCACCCGCCCGTGACGTCCCGCTTTCTCATTGGTTAGATTACAAAGCGTTCTCCGGACGCAGCTTGAGTTCCTGAAGGGGAATGTGTTATTTTGATCATGAAATATGAACATTAATAAAAGACATCGAACCACAACACAACATTTTTTACATCTAAAATTTTTTATTTCAATATAATAATTGTTCTGCTTTGTGGTTCGAGATTTAGGTCTCGAAACACTTGAAATACCCCGATGTTTTGTTTCACCATAGTCACGTGACATGACTGTTTCAAATCACACTTCAGAGCAGTGTTTCGCAAAAATCTGCGCTTTGGCGTCTCGACACTCGAAAAGTCAGTTTCACGTCAGCCATCCCTACTCTGTTCAATAAACTGCACTTGGGTTCTTCAACTCCCCTTTTACTGGACTGATCATTACAGAATACACAACCACAAAAAATGAACCCAGCAGTTGCACTTCTGCAGTTACGTCAAGGCCATCGGGCAATTGAGGATTATGTGACAGACTTTTGTGAACTGTGTGACCAGGTGACTTTGTGACATTGCCCTTAAGGACATTTTTCGTTTTGGATTAACAAAAGAACTATCATGTTTAAATGACACTACATACTCCACACTGGTCACTACAGCAGTATATTGACTTTGCGCTACAATTGAGTGGATCTGCTTTCACTGTGGGGATTGTGGATGAGGGACCCCACAAACCTGCAGTAGCCACCAGGTCTGCCAAGCAAAGCCTGCTCACTTCATTCCAGTTGCTCCAGGGCCTGCTCACGTCATGCCTCTCAAGCCAGAGCCATGATGCCGACCAAACCACAGTTTGGACACATCACATGTTACAAAAAGGTCTGCTCACATCACACCTGCCAAGCCAGGGCCTGTTCAAATCATGTTGGCCACTCAAGAGCCTCAGTACAAGATGGCCACCTCTCAAGAGCCTCTTCCCAAGATGGTCGGCATGCCTGGGGGGGCTATAGTACACAAGCTTCTGCTGATGCAGAGCTTGGGCCAAGATTGAAAAAACTTATTGGCAGTGTGGAGGATCCACCACTAATGTCAATGCGAGCAGCTGGCATCCCAGTGGTCGCTACACTCTCAGGTCCGGCAGGTCTCCCACTGTCTACTGCACTGTCTGTGATGGCCATCGCCATTTTGAATGTGTGGGCTGTACACTGTGCTCCAGAGGCAAAGGGGGCCATACATAAAATTATTGCCTGTCCTGGCACAGCCAAAGGTCGTTCATGAACTTACAGTTGGTGATGTCATGGCCATGGAGGTTCAGGAACCAAGACCATAGACCACAGACAAGTGGTCTATCCATGTCTCTGCTCCACCATGGATTCAATGGATTCCTGCTCTGCTGGCACCATCCTGCCTTCCTGCCCTGACTGCTCCACCATGGCTCCCTGCACTGCCGACTCTGCCCTGGTTCCATGCTCCTCTGGATCTACGGTTTCACTGTCTGCCTCTGTTCCAGGGACCGGGTCCACCATTGTTTTACTGTCTGCCACTGCTCCATAGCTCAGGTCCTCCAGTGTTTCGCTGTCTGCACTGTTGGCGGGACGTAACGTGGAGTTTGGGTTTTGTTTCTTGTTCTTTGTTTATGCTGGTCCTTAGATGGTCATGTTGCTGGTCAAGGACCAGCATAAACCAGCAAAGGACCAGCATAAACCAGCTAAGGGCTAGCATAAACCAGCAACAGACCAGCTTAAACCAGCACCAAAACCTACCTAACTAGCATCCCAGCATCAAAACCTACCTACCAGCATAAACTATTTGATAAATCCAAATGAAGGTCTTGAGGGTTTCTAGATCATACATGCAAAATTTGGTGTTAATTGGACAAACTGTGTAGGATGAGTTTGTACATTTAGTACATTTATAAATCGGCTCAAAATGGTGGAATAATTTTATGCATAGTGAAAATCTGAGATGTATGTTTTGTTACTCGCAAATACGTGATGGCTTATTACTTTATTATTATTATTATTATTATTATTATTTTAGCAAAGCCTAACTTTTTTTTTGTTTTAAACTCTTAAGGTAAGGGAGAAGGAACAGGCACTTCTCTTTACTCAAGTTACATGGTGCATTCTGGGACAATAGGGTGTTTGGCAGAAACTACCAAAAGAAGTCAATCATAAGCTTGAGAATGCAGATGTGAAAGATGGAATTGTGGACGCACAGGGTGTGAAATGGACTGTGGATTTACAAAAGATGGAGGCCAGAGCATGTGATTCAAGACAGGTGACCACTCTCAAACGACTGGAGAACATTTCAGGTGAGGGCCACTTTCATGATAGGAGAAAATATGATCTTAAATACATAAATCTAGACAAAATCTTTGTCTACTCATCTACATTTATAATGAAAATTGAAGCGCTCCTGATATTCAAACAAAATCCTCATTATTGTGCACATCAGATTTTGCTTTGCCAATTTGCTGGGACAACATGAGTCAAAGTGAACCATTAAAGGTGACTGACCTAGATCTGTCATCAGCAGAGTACCGGAATGTGAAGGTGAACTTCAAGAGGACTGTCACAAAAACAGTGCTGAAGGTTTGACACCTAACACAATCAATAAAAAACATCCTGAAGGACAGAAACATATTTAAACATGCAAAAAGTTGGATTTTATGATTCCAGTCAGTCTACAATAAAGGCAGCAAACTCAGGTTAAATCAAGGGCTAGACTGGACTAAACATTGCTTAGTTACTGTACTGTGTTTTGATTTTGTATGGCAGTATAGTCATTACAGTTGCTTCTATACAAAGTAACAGATGTGAATATGAAGTCCCTAAAATATATTTATACTCAGCTTTTTGTATTTCCACAGATCCAGCGCATCCAGAACATTAATCTTCGGCGGTTATATGAGGTGCGTAAAAAAGAACTCAAGAACAAAAATGGTTCTATGGGAGCAGGAGAGAAGATCCTTTACCATGGCACATCAAAGGAATCCTGCACATCTATCATGAAGATGAACTTTAACCGCAGTCTTGCTGGGCAAAATGGTAATTGTGTTTTTTAAAGGTTCATTCATTTATAAAGTGGTACACCCAAAACTTTTTGGATTGTGTCACTATTTGTGGTTGATAGATATATTACCAAGTCCAATATATTTGTCTTTTTTTTTTGTTTTTTTTTTGGCCAATAAGAGTCTTTAGCAGGAGTGTTATTTTGACATTGATGAGAATCCAGTCCCTGTGTGCAGACAGACATAGGTGCATCTGAAACTGTATACTGTCTGAGTACATTTGAATTTTAACTAAAAGTTAAAAAGGATGTTGACACACTCACCATCCATTCGGCATTTCCGGTAGGGGGGCTCTGTCACACCCTCACACCACATGGACTTTTGTTTTCAGTCAGTTGTTTTCCCTTAGTTTGTTGTCATGGACACTCATTAGTTCAGCTGTGCACTAATCAATCATCTCATTATCACCACTACTTAAGTCCTGTTTTGTTTGAGCTCCACCATTGGGTCTCATAAATGCTATGGTTGTGTTGCCTGCTTGCTTGCTCGTAGTGGGATTTACCATTCAGATTATTAAAGACTGCAATTTGAAGAACTTCCTCATCATTGTGTGTTTCACAACCCCATTGTTACACTGTTTTTGAAATACTATGAATTCAGACATACTACTCGTTTGGCATGCTGTTTTCCACATACTAGTGGGGAAGTATTCAGTTTCAGATGCAGCAATACTCATTAATACGCCCTGTAAAATGAGCAGTTCCTGGTCTTTATTTGAGAATGTATGATTCCTAGAAAATATATGATTGCACAGACATTGAAGATTATGTAAATTCCTTACTTCCATTTTAATCTTTTTTTTTTCCAAAATACCATACTTTGATTATTGAACATACTGAGAAAGTTGCTATCTAAAGTATAAACATATATAACAAAAATATGACAAAAAACAGCAACATAAAAACAACATTGTAAAGTAAAAAAAAGTTCTGAAGGTTTTTCAGGTTTTTAACAGCAAGTCACAACTGAACATTGTTCTGTTGGGTGAACTTCCTCTTTATAGTTTAACATATTCCATATAGCCAACTGGTCATCATTTGATTGTCACATTGGTTGTTCAGTTTGCAGACTAATCCATTAAGTGATACTGATGACTTTTTATACCTTTCCAGCCACCATCTATGGTCAGGGGACCTACTTTGCTGTGAACGCCAGCTACTCTGCCAATCCTACCTATGCGGTTCCTGCAGCAGATGGGACTCAGTGCATGTTTGTGGCTCGTGTGCTTACGGGTTATCACACTCAGGGTCAGATGGACATGGTGATGCCCCCTGTTCGCCTTGCACAGGACCACTATGACAGTGTGGTGGATAATATGCAGAATCCCTCCATGTTTGTGGTTTTCCATGACTGCCAGGCTTATCCAGACTACCTCATCACATTCAAATGAATTTCAACAAAAAAACCAACCCTGTCTTGAGATTTATATGAAATGTTATTAGTTATATAGTTGATTTTACATTTAAATGTAATCATTTAGGGAATCATTTAGGGTTTGGTTTAGTTACCTCATACCTTTTTTTACACTTTATGCCACAACTAACTAGTGTGCAGTGAATATGTTTTAGTGACCAATATAATTCAGATAATGCAATTTAATGATAGCAAATAAAAATTAATGGTTTTAACAAAATCTTGAAATTCACAAGAACATATGAGCAGAAAATGTACAACATCAATTGACAAAGCTTTCTGTGGATTGTAAGTGGAACAGTGAAATTCTCCTGTGAATCACAGGAGATCACAGTTATAGACCAGGGTTAGACAATGTCGGCCCTGGAGTGCGGATATTCTGCAGAGTTTAGCTCCAACCCTGAAAAAAAAAACCTCACCTGCCTGTAGCCCTAGCAAAGCCACTAGATGGAAAGCGTGCAACCATTAGCCGAAAAAGCGTAATGGCTAAAGCTAATGCTTCCAGTTTGGAGGCGGATGGCGCAAAATGTGCCTTATTGTCTGCAATTCTGAAATGTACACAGCAGTGTTATCAAGAACAGGCTTGCTCTGCTGTGAGTGATGTGGGCCAAAGGGACAGGCAGGAGGAGGAGAGGAGTTTAATTGGTAAGGAATTTGATAACAGGGGCTCGCATGAAGGGGAAACAGAATAATCTAACCTGTTCTAATGCGTGTGCACGCCACGGGTGTAGAATACATAAACACTTCTTAATAAAACGAAAAGTCGTCCCTTGTGCTTTTTTGGCCATCAAGTGTGTTCACAGAGGTTTCCATGGGATAATGTGAATAATTTAAATATGACCAGACGTTTTGTTTTTTGTGAGTTTGCAAATATATTCAAATACTTAACTTTCTATATTAAAGATACCAGTACTGTAATCACTGTGTTAAAAAAAATCATAATTTATTAACCTGTTGTACACAGCATACTTATTTTTATTAAATGGAAATTACACTTTGACCTTTTAGCTTCTTTTCTTTGGGGGATATATACTTTAGGCTATACCTATGTGGTGGTGGGCCGCCTGGACCAAAAAAATGCCAGGGCCGATTTCAGCCCTGGGTCTGGCAGTACGTGGGAAAGGAGACCAGAAGCCGTTTTCTTTGAATGGATCTTAATGAAAGAAAGGCTTCACTTCGCTGAATAAAGAGCTTTTTAGAGGAAACGGCTTATTTAATGAATCAACAGCCTATTTGCTAATCTCCAACATGTTTTACACTAAACAATATTGGATTTAACTATTTTTAGAGTTACCAGGAAAAAAATGCTGTTTCATAAGAGGTCACTGACTTTTTGCGACAGGTGAGATTCAGCTTACGGCACTTCTCATTCATTCCTATGGTATCTGTAAACGTAATTTGACGTTGTTTTGGGTGAAACACAGAAGTTTGCAGACACAGCAATGCAATTCTTTCAAACATTAATCAGAAGTACATTAGGGAAACTTAGAAACCCATACAAACTCTGCATATTGTATCTTGTTCTTGTATTGTTTGACTTATTTTCTACTTTATCTGAAAGTAATTTTGTTTTTGAGTCTGCTTTATAGATTAAGTATGTTTATTAGCTATACTTAAGAAATGTATAAATAAAATATTAACATCTCCCACTGACGTGTATATGTTTAAAATGTTTACAGTGACACTTTAGAATACTGTTCATTAATAAATAACTACACAGGAACAAATAATTAATGCACTATTAACATTCTAGTAACTTAACTAACAAGAAACTGATTAATGAATCAGTAAATACACTGTGTGCAGAATTATTAGGCATGTTGATATTCTGGTCATATTTCAAATTCCAAACCACATCAGTCTTAATAACTACTGTTAATTTTGTGTTTAATCATTTATATGTGATATATAATTGTCCGTGAAGGCTGGAAGTGAAAAACTCCTTATATTCAGGTGTGCAGAATTATTAGGCATGTTTTCGTTTACAGCTAAAATGAGCCAAAAAAGAGATTTAACCCAGACTGAAAAGTCCAAATTATTAAATGCCCATGAGAAGAATGCAATACTAATGCATTACAAGAATTTGCAAAGTTAAGGCTTGACAATTGGACAGTGAAATGCTTGTTGAGTCTGCATGGTCAGAAAAAACAGGTGGAGAAGAAAAGATGCATGTTAACTGCAAAAGAATTAGGAATTAAGGTGAAGAATTAGGTGTGACACCATCAGGAACCGTTTCCAGTTCTCCAGCGCCACCATTTTCCAGAACTGCAACCTACCTGGAGTCTTCAGAAGTACAATGTGTCAGGTTCTCAGAGACTTTGCTTGGTAAAAAATCCTAAAAAATGCCCCTGACTTAATAAGAATAACAAGCTGACGTCTTGTGAAATACATGAAGACAGTTTTTTTATATGCTTTAGAGACAGATAAGTTGAGAGTGACTCTTGAAGGACAAGCATCACATCCTCTTGTACCTCTGATTCAAGAATTTATCTTCTAAAATCTGGCAGTAAGTTTTGGGAGTTCATTTTAGTCCATCTCTGCAAGTCAGACTTTTCAGGATAAGAGACTAAACATGAACTCCCAAAACTTACTGCCAGATTTTGGAAGATAAATTCTTGAATCAGAGGTACAAGAGGATGTGATGCTTGTCCTTCAAGAGTCACTCTCAACTTATCTGTCTCTAAAGCATATAAAAAAACTGTCTTCATGTCCAACACGTCAGCTTGTTATTCTTATTAAGTCAGGGCATTTTTAATTTTTCTCTGGACACAAAGATCTGGAAAATGGTAAATGGTTCCTGATGGTGTCACACCTAATTCTTCACCTTAATTCCTAATTCTTTTGCAGTTAACATGCATCTTTTCTTCTCCACCTGTTTTTTCTGACCATGCAGACTCAACAAGCATTTCTCTGTCCAATCAGCAAATGTGGTAACGAAAACATGCCTACACTATATCACTTCCAGCCTTCACGGACATTATTACAAAAGACTAAGACTGATGTGGTTTGGAATTGGTAAAATGTGTTTGGAAAAAAAATATGACCAGAATATCAACATGCCTAATAATTCTGCACACAGTGTAATAGCACTCAGTCGAAAGTGGTAGTTCACTATTAGCTAATTAGTAACTAGTATTTTTAATAGCTATATATTATACTGATTTGTATTTTTACTTTGCTATAGAACATCAGATGACTTTGATAATACATTTATTACTAAAACAACTAAAATTTTCAGTTCTACTGTCAACAGCACGGTTAGACATTTCTGTAATTTCTACGGTTATTAACTGTATATCACCCAGTATAATACTGCAAATTCCCTTTGCAGTAAATAACTGTAATAACCATTGCATCATGTGATGTCAGACCCCACATACAGAGACTTACTGTATTTTTAAAATTACTGTATACTACTGTGTTTGCTGTAACAGCGTCTTTGCCGGAAGTCTATTAAGGCTGTTATTGCACAAAGCTCCATTTTTTGAATGAGCGTTTTATAATAATTTTACAGCTTTTAATGTATGCAATAACAAATCCATTACACAAAATAACATTTGATCTAAAGGTATCAAACCAACTGCAAAACGATTTATTGAAGAATAAATATGAGTTTGGCAGAAGCCAAAATAAGCATTGTGAAGCTTTATTTACATTTGGGATAACTGTTACATCATAAGAGGAATGGCATCTACACTAATATTAGTCTGTCTCATTCTTATTCCGAGGTCCCTGTAGCCACCCAGATCCAGTCCGTATCCAGTCCATATGGTGGATCAGCACCTAGAGACAACTTCTACAGCCCTGAACATCAGTAGAGACCATGTCAACTAGATTTGATGTAATTTCCTTTCAAACTTTCATTTCATTTTTAATTTTTTCTAATTTTCATATATAACCTAAATATGCTTCAAGTTCAAAATATGTTATTTACATCAAAGACAACTTTAAAATTTATGTTGCTGACAATAATATCATGATCAGTACTGGGGCCACAAAAGGCACCGAATACCAGAAATTTCCCTACTAACCATGTTCTTTTGATTTTATTTGTAGTAAATCCATGGTTCATTTTCATAAGAGAAGAATAAATACAAGTTTATTATCATTATATGTTGCCCAGTTCTAAAACCGTTCAGTGTTAAAGCATTAAGCCATTATAGAGGTAAAAGAGTAACTTACCTTAAAGCTGAAACAGTGTGTATTGTGGATGTTATACAAATTACTTAACTTGAATTAACCAAGTTGAAGTATCCTTACTATTTAACATGCCGAATAAGGACACAGAGGAGCGTGATCAAACAAATGAATGGGCTTAATCCATACAAACAAGCGGCCGGGTATCAACGAGCTGCCACAAATAACATATCCAGTTGTGATTTTCTACTATACATGGCAGTTTAAAAAGTTTAAAAATAGCATTCAGTGGATCGTTGTTACGTGTAGTGCTGGACTAACGAGACGGGAAACGTGATACGATACAAACAAATAACAATTTAATATAAATCTTCGTAGGAACAGGCAGGAACACAACGAGGCAGGAACAGGCAGGAACACAACGAGGCAGGAACAGGCAGGAACACAACGAGACATCCACACACTTTCAAATAACGTTAAGGACCGACAGCAAACTCAAAACACAAGCAGACTTATAAAGGGAGAGACTAATTACAAACACAGGTGTAGGGGATGACGGTAATGAGGGTAAACCAAAACAGACAGATCGACGGGGGGAGACAATGGGAGAAACCAAAAGACATAAACAGACATAAATGTTACAATCGTACTGTTGTACTATACCAATTGTTCAGCTAACAAATTTTCTTTTCGTAAGGATTTCAGTAAACAAAAATTCCATAAACAATTGTGAAAATGACATGATCTAAGACTTTAATACAGTGCGTGGCATTTTAAGTCTATAAGCTTCGCTACCTTGGTTCAATCCATGTAAAATTCAGTATGGCCTCTAATCCTAAAACTAAGCTCTATTATGCCATGATAGGAAAGATTTTCAGTGAATAACTTTAGCCCTGTTTGTCACACACATCATATAACTTAGACAGAATTGGAATAATGCACACGTGGACTACTTTTAATGGTGCTTGACTGACAGAAGTTAACAGCATATGACAAGTGGTGAGTAAATATGACAGAATTATGATTTTTGTTTAAACTACTGTCTTTAACACCTCAACCCATTTAGTCGTTATTGTTAAAAAATAATTTTATTGTTGTAGTAGACATGTACAATAACACTTGCTTGTGATGTGAATAGGAAACCAAAAACCATATGAGAATAGGAAACCAAAAACCAATCACAATTCATTATGCAAACATCACAACGATGTCTGTGAGATGGATTTTGAATGGATTTAGAAATGGATTTTAGATAGATTTAGAAATTACGACAAGAAAAGAACATCTGTATTTGGAAGTTATAGACAGTTTTTATGGGTTCATAAGCTTCTCTGAAGCACATTTTGAAAAAATTGCATTGCTGTGTCTGTAAATTGAGCAAACTTTTTCATCCAAAACAACATCAAATAGTTTCTTCAAGATAGCAAGGAGCCTGAAGTGGACATGAGAACTGAGAATGAAGAGTGGGAATATGTCAAAAACACATTTCAAAACCCGTTTTTTATTGTGGAGTGATGAATCAGTCACCCTAAAGCTAAATAACATATGTACATGTCACTTCTGTGGTTTGGACAAGCGACAGATGAATCTTTTTCCATCTATAACAACCTGCGACTCACAGGAGTATTTCACTGTTCTATAATCCACAGACAGCTTTGTTAAATGATATTGCACATTTTCTGCTTATACGTTCTTGTGAATTTCACGATTTCGTAAACATTATTTTTATTTTATTTACTTATTTTTTGCTATCATTAATTTGCATAACCTGAATTATATTGGTCACTAAAACACTCATATCCACTGCATACTAGTTAGTTGTGGCATAAGGCATAAAAAGGTATGTGGTAACTAAATCAAACCCTCTGAATAAGAATATTTCCTAAATGATTATATTTAAATGTAAAATCAACTAATCACTCTTTATAAATCATCTAGATCTCAAACCAGGGTTGGTGTTTGTTTTAGTTCATTTGAATGTGATGAGGTAGTCTGGATAAGCCTGGCAGTCGTGGAAAACCACAAACATGGAGGGATTCTGCATATTATCCACCACACTGTCATAGAGGTGGTCAGGTGCCACACGAACAGGGGGCGTTTTAATGTCCATCTGACCCAAAGCGTGGTCCCCTGTAAGCACACGAGCCACAAACATGCACTGAGTCCCGTCTGCTGCAGGAACCGCGTAGGTCGGATTGGCAGAGTAGCTGGCGTGCACAGCAAAGTACGTCCCATGACCGTAAAGGGTGGCTGAGAAAGGTATAAAGAAGGTCATCAGTATCAATTAATGGATTAGTCTGCAAAATGAACAACTAATGAGTCAATCAGAGGATGATCAGCTGGCTATATGGTAGATGTTAAAGAGGACTATAAAGAGGAAGGCATTGTTCACTCAGAATTTACAATTCAAAATTACAATTTCATCATGACTTGCTGTTCGAAACCTGACATTTTGTGGAGTATCAGTGAAAAACAAAAACAAAAACAAAACAAAAAAAACATTCAAAATGAACAGTAAACAGGTTTGGAAAAAATGCGAGGTTGGGTAAATAGTAATAAGTGATGTATGTGTATACATTCAATTTATTTTGTTTTACATAGCACCTCCTAAAATTATTAGAAATAAATCGAAAATCAATTAATAAAAATATTATTTTAAAGTGAAAAAAAAAAAAAACTTTTGATCTGGAAAAAAATAAACATGTTTACACTTTAGATAGCTTCTACATGTAACAGGTTGTATAACAGGCCAGAAATGTACATTTTATTTTATAGACATTACCCATTAATACCTCTAATCATCAATTATTTACTTTTTTAAACCTAATTTATATTAATATATATATATATATGTACACACATTTAAATATATTTTTCTATAGCCCTTAATTAGGTCAGGGTTACATACAGTATTTTCTGTAATCCTATTATGGCATTAAAAATGGTAAAAATATGATTAAAACAGTACACGATTTCAGATGCAACTAATGTCTGTTTGCGCACAGATGCTGGATTCTCAGCAACGTCAAAATAAAAGTCCATATAATGACACTTATTGGCCAAACACAAGAACTTACAAAATTAAAAAACCATCAACCACAAATAGTGACACAATTCAAAATTTTGAGTGGACTATTTTTTTAAGTGAATGAACCTTTAAAAAATGTAATTACCATTTTGCCCAGCAAGACTGCGGTTAAAATTTGTCTTCATGATGGCTGAGCAGGACGCCTCTGATGTGCCGTGATAAAGGATCTTCTCTGCTGCTCCCACAGAGCCATTTTTGTTCTCCAGTTCTTTTTTACGCACCTCGTATAACCGCCGAAGATTAATGTTCTGGATGCGCTGAATCTATTGAAATACAAACAGCCAAGTACATATATATGTTAAGGACTTCATATTCACATCTGTTACTTTTTATAGAAGCAAACTGCTAGGACTATACTGCCATATAAAATTGAAACACAGTACAGTAGAGTGAATTAAGGGGGATTGGGACAATTTTTGAAATTCCACCTTGTGCAAGGTTTCTTGACATAAATTTAAAACATCAGCCCAACACATTATATATTTCTGTAATACTGAAGATGTTAGCTACACATCTGAGGAGGAAACAATGTTATATTAGAATGAAAGGATGTGTGGCATACACTTTTCTTTAAACTGAGCCCAAAACATTTTTTTGGTAACATTTGAGTGATCGGGACACAATGTTTGGGTGATTGGGACAGCACATTTTTTTCATTGATTTAGGGTAGTGTAAGAATATTTACTCTATTGCACACTAGTTTATACTTTAATATAATTTTATATGCAATATTTTCTTTTCTGTTCATCATTAAAAATGTTTATCTATGATGCTTCTATTTTCAAAATGATTCTATTTCTGAATTATTATTTTGGCAAAAATCTACCTAGTTCATGACTATTTTTGTGGTTGATTAGGTCTTGCACAAATAAAAAGGATGGAAACCAAAGATTTAGGGCATAAACAGCATATACAATGGTTCTCTATTACAAGGTCAATCATTTTCTTAATTGGCAAAGCCTTTAAGCACTGTCCCAATCACCCACAATTATGCTGTCCCATCCACCCAAATTGTGTTTGGGTGGTTGGGCCAAAATAAAAACAACCTAATTCAGAAAATAAAAACATGATATGCATTTTTTAACTGATTTTGCAGAAGTAGTGCATCATATTTATGTTTCCACCAAAACTTTGTATAATATAGTAGCTATGACAATTTTAGGACCTTATTATGAAAACTAGCAAAAGCTTAAGCCATTTTCCTCCATTCATGCTTTTCATGGTCAACTTCCTGTTTGATGCATGCCCCACCCACCTAGAAGATGTCACACCAATGAGGGCAATCCATTTTAATTATGTGATCTTACACCTTGGACTCAGCAAAAAAGCTTTTATTTTCCCTCATTAGGTGAAACAATAAATTCTGTATAGTTATACTGTCCCATTTTACATTATGTCCCAGTCACCCTTAATTCACCCTAACTAACCAACTGAGCAATGGTTAGTCCAGCCTGGCCCTTGATTTAACCAACATTGAGTTTGCTGCCTTTAGTGCTGATTAACTCTCTAACCCTAAAACTCTTGTTATATGAATTAAAACTAGGGATGGGACGATAAATCATTGCAAAGCAAATCGAGAAATGATTCAGCATTGATTCAAGATTTCCCGAACACATCGCGATTCTTTCTCAAATCGATTCTGAGCTTAGTTTTGAACGGCAGATGGCACTGCTTGCTTTAGAAACAACCGTGCTCTGCTTGTTTCCAAATCCTTACACGCACCTGAACCTAAAATAATCATTTATACAATTTGAAAAGGTTGAAGCGAATTACAAGGGTGTTCACAGTGGGCTGTGTTTACAATAATCTCACGTCATAAAAGCATTCTGAGCCGAGGTGAAATCGCTGAATGCACAAGCTATCTCATTTGGAAGGCTGCATCCTCCGGAGGTCGCATTTGAAGACTGCACACATCATCGGGGAGGTCTCGTTTAAGAAAAGTAACCATTAAATTGCAAAGTACAAAAGAAATGATAGTATTTCACACTTCACAAGGAATAACGGTCGGTTTTATTATGGTTACTTTTCCTAAATAAGACATCCTTAATGACATGTGCAGCCTTCAAATGCGACCTCCGGAGGATGCAGCCTCCGAAATGAAACGCAGCTACATTTTCTCTTCAGCACTCTTCTTCATGAGCATTTGAGTGTGCGGATAAAAACTAGATTAGAGCACCATCTGCTGTTAAAATCTAAGCTCAGAATCGATTCCAAAGAGAATGGCGATGCATCAGGAGATCTCAGAATTGATCTACGAATCGATTTATTGTCCCATCCCTAATTAAAACATTGCCTATTTCTTTAAAAACTGTCCTTCAGGTTGATGGTGTTGGGTGTCAAACCTTCAGCACTGTTTTTTTGACTGTCTTCTTGAAGTCCGCCTTCACGGTCTTGTATTCTGCAGATGACTGATCTAGGTCAATCACCTTCAAGGAGTCACTTTGACTCATGTTGTCCCAGTAGATTGGCAAAGCAAAATCTATAATGCAAAATAGTGAGGGTTTGGTTTAAATATCAAGGTGTTTCAATGTTCACTATAAATCTAGATGAGCAGACAAAGATTTTATGCAACACAGTATCAAACATGTATGTAACATAATCAGGGTTATATTTTGTCCTATCATAAAAGTGGTTCCTCACCTGAAAGGTTCTCCAGTCGTTTGAGAGCGGTCACCTGTCCTGAATCACATGATGTGGCCTCCATCTTTTGCAAATCCACAGTCCATTTCACACCCTGTGCATCCACAAATCCATCTTTCACATCTTTCTTCTCAAGCTTGTAATTCAAGTCTTTTGGAACCTTCTGCCAAACGCCATGTAGTCCCAGAACGCACCATGTGACTTTAGCGAAGAGGAGGTCCTCGTCCTTCTCTCTTGACTTTGAGTTTGGGAGAAAAAAAAACTTAGGCTTTGCTAAAATAAATAAGTAATTTAAATAATTATTTATTTATTTCCAAGCAATTTGAAACCAAGAGTGACTCAGATGATTAATATACTGCGAACAGAACCATTTTATACCCCGTTTTAAGTGAATTCAAAATGCAAGTTTCTTTGTAATATAATGATAATGTCAATTTGCATACTTATTTCCATGTTTAAAATAAACTTAAATCTTTAGTGCATTCTGAATTTTTTTTTTTTTTTTTTGCAAGAAACAGATTTTTTCCAGTGACCAACTGATTGATTAAAAAAAAAAAAAAAATTGCATGCAACATATAAATCACACACACAAACACACAAACAAACATATTTAATTATACATGGATTATAATTAAATATATTAAATGCAAACTTTATGCATTTATGCTCAAGTGATTGGCTCAAATGTATATTTAAATATACATGCATTATGTTTAATTATATTAAATGCAATTTATATGCATTATATGCACAGGTGATTGTCTGGAATGTTAACCCACTGTCTTTCTTACCTGTCTGAGAACTGCATCTTTTGTCAGTTTAACCACCTCATTCACTCCATCCTTCAGTCCTTTTACTACCAATTCTTCAGAATTGTTCGTTTCTAACTGCAGGTGCAGTAAATCCACTGTAGAGAGCAGCTGGTTCATCGCATCCTGAGTGAGACATCTGACCTCATAAGGAGAGAAAGTTTGCGTGGAGCACTGGTTGTCATATGCCCGCTTAAGTTCTCTACAGGCATCAGACACTTCAGCATTAGAGTAACCTATGATTAAAAATGCTGCTTTGCTCTCTGTGTCAGGCAAAGATGTTACTAGTGAATTCAAGTCAATATTGCCCGGTAAGGAATGTGATCTGCTCATTCTGGTTGAAGCCCAGTGTCCACTAGTGGTTGCACTCCGCCCTCTTCTGGTTGCACTGGTAGGTACAAGTGGTGCAGGTGCTAAAAAGAGACAATGCATGAGATGGGCGTTTAATAAAAATGTTATTGCCTCGGCATGGCACGGATTTATCCTCACCTGTCAGCAGTGAACTAACACCAAAAATTTGCAGTGCCGTTGCTTTAAATTCCAGGAAAACGTTAATCTTCAGCAGAATGATTCGAATATTTTTGAGATGTTGAAGATTCGCTCCTTGTATACCTTCCTTTAGTCCCTCTAGAATGGACTTGGCCACCACACTGGGGTCCAGACCTCCTTGTCCTGCAAAGCCCATGATGCCAAAACATTCCTGTTATTTCATTCATGCATGCTTCTAATCAGATAAATTACTGAGGACTTACGCTACATGAAAACAAAATATTTGTGAGATTCAAGTATGCAAATACATTGCATATTTATGGACAAAGATGTATATATAATGGAATAAATACACAAAAACTATGGATGGATGCCTGCTGTGGTAATTTTCTCCACCCCTGCCCAGTTACAATATTTTTTGCTCTGAGGTGGAAAGAGACCTTCATTGGTATAAAACATAGCAAATGTGGGAAAATACATCAAACAAACTGCCTTATAAGTTGTCAGTGTTTTCTCATTGTAAGTAATAATGAAGCTACTGACCAGCGCAGATCGCAGGAATGGCCACAGACCTGTAACGGCCCTGCTCACACTGAACCACTATTTTTTTTGCCAAGGTCATGATAACACCAGGATCCCTCTGTCCACAAACATGCATGATAGTCCTACAGGGGAAACCTCCTGGCGGGGTTGTGAAGATCTGCCCGCTCGCTACCTGAGCTGGAGAATATATATAAGAGGTAGCATTGAATAACATATTGCATGTATATATATTTCATTATTTATATAACTTATCTATTTTTAAAGAACCATTTGGTTTTATATGTTTTATCCTTTTTAAAACACTTGCATAAAGAGATATTTTATACTGAATTCGAATGTATTTGACCAGTCTTTTTATATGTGACCCTGGACCATAAAACCAGTCTTAAGGGTCAATTTTTTGAAATTGAGATTTATGCATCATCTGAAAGCTGAATAAATAAGCTTTCCATTGATGTAGACAGGATGGGACAATATTTGGCCAAGATACAACTATTTAAAACTCTGGAATCTGAGGGTACAAAAAAATCAAAATACTGAGAAAATCACCTTTAAATTTGTCCAAATGAAGTTCTGAGCAATGCACATTGCTAATCAAATATTATGTACTGATATATTTATGGTAGGAAATTTACAAATTATCTTCATGGATCATGATCTTTACTTAATAACCTAATGATTTTTTGGCATAAAAGAAAAATTTATAATTTTGACCGATGTACAATGTACTTCTGGCTAATGCTACAAATATACCCGTGCTACTTAAGACTGATTTTGTGGTCCAGGGTCACATATATGAAATAAAATCAAAAGCTAATTTTGTAAAAGTCACTATATTTTATATTTAGTTTATTTTGTCTTACCCACTGTTAGCTGAGCTTGAATTTGAGGGCCTGCCTTAGTAAGGATGTCCTTACACACTCCTGTGATGGATAGGAAGACAAAACACACTCTTATGGTCTAATAGTGTATCAGGAACATTTTAGTTATTATATTAAGAAATCTGTGTGAATACCAGCTGTCTGGAAGTCCTTAAAGTCAGTGGTGTTCACAACAGCATCAGTAGTCTCATTAGTGATGTCTCCAAACACTAGATGGACTTCAATCCCATCTACTATCATGATGGTCTCATCAAGGTCAGAGGTCAGTGACTGAAACAGAGCTGTAGTGACAGTGAAAGATGAGTACACATGGCTGATTTGGTAAACTGTAAGATTTTCCAATGTCCTTGCATGAGCACTCTTGATCATTTGGGACTAGGTCAAAATAACAAGACTCAATTAATGTAATACTTAATTCTTGAATCTCTTACCTTGTCCTGTGTTGTTCACCATTTTTGCACTCAGATTACCACAGACTGTCTGGAACATCTGCAAAATATTTCCAAAATAGGGTTAAAAATAAACATCACTGCTATAAACATTGATGCAGTTATTATATATAGATACCTCTTACCTCTTCAGAAGTAGGGTAATTAGGCATTATTGGGATACAAATGGTGTGCAGTTGACCAGTGGGTCCAGATAAAAATTTGCAGATCTCAGTAGTAAGAATATTAACGGCATCTTTGACCGGTATTGACAGCACTATGCCGGGTCCAAGTACTGGCAATGCAACCGAACCCAAAGAGTTCTGCTCACATAGTTCAAAAACTCGGCCAAGTCCAGAACTAAGTGCCTTAGACAAGATCAAGACATCAGAATAAACATTACTGATCCAAATCGCAACTTTATGTAAATCCCTTATCAAAGCACATTCTCAATTCTTTTTTAATGTCATACTTTTTCACTGATGTGCTTATTTCCTTTTGGCGCACATTCTATGAAGAAAACCTTGGAGCATCCCAATGCTCGTGTCGCATCCACCTCCAACACGTCTCCAGGTTTAAGAGTGTGACGTCCCTTGGCATTGTTGAAGTTATTTTGAAGTTGCTGTCCTCCTTTATTCAACAGGGATGATCCAATCAAGGTTGAGGTCATGTTTGTTTGGATCATCGGAGCAACAAACACATCTGCCTGTATCGATGATGCAAATCACAAAAATTACTCTATAGTACTGCTTGAGAGGTATAACATATAAATACTGGTCTGTTTGTCTTTTTAAAGGGATACTCCATCAAGCTGACCAAAGTTAACACCATAAAAAGCAAACAAAGCAAACACAGTGGTAATCCCAGTTGATGAATCAATATCTTCTAAAGTGAAATGATAGGTGTGTGTGTGTTTTCTTTTAAGTCACATTCATCTGAGATGTGGGTGAGCAAATAAGAATTAGGGATTCAAGCGTGTAGGATTAGCAATCTCCACGTAAAAATGATTGTGCAGACCAAACCGTAAGTCATAAAGACTTAAAACCTGGAGGGATTGTAGTACTCACACTGTCTACAACGTCACCACGGCTCACCCCAATCGGCCTGACGGTGGCGCTACAGTGATCAAAAGTATGAAATCGCCACTAATCTATAATAGAGAACTGGATTGCTCGTGACGTCATAAAAGTGAAGCCACCGCGCCGCCATATTAGTATTCCCTAGTATGCGCATATACATTCTATTAAATGAATTGGAAATTATACGGTTTTAATGAGAAAACATCACATAACAAGTCAGCGTTTTATATCCGAAGTCTCACTGTACATTTTCACAAAGCAAACGTCCTAAGCATGTAAACGGGTATTTGTTTAATATCGGGAATTCCATCTGCTTATTAAAAATGTACGTTTATATAGCCTACATCACAGTCAGTTACATTAGATGAACATGATAAATATCGGATGTTCAACATTTACAAATGACAAAGTGCTCTTTCAGAAATCTGAATAAAGATTTATGCTTTGTATACATATACCTTAATTCGCCTTGCACAATTATTCACTGTTTTTTTTTTTTTGGAACTTTTTATTTTTTATTTTGAACAAACAAACTTTTACAGTAGAAATAAAATAATACAGTAAAACTACAACATATATCGGTCATAATAATAAGATAAGTAAATAGTAAAAAAAAAAAAAAAAGACATCATACTTTGTCTTTGCTGAGGAAACATTTACATCAAGATAGAGCAAGTTGCATCCCTATTATACCATACATTGGTTGACCAGACTTTACAGTTCTAAATAATTTGTTACACCTCTCCATCTTTGCAAAAATTTTTCCATCTTCATCTGAAGACATGCAGTCATTTTTTCCATTATATAGACCTGTTTCAGTCTCTGGGTCCACTGCGCCACACTTGGTGAACTTTCTTCTTTCCAATGTATTGTTATCATTTTTTTCGCTATTAGTAACAGTATCCGTAATATGAATCCCTGTTCTTCATTATACATTTCTTTAGGCAATGCTCCCAATAAACACACCATAGGATCTAGAGGTATTTCTAACTCTAGAATCTTATCTATTTCTTTTTTAATATTTTTCCAAAATATTTGGATCTTTGGACAATCCCAAAAAATGTGAGTATGGTCACCTATTTTACCACATTTTCTCCAACACAGTGCTACAGATGGTTCTTTTACATATGAAGAAATCACATAAGGTGTATTGAAATATCGAATTTTTACTTTCCAGTCAAATTCTTTCCAAAGTTGACTGTTAATACCTTTATGGCATCCCAATTATTCACTGTTTATGTAATTTAGTTATAGTGTTTTTATTCGTACAGCCCTGGTGAAAAAACCAGCATATGCTGGCAGGTATGTTTTGATGCTGGAATGCTGGTTAGGTAGGTTTTGATGCTGGTTTAAGCTGGTCCTTTGCTGGTTTATGCTGGTCCTCAGCTGGTTTAAGATGGTCCTTTGCTGGTTTTTGCTGGTCATGTTGCTGGTGAAGGACCAGCAAGAACCAGCAAAGGACCAGCATAAACCAGCTAAGGACCAGCTTAAACCAGCATCAAAACCTACCTAACCAGCATTCCAGCATCAAAACATACCTACCAGCATATGCTATTTTTTTCACCAGGGAGGCTAACTGCATGTTTCAACAATGATTTCGTTAACAGTATTCATTTTGAAGCAGGTAATGATTTGTTCGTTAAATTAATTAATTCAACATATACACGTAACTTTACTCACATGGAAACAGCAATGTTAGTAAATCATTACAGAATTTGCGTGATGTTTAAGAATCTGAAATAGATGTTGCACATTAAAAATATACACATCATAACTGAGAAATAACGCTGATACAGTTATACAGTATGGACTTAAAGACATGAAGCGTTATTTTAAAGATTTGAATTTAAATATAACGAGCAATATAGTAACAGAGGCTTGTATTGTATTATTTATTGTATATTCTAATCAATTTCAGATACTTATACCAGATATATGGTCATGTTTATTATTTCCTGCGTAATTAGGTACATAAAGAAATATATTTTGTGTTGGATCAGTTACCTGTGTCTGCAAGTGCGCAGCTGACACCCACCTAAACGATTTCAATATATCACTTATTCTTCCCGGAAAAAAACATAAAAAATTCCAGATAACATCTTAAGTAAAAATGAATTTACATACACATATCCTAAAAACTAATCATGTGTGAATGATACGCTTCAAATCGGGTGATTTTAGGTCAGTGGGTTGCATGTGAGTCAATGGTGCTCTCTGCCGGTAGGGAACAGTAAGATGGCGGATCGAACACTTCCGGTGGCTTCACTGCCTAATGGCAGTTTAGAACGCAATTGGTGATCCAGTCATTATATAGATCAGTGGAAATCGCTCATAACTCTTGAGCGTGAAGGTCTGTGAGAAATTTGAAAGAATTCGGCCACTGGGGGCCTTAATGAAAACTCAAAACTTCACGAAACCTGGTGAACATGTGCGACAGGCGATTCTAAACAAGCATGCAAAATTTTAGGGAGATCAGACATCAGCTTGCGCTATAAAAGCAATAAACGTTAAAAAAAAAAACATTAAAAAAACACAAAAAACAATCTATGAAAAACATTCATGAAAAACAATCTAAAAAAACATTCTATGGTAAATGACCAATGACCTTGATTTGCCAAAATACTTTTTTTTTTTAAATCATTGATATAGGTTGTTTTAGGCTTGATAAATAATATGATTTTTTATAAACATAAGTTTGTCAGCCTTACCTGTTGTTGCTCAAGACTTCCAATGGCAACTTTGATGTTTATCTCATTGTCCAGTGAGTCCGTTGAGTCCATTGAGACCACTGAATCCAGAGAGTCCAGAGAGTCTCGGGAAGATGCAGTAAATGGAAAGTTGTGGAGACTGAGAGTGCTGGTGTATTTGGGTATTTTACCTCTTTGGGACATTTTATGTTCCTCATTGATTGGCAGTATCAAAACTGAACCAGAATTTGTCATTAATTTCAAAGTCTCTGCACCTTCACTTTGAAAAAACTGTTGAGCTCCAGGTCCTTTCACCTCACATTCTTTAGTGGCCAGACTCTGAATAAATGACTCAAGACTGTCCTTCAAACTCTCAACTTCACAGCGAGGTCCCGTGAGGTGAACGCATGGGGAAGGCAAACATGTTGGCTTTATATTTACACTGCTCTTCTTCATACCAGCCATTGCCAAGATCTTAGGGAAGTGCTCTGCCATTTCTGGTCTGGGAAGAGGCAGGTAGGCATGATGGTTCTGATGGTTTCTTTTATATTCCAGCACAATGTCCTTCAGCTTACTGACTTCAGTAGTGTAGCCCACCAGTTGCACTTTGGCATCAGAACTGGATTCATCCTGGTATTTAAGCTCCACTTTAACACTTTCACGATTGGCCTGCTTGACAGCTTCACTCAAATCGTCTTTCAGTTTAGTAAACGCAGATGATTTATGAGTGTTTTCCAGGCGCACAGTCTCTAAAAACACGTCTCTCTGCACGGCAGCGGCCGCCTCCTCTAGCGCTCCATCAGACAGACTCAAGAGAAGAAGACCTGAATTTGAAGTCTCAAGCATAACTGGGCTGCAGAGTCTCTGCTGAAATCGGTTTTGGAAATGCTGTATACAACCACTTGATTCCAAAAAGGTTATAAGAGTGCGATGTGATGGGATCCTCTTCTCTTTGATTCCTTCTGCTAATTTGAAAAGCTTTTGTTCACCTGCATGGACCTCTTTCTCGGGACCCTTCAGAAGGAGAACACCTGCACGTTCCTGTGTGATCTTAAGTGCCGGTAAATTTGCTTCTGCGTATGACTCAAACTGCTCTTTGATGAGGTCAAATTGCTTCTCAGATACGCAACACTCTTGCTGAATCTGCTGTTTGTTCTGCAAGCCGCTTACAAAATTTAACATCTTCTCCACTTGTTTTTGTTCCCCAACCACCACAGCTAGACTTGTCAGTTTTTCATAAAAGATTTTTAGGTTGTCACTTTCGAGGAAAGAGTTTTGTTGCAAAATTGCAGATTTGTCACTTTCAACCTCAAAGTGTAAGGTATACTGTGAGTTTAGTTTCTCAATCACTTGGTCCACCTGAAATTCCCATTTCTCCAGGGGACAAACGACATTAGCTGCCGGATCCCTCCTCACCACCAACTCATCAGACTCAATGTCACCAGACATTAACATTTTTATCTCAAAGGTGCTAGAGATCACAGAGAGTTGTTTCTCTAAGTCTGAATGTGCCTTTTTACATTCACTGAGGAAGAGTAGTAGATAATGATCCAGTTTAAAAACCTTTTCCACACTCTTAGCACTTGCATATTTCTGAAAAATGAAAATAAACCATAAAAAACAAGAATAATTGATTACACAAAATGCTTCATAATGATAATTCAAGACAAAAGAAATTCATCAGAGCTTAACAATTGGGACCCTTTATTATGTGCTGGTCTAGTTCAGTTTTCAACTGCTTTACCTATAGTGTCTTGTTCTAAATGAATTTTATCAAATGTAAGAATTTGACATAAATGACGACTAACATAATAATAAGGTTAGGAAAAACTGCCCTAGAAAAAATCAATTTAAGAGGAAAAATATCACCACCCCATTTCTGTGAACCAAAGACATCACAGAATATCAAGAATATAAACATTTTTGAGAGTCAGCTGTCAATGACAGGCCAAACCAGTATATCCAGCAGCATATCGACAAGATCACATAAAATGTTATTTTTTGACAAAATTACAAATCACCAGTCCCAGACCTTCCTTATTATCAAGCCCTGACTATGCATAGCAGCTGACTTCTGAGAACTGTTCAAGGTATTTACTTTAACTACGTAGAGAGTTGCTCTCCCTCATGGATTCTGGAAAAACTGGTTTGAGTACCACATATCGACAGCATGTATATAAATCAAAGCTAAATCTATGTTTTATGACTGTGCCACTTACCTGATTTGCAGATGCTGTAGGTTGTTTGCTGGTTTCAGTAACGTTTTCACGCCTTAATGAAACGTGGATCTCCTCTTGTCCTTCTATACTGATGACATGATCCTTTTTGTCTAGTACTCTTACCTGGGCTTTGAACACAAATGCATTTCAATGAGAATAATGAACTGTTGTAATTACAAAAGAAATATTTTTATTATTACAGTTTGACAAGCTTAAATGAGAGAGAAGTATGGCACAGATTCTTACAAGGTGCAAAACAACAAATGGCAGTAACAAAACATGCTTACCTGCTTCACTCATAAAACCTATCTTGTAGGTGTTGTTTCCCACTTTGTCGATCTCACAGTCTCCCCCTCCAGATTTTTTCCTAATTCTAAAGTACTTTTGTATTTGTCTTAGCTCCTCATCTGAAAGACTCCTTGCCTCAAAAAACACAGCGTACTGGTAGTTCTCCATCTTTATTCTGTTGTTGTGTTGAGCTTCGAGATAAATATAGGTGCTCTGAGATACTTTCACTTTTGCTTCGGCTCATATTACAGGCTGTGGTTTCCATGGCCACTCCTCCAGCTTCCTCTTGATGCTGAGAGATTTAGGTCAGTGGCACAGAAGCATAGATGTGTACTATAACATTATTTAACATTTAAAAAAAAAAACTTAACAGGACAAAAACTGAGTGGCAAATAAACTGCTAGCATTTGTCTAAGACATGGGTGAGATGCTTTATTATTAAAGATTATAAAAAGAAAGAAGATGCAGTTAAGGCGGTCACTTGGGTGGTGTCTGAGGCCTGCTTGGAGGATTTGTCATGACACAGCAATCTGAAACAAAGGAACGAAGAGCAAGTCCACAGAACATGGATGGTGGGTTGGTCGCAAGCTTGGCAAAGCTAAAAAGGAAGTTACAATGCCACGTACATACTTTCGCCTCATGTTGGTTGGAGAAGGCAGAAGAACTGATAGACACAACTGTCAAAGTTAAGCAAAAGCCCTCTTACATCTAATCCAACACAACATCAAATGTTTTTGTTATGAAAGGAAATATGTGAACTGAAAAGAAAGGTTTGGAATGTTATACATTCCAAAGACATTTCTAAAATTCTAAAGTAATGAATCAGTTGTCCTGAGGTGAAATATCAGTTGCACATACACTGTTACAAAATAAAGGTTCTTCATCAGCATCTATGGTTCCATTAGGAGAACTATTAACATCCATGAAGACATTTCATTGCATAAAAGATTCTTTATAACGGAAAAAGATTCTTTAGATTATTAAAATTTTCTTTACGCTAAGAATAAATGGTTCTTTTAAGAACTTTTGATTGAAAGGTTCTTTGGGGAACCGCTTCTTTTTTGGCATCCCTGTTGAAACTTTCTTTTGTTAGCCTTATTTTTGGGAGTATAAACTTACATTTTGCTGACTTCTGTGGTTTGTGCAAACAACCGACAGACTGATTGGCCAATTAACCATGCAATTTGTGTGCTTGTAACAAAATAATTATTTCACTTGTTTATCAGTTCCATAACCTACTGACAGCTTCCACTGATAACATACTTTTTGTTTTACCAGGGTCAGATGCTAAAAAAATACATTTCATTTAATAAAAAAAATTCAAATTTCAATTTGCTATCATTACATTATGTAAAAATCTTAAGTATGTTGACCACTGAAACACTCATATCCACTGGCCACAAGTTAGTTAGCTTTCTAATAAAATTACAATATTTTTTTCAAAATCAGTGTTAATGTAGAGTAATGGTAACGTGACTTTAGAAAAGGCTGCAAAGCATACTGTCTACAGACATTTATGTATTAACTATTCTGTTGTTCTGTGGTTTGACAGCTTTGTAGTCCACACCACATTGTGCTGTTGCATTGACTTTTCATACACATTTTTCATTCAGTTCCACCTTGTTATTTATTTAATTTTTTTTTTTTTTGCACTTTTGAGTGTATGATTACTATCATGGTTTTTAACCTGAACTGAATAAATATGTTCTCTAAATTCGTAAATGTAAATGCTACAAAAAGAAAACTATATAACAAATAACTGTTTATTAATTATCCAGAGCTCATCTAGATCCAGATTTACAAAGAACACGCCAGGGTTGGTGTTTGTTAAAGTTCATTTGAATGTGATGAGGTATTCTGGATAAGCCTGGCAGTCGTGGAAAACCACAAACATCAAGGGATTCTGCATATTATCCACCACACTGTCACAGAGGTGGTCAGGTGCCACACGAACAGGGGGCGCCTTCAAGTCAGCCTGACCCTGAGTGTGATGACCCGTAAGCACACAAGCCACAAACATGAGCTGAGTCCCATCTGCTGCAGGAATTGCATAGGTAGGACTGGCAGAGTAGCTGGCGTTCACAGCAAAGTATGTCCCATGACCGTAGAGGGTGGCTGAGAAAGGTATAAAAAGTTACCAGAATCAGTAAATCGAAGAGACTTCAAATTAAACAATTAAAAAGAACAACACTGGCTGATCAGTTGATCTGATGCTTTTATTGACACTTTTACCTGTTAAGACATGCCTTAACTTACAGACCAAGAGGTGCATTTACAAAGGTTGTTTGAAAAGATGCATTTTTGTAGTTGCACTAGGTGACACTACCAGCAAAAAAACTGCCTACTCCAGCTTTAATTTATATAATATTGTGACGTTTATCAATAAAAAATACCAAATATCAGCACTGGCAAAACTGTATATCGGTCACAAATAGTGTCAGGACTGTATATTTAAATTAATGAACCATTAAAAAGAAAAGAAATTACCATTTTGTCCAGCTAAATTGCAGTTAAAGCTCGATTTCATGATGGCTGAGCAGGATGCCTCTGATATGCCGTGATAAAGGATCTTCTCTGCTGCTCCCACAAGACCATTTTTGTTCTTCAGTTCTTTTTTACGCACCTCGTATAACTGCCGGACATTCATGTTCTGGATACGCTGGATCTGTTAAAGTAAATTTGCACACAAACAACCCTAAACAAATATATTTGATGGACTTCAAGTGTCTTGCTCTTCACAGAAGAAAACGGTGATGACTTCAAAACAAAATGTATCAACAGGTGATCAATCTGGCTTTTGGTTTAACCTACAATGATCTCCCTGCTATTGTTGTAGACTGAAACTAAAACACAACTTATGGCATGTTTCGATATAAATTAAGACATTACATATTTTATGGCCTTCTGAGTGTTTTTGTAAAGCATGCTACACTCTCAGAAAAAAGGTACAGTTCTGTCACTAGGGCGGTACCATAGGAACAAATAGGTCCTTTTAAAGTACTAATATGTGCCTTTAAGGTACTTATATGTACCGTTTAGGGGTAGGTAAGGTACAAACATGTACCTTTTCTTAGGGTACCGCCTAAGAAACTGTAACAGAACTGTACCTTTTTTTCTTACATTGTAAGATGGTGCTAGGTGTCAAACCTTGAGTCCTGTTTTTGTGACTGTCTTCTTGAAGTCTGCCTTCACAGTCTGGTACTCTGTAGATGATGGATCTAAGTCAATCACCTGTAAGGTGTCACTTTGACTCATGTTGTCCCAGTAGATGGGCAAATCAAAATCTGTAATAGTGATTAGTTTGATTATTGATTATTATCAAGGATGTTTAATTTTATATTATAGCTGCAGAACAGCATTTTTCAACTGGACAAAGATTTTATCCAACACAATATCAAATATAATATGGGCCACATTTTCTCACCTGGAAGGTTCTCCAGTCGTTTGAGAGTGGTCACCTGTCCTGAATCACATGATGTGGCCTCCATTTCTCTCAAGTTCACAGTCCATTTCACACCCTGCGCGTCCACAATTCCATCTTTTACATCTGTTTTCTCAAGCTTATAATTAATGTCTGTTGGTAATTTCTGCCAAACGCCCAGTGGTCCTAGAATACACCACGTGACTTGAGTGAGGAGGAAGGTCTGGTCATTCACCTTTTCCTTAGAGTTTGGGAGAAAAAAACCTGTTAAGCTTTGAAATGCACAATTAATTTTTAATCTTGAAAAACAAAACTTTCTTTGCTCTTTTATGTAAAATCATAAGTTACACATTAATGCAAATCATTATTTTCCAAAACCAAAACACCACAGAAGAATAATATAATGCAAATAGACACATCATGCAAGAGGCGCTTAATTATGAGCCAAATGGATTTTGAATGCAAGTTTCTAGATAATGTAATCTTAGTTTGTCTGTTTATTGTCATGTAAGAAGTCAGAAATAATAAACAACAGTCTCTCTCGTTGCGTATATACTACAACCCCTAGTCATTCAGCTTCCTCGACTGGCTTCGGCTAGCCAGGTTGGGACAGGAACTCATCGCTCACAGGTCGCTGTTACTCAGCCATCTGGAGAAGCTTGGGCTAAAAATCAATGTAGCCAAGGGCTCTTTGTTGAGACTACATCCCTAATTCAGTTCAGATGATCTGGTCTGTCTTCGGGAGAGCAGAGGTAGACCTCTTCGCCTCAGAAGACAACTTTCTTTTCAAAGATTTATTTTTCAAAGCAGCAAGTTGCTCTGGCCCATGATTGGCCCAGCACTTGCTTGCACTTGCAAGTCATCAGATGGATCAGGGAAGTCAGATGAGAGGGGAGAGAATCAACTTTGGGTTTAGATGGTTCAAACAGTTTTATTTTGCTCCCATTGAATTAACAACACAAATAAATGCACAGCCATTTGCACTCTGCATCAGAAATGTACACATGAACATGCTGTTGTACCTCTATTAACTTTTAAGGCTTATTTTGAGGCGTTTATAATCCTTTTGATGGGTTGCGTCATGGAGACTTAAGAATAATCACCTTGCAGTCTACCCCGCTACAGGGAAACCTTAGACGTCTTGCTTATTTTTATCTTTGCTGGAGCAGTATTTTTAGCTCATTTGAGCTATACTCTTGTCTTGTGTTTCAGCCTACCTAATTTATGTGAAATTAATAAACATTTTGTATACTGACATCCACACCTCTGTGCCCTTCATGGTAACTGTGTGCTTTATTTTTACTGGGTAGTTATTTCCCCACACTTTAAAAAGGGGTGGCATGGTTAGCTTTTCATATTATTTTTATAATAAGGAATTGGGATTCGCAGTGCTATAGATTTTTCCCATGTTACCATGCTACATTCATAAATACATCTGCATGCTCAGAGCATTCATATTGTCAAGTTTTAATTATGCATAGGAGGTGATTTCTGAGAATTAATATATTCAAGGCGTTTACTTTAACTACGCAGACAGTCTCTTTTTTTTGGCTGCAGGAAAAACTGGTTTGACCATCTTGTGTCAGCCAGAAACAAGGTACAGCACACATAAATGCAAGCTAAATATCTGTTTAAAGACTGTGCCACTTACCTGATTTGCAGATGCTTTTGGTTGTTTGCTGCTTTCAGCAACAATTTCACACACAGATGTCACACACAAAAACACAGATGTCCTCTTTACCAGGCATACTGATGGCATGATCCTTTTGGTCTAGTACACTTTCTTGGGCTTTAAATACAAATGTATTTTGATGAGTATAATGCACTCTTATCTCAAATAAAATGATCAAAACAGCTGTAATAAAACTATTCCACTTTTTATTACAGCTGTGTTGAACATTTTATTTGAGACAATTTCACTGATTCTAACAAGGTGCAAAAAATAAACTGCAATAACAACAAAACAAAACAAAACAAAACAAAACAAAACACATGCCTACCTTTTTTTGCTTATAAAACTTATCTTGTAAATGTCATCAGATATTTTGTTGATCTCACAGTCTCCTCCTCCAGACTTTCTCTTGATTTAAAAGTATTTATGAATACGTCCAAGTTCCACATCTGAGAGATTCTTTGCCTCAAAAAACACAGCATGCTGGTAGTTCTCCATCTTTAATCTGTTGTTGTGTTCAGCTTTAACATGAATACAGGTGCTATGAGACACTTTCACTTTGCTTCAGCTCATATTACAGGCTGTGGTTTCCATGGCCACTCCTCTTAATGCTGTGAGGTGTGGTAAATGGCACAAAACCATAACATCTCTACTATAACCCTTATAGTGTTGCACGATATACCGGTACTTTAAGTACCGCGATACTCTGCTTTTAAAAATGGTACGATTCCGCATTTTACTAGCATCGGTACTTTAAGTATGCATTTTAATAAGAGCTGTATTTCTGCGTCTCTGTGTTGGTGCATGGCCCAGACACGTAGTTTTGTTTACTACATGAGGCTTACAGAGTTTACAGCCTCTGCCGCTCTCAATATATGAGAACATGAACACATGAACATAATCTCTAGAACTGCTCTGAGATTTTACATTCACAAACAAAACTCAATTTGAGAAAAATAATAAAACGTATTTCATAGGGCCTTAAAAGCATGTAATTTTTGTTGAACTTTTAATAAATTGCTGTTAAATTCTGCAAGTTCATGATTTTAATTAATTAGACATGTTTTTGATAAATATTTTTTAATGTAACCATTAAAATAGAGTCTAGAAAAATTAAAATAGAATTTAGGAAAAAATAAAACAGATTTCATAGGGCCCTCTTTATTTCATTTGTGTCTTTGTTTTATTGTAGTTGTCCTTTAGTTTGTTACTTGCATCTAGGTTCTCATTGTTAATAACAAAGATAAAATAACAAAAAATGACACGACATGATATAAATTGTTGTTGTGAAAGGACATTGTAGTGAATGTTTGTACCCACACAACAAACTGTATCCATTGAAAACATATCTTCTTACATTTTTATCATAATATGTTGAATATATACCTTATTTGGCAAAATGCCTGCGTTAACGAATAGTGGTAAAAAAAAAAAGTTTGTAATAATGTTAAATAATAACAAACATAAGGAAAACAAAGGAAACAATAAAATCCTCAGGACATTTTTTCTAAAGATTTTATTGTTCTCTGTCTTCCTTATGCTTTTTGTGTCACTTACAGTTAAAGTCCTTCTCTGATTTTGTTGTTGTTTGCAACGTTGCAATGTTTTACTCATTTTAAAAATATTATTTTTTGTATTTTACATGGTCTGTTGTTGGAGTAGCTTCACCTGTGTGAGAGATTTTACTCATATTCACTGAGAATTAAAAATAATTTAGTAGAGGTAGAGACATATAGACCAGGGAATCCCCACCCCTTCCCATCTCTCCAACCCGAATATTACGTATCATAACGTAACAATGTGTAAACGTATTTGGAGGTTTTTACTTGGAAACTTTCTTTACTTTTACTTGGAAAACCAACTATATGTTTTCTGGCATTCAGATAACAATGGCCAAACCTCAATATAGCGAACAAAAGGGTTTATACTCAAAATAAACAAAAAATAAAGCAGACCGTGCCAATTACAGTACAGAACGAACATACACTCAAGTCTAAGTTTATGTTGTTTATATTGTTTGTCATGTTAATGTTGAGAAAAACTATATCATCCACATGCTCAGGTGAAAGTTGCCCCCTCAGTCTAATAAAAAAAAAAAAAAAGTGCGCCGACACAGACGTTCCAGAGACACAAACATAGTGTACTAAGCAACGTTTCTGTTCCTAAAACATTCTCAAAGAAACTTAAAGGAAGCATATGTCTCAAGATCATTTCGCTCTCAGATTAGCTCTATTCTCAGTTTACTCTGGGTATAGCTGCACTTAGCCTACCTGCAGTGGCTGCAGTGATGGACAGTTGTCTTTCCTCAGTCGACTGGTGTTTGGACTATATGTGATTTCTCATTGTGGTGGTGATATTATGATAACTCAGTTTTACTGAATCATTTGATCAAAACTAGGCTAATTACATTTTGTAAGATCATTTAGTAAGATCATTTCGATCAAAGTAATTCCAAACTTCGCGAGCCAGACAACGAAATTTTGTGATCAAATACAATCAACTTGTTAACACGCCCCACAGCGTTACCCAGTGCATTTAGTTAAACTGCGTAAGAATTATCATGGATTCTCTGCATTTACAGCCAGCACAGCAACACATAGTAAAATTCGATTAGTGTTTGTATTTTCCAAAAGTAATTCAAAAGCGTGTGCACGCCCCAAATTCATTATTCGTCTATATGTTCAACATAATAGGTTCATATGAACGTTAAAGAGTTAGTTCACCCAAAAATAAAAAAATAAAATATCCCATAATTTTCTCACCCTCCAGGCATCCTAGATGTATATGACTTCCTTCTTTCAGACAAATAGAATCGGAGTTACATTAAAAATCATCCTGGTTTTATCACTGCATGGGCGGGTGTTTCTCCTTGTCAGTCCAAAACAAGTCCAATAAAGTGCATCCATCCATAAAAAAAAAAAGTAACTCACTCTAATCTAGATTGCGCAGGCTGGTCGTACCCGAAGCAGCTCCAGGCAGATGACGCAATACGTCAGAAGAGATAAACGCGAATGCACCGTGGAGAGATCAAAACAAAACAACAGTCACAAATTAGAAGTTCAAAACGAGGATTTGTCAAGGAAAATGCTGGATTTCGAAATAAACCAAGACGAGACTGGTTTTCCTAAAGGAAACTTTGCTTCCTTTGCTCCTGTACACAAACATTGGTTTTCACGAGACTTACCAGGACATGTGCAACATCGACGTCCTACGTCATCCATCCAAAGCTGCTTCCGGGTACGGAATGGATTGTCTTTCACAACCAATGACTTCTATCATTTATATTAATGATATTTTAACTTCTTTATCCTTCACCTTCAGGCAGTATGTCAATATGTCTTTGAAGCAGTCGTGGCCTAATGGTTAGAGAGTCAGACTTGTAACCCAAAGGTCATGAGTTTGAGTCACAGAACCCCACACAATTTACATTTTAAATAGGGTAACTTGTATTCTGTAACTTATTAAATTTTCAATGTAACCTTTGCAACACTGCACATGCAAAAATATTTAATATGTGTGGCATTGTACAGTCCTGGGAATGTCTGTAATTTCCCAGCCTACCATATATATAAAGTGTGAGACTTACTTCTTTTGGAGCTGTTGCTGGATCATGAACAGTGGATACTGATCCATCCTTGAGTTTTAACATTTTAGCAAGCCTGCCTTGAATTGACCCTTATTCAGAAAGCAGACTGGAGTACGAATCTAGGTGTATTCGGTGGCGCATTAGCATCAAAAACAAAACTAATCCACTTCGTCCTCAGCGGCTCTGATGTCGGAATAAAATTAAGACTCTTAATTTTGCTTTTACATCCAACTACAAAGCACCTGCGTTGCTTACGGGACAGTTGACACTACAGCTGCTCGAGCACTAAAAAAAATAGTGGACAGTGTACAACTGGACAGGGTAGAAATATGCTAATACGGGACAGTCTGTCAGCAGTCCTGGGCTTGATAATTGAGACTGCTTAGGTTTGGGAATTAAAAAACAAGTGGGAGGGCGCTAGAGAGCACCACATGGTGTGGACGTAAATTTAGAGTGCTCCCTCAAAGCCTCGACAAATTTGTGTTTTTTCTTCTATTTTCAACGTGAAAGTTTGCTCGCTACTATATAGTAGTGAAATGAAGAAGGCTAAACTCAAGAAAGGCGATTCGCCAACTTCCTCAGGTAAACAGCCGGCCGAGAAACCGCCGTCTAATGAAAGCGAGGCGGATGGTGATATTCGCGCGGCCACAGATTCAACTGTCATTCTATCGGCGATTCAGACTATGAGTAATAGTATGAATGACAGATTTAATTCGCTGGAAGCTACTTTATCTCAGCTGCAAACGACACTCTCTAAAACCACCTCGCGTATTGCTGACCTTGAGGGTGCTAAAGCTGAGCATGAAGCCCGCATTTCTGACCTGGAGGCCTCTTGTCAGAAAATTCTTGCAGTTAACAAGGCCCTGTGTGCTAAATTGGACGATCTCGAGGGTCGTTCTCGACGAGCGAATATCAAGATCGTGGGGTTACCTGAGAACGTGGAGGCTGGCCGTCCAACCGAGTTTGTGGAACAACTCATCCCGAAACTCCTGGGTACTGAGAACTTTCCCGAACGGATTAAAGTTGACCATGCACATAGCACCGGGCCTTTACCATCAAGAGGAGGACGTCCCCGAATCATGATCGCGAGGATACATCACTATCCGGTCAAAGAGACGATACTGCGACTCACGCGGCAACATGGCCCTTTAAAATTTGACGGAGTACTCATCTCCATCTTCCCGGACTTCACAGCAGAGGTACTTTATCAGCGGCTCCACTGTTCGTATGGGTTTTTTCCCGGCTTCATTTGGGGAAGCTGTTGAAAAGGGAGGGGTGGGTGGTGTCTTTTTTCTTCATTGTGTATGTAGTGTGTTGTGTCTGTCTCCTTCACTGGCTAGTATCTCTCCAAATTCACTTACAGCAGCCACTACATTATACATAAATATTATACATTATGACTTGTAGTAGGTCTTTATCTAAAGTTGGCAGCGTCACCCTTGCCAGCTGGAATGTCCGGGGATTAAATAATCAGATTAAAAGAGCCAAAGTTTTTTTCGTATTTAAAGTCTATTGCTGCTGACATATTATTTTTACATTTTTTACGCATATAAGGCACTCTGAACAAAGGCGACTGAGATGCAGTTGGATCTCTCAGGTATTCCAGTCTTCTTTTTCATCCAAGGTCAGAGGGGTAGCTATTTTAATTCATAAATCTGTTCCTTTTAAGCACATATCGATTATCAGTGATCCTAATGGTCGTTATGTAATTGTATCAGGCCTACCTTCCTCAACTCATGTCACATTGCTGAAGATTATTCACATTGTATGGACCTAATTTTGATGATCCCACTTTTTTTCGCAAAGTTTTTAATCTTTTGCCAACCACTGTAAACACACATCTGATAATAGACGGCGATTTCAACTTAGTATTAGACCCTGTTTTAGACAGATTTCCTTCACGCGCTGATATATCCTTGACTAATTCTGCCATTGTTCTTAATGATCTGATGGCTTCCTTTGACCTTGTTGATATCTGGAGATTAAAATATTCAACAGACAAGCAGTACACTTTTTTTTCGCAGGTTCACAAATCATACTCTAGGATAGATTTCTTTTTAATCGACTCTAAAATAATTTCATGTGTTAAATCAATCAAACATCATAATAGAATAATTTCTGATCATTTAGCAGTGACACTTTCCCTAGATCTGTCAGAAATTAGGCCCAGCTATAATTGGCGGTTTAATCCTACCCTGCTTTTGGACTCCGGGTTCTGTGAGCATTTAACAGAGTTGCTTGCTGAGTTTCTCAAATTTAATGACACGGGCGAGGTTTCGGATTCAATATTATGGGAAACTCTAAAGTCTGTCCTGAGAGGACATATTATTTCTTACAAATCCAGTCTTAAAAAACAAAGAGAGAAACGTCTCCTAGAAATTGATAATCGTCTGTCTCAGTTAGAAGATGCATACAGAGATTCTACAGATTCGGATTTGCTTAATGAAATTGCAGCACTCAAACTGGAATATAACTCAATTCTTTCAAACCAAGTTAATAACATGTTGTTAAAAGTTAAGCAAAAACAATTTGAACTTGGCGATAAACCAGACAAATTGCTATCTCGCCAGCTAAGAGGGCTTCAAGCCAGTAGAGCAATTCATAAAATCAAAAACAAGGAGGGTGTTTTTTTAACAAATCCCACTGAAATCAACAATACATTTAAAGAATTTTACAAAGAATTATACAAATCGAAGGGCTGCTCTGACCCCTCAGCATTAAGTAATTTTCTTCATTCATTACAGCTTCCAAAGTTAGGGTGTGCAGAGCAGACAACTTTGAATGCTGACATAACAATCGCTGAAATACTAGATGCTATTAAATCTTTCCCAGGTGGGAAGGCACCCGGCCCAGACGGGTTCGGAATTGAATTTTATAAAAAATTTGCGCAGACGCTTTCCCCTTTGTTGTTGAGAATGTTTAACCACTCATCTGGTAAACATCAGCTTCCCCAGTCCTTGTATGAGGCAAATATCTCCTTAATTTTAAAAAAAGGTAAAGAAGAAACAAATCCATCATCATATCGACCCATATCTCTTTTGAACTCTGATCTTAAAATCTTCACTAAGATTCAGACTAAATAATTGTATTGGGAAAATTGTTCATCATGACCAGTCTGGTTTCATTCCTGGCCGATTCTTCTTTTTTAATGTTAGGCGACTAATGAATATCTTGTATACTAGGTTTGAGCCTCAAGCTAGTATTGCAGTTCTTGCCTTGGATGCAGAAAAGGCGTTTGACCAAATTGAGTGGGACTACATTTTAGCTGTGATTAGGGAATTTGACATGGGTGATACATTTGCCTCTTGGGTGAAAATGTTATAGAGCTTCGGTTTTAACCAATTTTAATAGATCATCTCAATTTTTATTACATAGAGGCACTCGGCAGGGCTGTCCTCTCTCGCCCTTTCTTTTTGCAGTTGCAGTTGAACCCCTTGCCCTTGCCATTAAAAAGAACCCTTTAATATTGCCCCCAAATTTAGGCCAAATTAATCATCATATTTCTCTCTATCAGAATCAGAATCAGAATCAGAAAGAGCTTTATTGCCAAGTATGCTTGCGCATACAAGGAATTTGTTTCACTGTTATTAGCTTCCAGTACACAGAGACAACAACGCACAGACAATAAAAATAAGAGAATAAGAAAAATACACATAGAACATAAATAGAATATAAATAGACCAAAATAAAATAGAATATAATAATTATAATTTGTAAAAAATAAATTGACAAATAACTAGGTGGTATGTACAGTTGTGCTATATGTGATAGGATGGAATGCAGGGATGTGTTCGGGGAGTATTATGGTGGAGGTGGTAGCAGTAGATGTCAGATTATTCTACAAATTTTTATTGCACAATGGGAGGAACATTTTAACTGTTCATAAGGTGGATTGCCTGGGGGAAAAAACTGTTCATGCGTCTGGTAGTCCTGATATTTGGGGCTCTGTAGCGCCGGCCGGATGGTAAGAGTTCAAAGAGGGGATGGCTTGAATGCGAGGGGTCCAGAGTGATTTTCTGAGTTCTTTTCCTCACTCTGGATGTATATAGTTCCTGAAGGGTGGGCAGGGGAGCACCAATAATCCTCTCAGCAGTCCGGACCGTTCTCTGCAATCTTCTGATGTCTGATTTTGTAGCTGAGCCAAACCAGACAGTTATTGATGTGCACAGAACAGACTCGATGACGGCTGAGTAGAACTGTCTCAGCAACTCCTGTGGTAGGTTAAACTTCTTCAGCTGGCGAAGGAAGTACAACCTTTGTTGGGCCTTTTTAACAATGGAGTCGATGTGAGTGACCCACTTCAGGTCCTGGGAGATGAAACATCCCAGGAACTTGAATTTCTCCACTGTAGCCACAGTGCTGTCCATGATGGTCAGTGAGGAAAGTGCAGGAGGGTTCCTCCTGAAGTCCACTATCATCTCTACAGTTTTAAGCTTGTTCAGCTCCAGGTTGTTGTGACTGCACCAGACAGCCAGCTCTTTTACCTCCTGTCTGTAGGCAGACTCGTCACCGTCCCGAATGAGGCCGATAACCGTGGTGCCGTCAGCAAACTTCAGGAGCTTGACAGAGGGGTCTTTAGAGGTGCAGTCATTGGTGTAGAGGGAGAAGAACAGTGGAGAGAGAACACAACCCTGAGGGGCGCCAGTGTTGGTGGTGTGGCTGCTTGATGTGAATTTCCCCAGTCTCACCAGCTGTTGCCCTAACTAATAATCACTAATAATCACTGGATTGGGACAGGACAGGAAAAAATGTCAGCGGGAGTGGGCGGGACCGGGAATCGTAACGCTATGAAACCCAACTTTACAGACAAATATACCTTTTATATATATATTGTAATTTTGAACTTAATTCTAGTTGACCCGTCTCTTTATTCTCTCCTTCTGTATGCTTTGGTGTGGCTGGTTAAGCAAGTGAGTTCATGACGGACAGATCGTTAACGACTGGTAATACAGCAGGCGATCCAAATGCTCACCTATCATTCATCGACCATATGGCTTTTCATCTGAAAGATGTATGTAGTAGCAAGTTTACATGGCCGCTCAATCTAATGTTAACCTAGAAAAATGTGCGCTTTTGAAGTGTCTGTGTGAGTGTGGAAGCCGAATAGTAGCGCGGTACTGCATGACAGAGGTACTCACTTGCTCTTAAGATACCGTCATTTTTGGTCATACAGATAAGAGTGATAGGCATCTTTCGAATTTGTAAAGACTCAACGTTTATTTGTGTGCACTCAGAAAAACAAGGAAACGTTGCGCTTTTGTAAACAAATTAAAGCAAAAAGGACAAGCTTTCTGCCGTCTGTCTCTGTGAACTTGAGCGCGTCACTTCGAAACTCCGTGTATACTTGCTTTAGAGACATGAAAAATATATCTATAGAGTGAAATGTCTACTTTCAAATGGACCAATTAAAATAGGAAACGTGTGTCTGCACGAATGATTTACGTGAAATTTAATGTGTGTGCAATGCACACTGTGCATTTGTTTAAGATGGCTTTCAGTTTAATAATAATAATAATAATAATAATAAACAAAATTTTGCATTTTTATTCAACTAATGTAAAAAAAAAAAAAGTTACGGGCATACTGTGATCTGTACTGTATTCTTTACTGTAACTGGCAGATTCTAGCCAAAAAAAAAAAACAAACAAAAAAAACACATAATACGGGAGTGGGAGGGAATGGGAGTCATTCTTCCGGGATTGGGACGGGACGGGATTTTTTCCCAGTTTTTTCGTGGGATTGGGATGGGATGGGATTTTTTTTTGTGGGAGTGGGACGGGAGAGATTTGAAAATCCACTCCCGTGTCACCCTCTAATGCAGATGACATTAGTTTGTATCTCCACAACCCAGAACAATCTGTACCACCCCTGCTAAATTTACTGGAAACATTTGGCAAACTCTCAGGATATTCAGTAAACTGGCAAAAAAGTGAATTTCTGGCAGTGACTAACAATATAGACTCAAATTTTATAAGTAGTCTTCCTTTTAAAATAGCCACAAACAGTTTGAAATATCTGGGTCTTAATATATCTAGAAACCCTAAGGATATATACAAACTAAATTTGTTACCTATGCTAGAAAATCTGAAAACCAATATAAAACAGTGGAGGACCCTACCATTATCAGTGATGGGGCGGGTGAATGCCATTAAGATGGTGATATTACCCAGATTCTTGTATCTCTTTCAGAATCTACCAATTTATTTGCCCAAAAAGTTCTTCAAAACTTTGGATTCTATTGTACTGCCATTTATATGGGGCTTTAAAGCACATAGAATATCTAAATTGGGGGGGGGGTTAGGTTTGTCGAATTTTCAACACTACTACTGGGCTGCCAATTGTAGAGCCTTAACTTTTTGGCAGGACCCATGCCCCGATAGTCTTCCAGCTGATCTCCCTTCATGGCTTGTGATTGAGCGTGGTGCTTTAAATTCATCTCTCTCCTCGTTGCTATTTGCTGCCCCAGAGAAATCTAAAGTTGCAGTTAGATCCCACTTCATGATTAATAACTCTCTCAGGATATGGCGTCAGATTAGTAAGACATTCAAACTGCCAAATACCTCCTTTTTTGCTCCTGTCTGTCGTAACCTCGCCTTTAAACCCTCACTACTAGACCCGGTGTTCATAGGTTAAGCGAGAAAAGGAATCTTCACCTTGAGAGATTTATATATAGACAACAATTTTGCCACTTTTTCTCAACTAAAAGAGAAATTCGACCTTCCTGCTTCGCAGGAGGTATCTATTCTTTAGATACCTACAAATTAGAAATTATGTTCGTTCCACTATGCCAAACTTTGAAACTCTGTCAGCTGATAATGAATTACACAAACTACTTACTTGCGTTCCCAATAACCCAAAGTTAGTCACAAAATTTGTAGATTTTTTTACAAGTCAGTTAGACATTTCTACTAATCATCTGAAAAACGATTGGGAAAAGGAACTGGATATTCATGTTTCTGAGGAAGACTGGGGAAAGTGTCTTAAAAATATATACACCTGCTCTATTAATGCTAGGCACCAACTTATTCAGTACAAGGTGTTACATAGATTGCACTACTCTAGGGTTAAACTTAATACTTTTTATCCCACTATTTCCTCTCTCTGCAATAAGTGTGAATCTGCTGAGGGTTCGCTTGATCATCTTTTTTGGGCATGCCCTAAAATCGGTGAATTCTGGTCAGAAGTTTTTCAATTTCTTTCAGAAGTTTATGCTTGTGAGCTTCCCATAGATCCTGCAACTGCTGTTCTTGGCTGGTCAGCCTCCTTGCAGCATCTTAACAATGCTTTCCGAGTGCCTATACAGTATGGTATGATGATCGCAAAAAAATCTATTCTTTGCATGTGGAAGAATAAGTCAGGGCCATTATTCAAGATCTGGTTGTCTGAACTTTCCTCCACCCTTCATGTAGAAAGGCTTAGATATAGTATGTCTGGAAATATAGATTTATTTGAAGCTTCTTGGAGGCCTCTTTTCAATCACCTGTTAAAAATTTCTGATAATCGCGGCACTAATTGAAACCTTGTAATCGTAGTGTTGGTGTTAATACACCATTTCTTTTTGTTTGTTTTCTTAATTACTTGTTAAAGCTACCGATAGTGCTGACACTTGCAAATCTATTTGTTCTCTATTTTTATTTTTATTTTCACTTCCCCTATCACTCTTGCTTTAAGTACCTAGGTGATTATATATTAATATTTGTATTTTTATTGTCATTATTATTCATAATGTCACATTGAGTAAAAATCTATTTTTGACCTTTTTTGCCTTTACACAGTGATGTGGTTGACTGCTGAATTGAATCTATCTGAAGGAGATGTTGTTGTTTTTTTTTTTTTGTTTTTTTACACTTGTGTAGGTGTGTTTTGTCTTGTTTTGTGATTGTGTTTTTTTGTATGTCTGAAAATCGAAAAATGACCTCAATAAATATAATTTAAAAAAAAACAAAAAAACAAGTGAATGGATTTTTATCATTGTAGGGTGGTTGTGTCCACACACTGCTAAGACACATTTATATGCAAACACCATGTAAAAGTTAATTTTGGGTCAGATGTTTCCTTTCATTATTAAAGTAATTATTTTCAGATAAAGTGTTAAGTTGTTGTGGGTTCATAAGTTTCCCTGAAGTATTTCCAGTTAATGTTTGAAAGAATTGCATTGCTTCTGAAAATTGCACAAACTCAGATGGTTTCTTCATGATAGTTTGATGCGGACATGAGAAGGAAATGTTGTAATATGTCCAAAACACATTCAATTGCATAATCTGGAGCACTAGTTAGTTGTGAAATAAAGCATGAAAACATATCACCTAAAGATAGAAATAAGAGATGACTGACTGGACAATGTCAGAGGATTTGGTGTGGAACAGATCCTGAGTGTCATTAGCCCTTCGTCATTAGGACCTTTTCAGATCAATCATAACAATCATAATCTGACACAGATGACACAATTACTCCGGCTGTTTAAGGAAATCATGAAATGTCTAAAGTTGTCTAATACAATGTCTCTGGGCCAAAAGCAGCTGCATGAATGTGAACGTTTGACAGGAAAATGAAAACATCAACAAAAACACTGACTGTGTATACCTCTCCATGTTCACATGAAGCACCGGTAGGCATAGCCATTTAGAGATCATTTCTGGTTAATGACATCACAGATGGTATGTTGAAAGTGATGTGTCAATGGTGCCTTACCAGTAAAAAGGCAGAACGTCAATGCCCATTTTTATATTTAAGGCTATTTTATCTTGTAAAATCAGTATGCATGACTGTGAATTTGAAAGTGAAAGTAAAATGCGAGCACACATTTCACAGTGATTTCAATGCATGGCTCCTTGATGCTCATAAAATCTATACAAAATAATCACCCAACTATGTAATTGTAAGAGAACATAAAATCATTTAAATATATATTTTTCCTCCCATCTCAAAATTTTTCCATCACCATCTTTTTAGTGGCTTCGTAGAACACATGATTTCCTTCTGAAGATAGTATTCGACTTCAGGCACATCTCTAAATGATTACATTTAAATGTAAAATCAGCTATTTAACTAATAACTGTTTAAAAATCATCTAGATCTCAGGCCAGTCTTGGTCTTTGCTAAAGTTCATTTGAATGTGATGAGGTAGTCTGGATAAGCCTGGCAGTCGTGGAAAACCACAAACATGGAGGGATTCAGTGTATTATCCACCACACTGTCATAGAGGTCGTCAGGTGCCACACGAACAGGGGGTGTCCTCATGTCTGCCTGACCCTGAGTGTGGTAACCTGTAAACACACGAGCCACAAACATGACCTGAGTCCCGTCTTCTGCAGGAACCACATAAGTCGAATTGGCAGAGTAGCTGGCTTTCACAGCGAAGTACGCCCCATGACCGAAGGAGGTGGCTGAGAAACGTATAAAAAGTCATCAATATCAGTCGATTAGTCTTCAGACTAAACAATCAATCAGAAGATGATAAGTTGGCTATATACTAGCTATTAACATATAAAGAGTAAGTTCTTCCAATGAAACAAAGGTAATGTTCACTCAAAAATTACAAGTCAATAATGACTTCCTGTTCAAAACCTGACATTTTGGGGAGTATCAGTGAACCACAAGCTAACTTTAGAGTTGGTCCTACCACAGTTCTTCCATGACTTCAGAAGACTATAATTGAGTCATATGAACTTTACATTACATTACTTTTTGTCATTTTTGGACCTTCACAGATCACTATGAACCTAGCATTTACTGGAAAAGCTACAGGTTTGGAACAACGCAAGGTTGTTTAAATAGGAGTAGTTTGTACAGTATTATTTTCCATAGAATTTACTGAAATAATTGGATATAAATCGAAAACCAAATGTAAAAAAAATATTTGAACTTGATCTCAAAATAAGAAAACAAACATTTATACTTTAGATAACTTCTACAGTATGTTCTATAATCCTATTATGGCATTTAATCTCTTATATAATCTCAAATAAAGACCAGGTCCTGCTAATTTTACTCGATGCAGTGAATATGACAGAAGTATTGCTGCATCCGAAGTCAAATACTTCCCTACTATTTAATATCAAAAAAATAGAATGCCAAAAGTGTGGTATGTCCAAATTCGTAGTATTTGAAAAACAGTAGGTGAAAAGTACCCGGATGACCTACAACTTCCGCCCAGTCCGCAGTTGATGGACAGTTTACCATTCCATGAGACCAAGGGAGAGGATTTATAAATGGCAGTGATAATACCCATATTCATACTATATAGAACGTACATTTTTAACTGTTCTGAAGTAAGTTCAAATTCAAATGTACTCAGACAGTATGCAATTTCAGATGCACCTTATGTGAGCACAGGAGCTAGATTCACAGCAATGTCAAAATACTACTAATCCCACTAATGACACTTATTGGCCTTGGTAATATATCTGTCAAAATTTTTGGATGGACTATTTTTTAAATGAATGAACCTTTAAAATTGTAATTACCATTTTGCCCAGCAAGACTGTGATTAAAGTTTGTCTTCATGATGGCTGAGCAGGACGCCTCTGATGTACCATGATAAAGTTTCTTTTCTGCTGCTCCCATGGGGCCATTTTTGTTCTCCAGCTCTTTTTTACACACCTCGTATAACCGCCGAAGATTAATGTTCTGGAGGCGCTCAATCTATTGAAGTACAAACAGCCAAGTACATACAGGTGCATTTAAAAAAATTGGAATATCATGAAAGAGTTCATTTTTTTTTGTAACTTGTTTTAAAAAACGAAACTTTCATATATTCTAGATTCATTAAATTCAGTATCTCAAAATATTAGAATATTTCCAAAGATTTCCAGACTCTGGGATCATGATTTCAACATGAAATGCAAAATTTACTTTTATCTGAAAAAAGGACTTTGGACCACTGAACAACAGTCCAGTTCTTTTTCTCCTTAGTCCAGGTAAGATGCTTCTGCCGTTTTTCTGTTTCAGAAGTGGCTTGGTAGCCCTTTTCCTGAAGACGTCTGAGTGTGGTGACTCTTGATGTGGTAACTCCAGTTTCCTACTCCTAGTGAAGTTCTCCCAAGTGTTTGAATCGGCTTTACTTGACAGTTTTCTCAAGCTTGCGGTCATCTCTATTCCTTGTGCACCTTTGTCTACCCAATTTCCTTCCAGTCAACTTTGCATTTAATATGCTTTGATACAGCACTCTGTAAACAGCCACCCCTTTCAGTAATGACCTTCTGTGACTTACTCTCTATGTGAAGAGTGTCAATGATTGTCTTCTGAACCATTGCCAAGTCAGCAGTCTTCCCCATTAGTGTGGTTTCAAAGAACAAGAGATACCCGGAATTTATACTGTAAATGCAAATTATATCAATAATATGGTCAGACGATTAGGTCTAGAATGCTAAACCATTGTCTTTCTCACCTGTTTGCGAAGTGCATCTTGTGTCAGTCTAACGACCTCATTCACTCCATCTTTCAGCCCTTTCACTACGCATCTATCAGAGATGCTCATATCTAACTGCAGGTGCAGTGAATTCACTTTAGAGAGCAGCTGGTCCATCTCATCATGAGTGAGGCGTTCAATGTCATAAGGAAAGAAAGTGTGTGCAAAGCACTGACTGTCATACACTCGCTGAAGTTCTCTGCAGGCATCAGACACATCGTTATCGGTGTGACCAATGATTAGAAATGCTGCTCTGCTCACTGTGTCAGGCAAAGATGTTACTAAAGAACTTAAGTCAATTTGTCCTGTAAGGAATATGATCTACTCAATGTAGTCGAAGCCCTGTGTCTGCTAGTGATTGCACTGCACACTCTGGGGGTTGCACTGGTCGGTACTAGTGGTGCGGGAGCTGAAAATGTTTAAGTGCAAAATTGACAATGGACGTCTTGTGAAGACAAACATTTTTATAATGCATGAGATGGACACGTTTAATTAAAAAGTTATTGTCTCTGCACAGTTTTATCCTCACCTGTCAACAGTGTACCAACACCAAAGATTTGGAGTGCCACTTATTTGAACTCCAGGAAAACGTTAATCTTAAGCAGTATGATGCGAATATTTTTGAGATGTTGAAGATTTGCTCTTTGTATACCTTGCTTTACTCCCTCTAGAATGGACCTGGCCACCACACTGGGATCCAAACCTCCTTTTCCTGCAAAGCCCACAAATTTAACTTGACATAACCATTTATGATGCCAAAACATTCCTACTATTCCATTCAGGTATGTTATGATAAACTGCTAAACAAGTATATTAGATGAAACCTAAATACATTGCTAAAAAATGAGGGGTCACTTAATCATTATAGCACATCAAAAGAATTATACTTCAGATATATCAATCTGTCTACTCAGGAAGCATATAGGTGATTCTGCTTTGGTGCAAATGAAAATGACAAATTCCCAAAAGAGAATGGTTTTGAGGTCATTAAAAATAATAATAATAATAATAATAAAATAAAACAACAAGTTAAAGTTGAAGTTTTGCAGGTGGTGACCACAGACAATTGCTCTCTTCTTATGCTTCCTGACTGATTTGTCCTTGGAATAAATCCTCTGAATCACTGTCAGCCCTGGGTTCCTCCTGATGCATGGCAGTGTCTGGCCTCATGTGACCAGAGACTCATGTGGCCCTTACATTCCCCAGACCTCAATGCAGTAGAAAACTTATGGGACTGGGGTGCCCAATCCTGTTCCTGGAGATCAAAGTTCAGCTCCAATCTTGATCAAACACAACTGAACCAACTAATTTAGATCTTCAGGAGCAGCAGTTCTTAATCCTGGTCCTCACGACCCCCAGCTCTGCATATTTTGCATGTCTCTCTTGTTTAACGCACATTATTCAAATCACCAGCTCGTTAAAAGACAGCTCTATGAATGAACTGTGCTCCAGTTGACATGGACCGTACACAGTGTTCACTGCAGTCTACTCCCTGCACACAGGAAATCGGCTAAAGTTTACTTTACTTAAGAACACAGATTTGTGCTACACCACTGCCTACAGCGTCTTCATACAGACAAATCTTACTACAGAAGTGTGAAGGGTTATTTCACCATAATCATGAGATTTGCATAGTAGTCACGTCTTACATACTTTAATACCCTTTGAATGGAACATATACACTTTTAAAAATAAAGGTGCTTCACAATGCCATAGAAGAACCTTTTTTTGTCTAAATGGGTTCATAAAGAACCTTTAACAAAAGGTTCTTTGTGGCGAAATAAGGTTCTTCAGATTATAAAAAGGCAAGAAAGAGATGGTTCTTTAAAGAACCTTTGACTGAATAGTTCTTTGTGGAAACAAAAATGGTTCTTCTATGGCATTGCTGTGAAGAACCTTTTAAAGCACCTTTATTTTTAAGAGTGTATGCTCCTCTTGAACTGGCAATGCCAGGATCATGGGTTCAATTCCCAGGATATGCATACTTTGCATGAGGCTCGCTGACACCTTGCCAACACCAAACAAATATCTAGCATGCTAAATATCTGGACTGGTCAGCTGACTCAACATCACGTGGTGTCAGATGTCATGACTAGCTACAGCCAATGAGAGAGCAAGGCATGTGTTGAGGTCACCAGAAGAAAAACAGCAGCAGCAACATGGCTTTAAAAAAAGTGTGGTCACACAAAATGGAGCAAAATATTTCAGAACAGACCATCACCCAAAATATTCCAGAACAGATCATTACACAAACAGCTTACTACGACTAATTTCTTCCCAATGTCCATTTAAAAAAAACAACAACTTCTGTTTTGCGTGTTGCCTTGCGTCATTCCAATTCTACTTCTTGCATGCGTTTTCATGACAAACTGTGGTTTGGAGACCATGTAGAGTCATTTGGTGACAGAGTTGTTGTCAACTTGTATAGTGTGTGAACAGCAGTTGCAGATCATTTATGTAGTTTCATGTAGTGTGAACACCACAACGACTTCAAGACTGACAACAAGTCATGTAGTCTAAACAGCACAGCGATCTGCCAATGGTTAAAGTCATGTAGTGTGAACTTGGCTTAAGAGTGCTGATATTTCACCAGTATCAGCTGTATGCGCATTCTAGACAGGCTGTCAGTCAGTTACATAATTCTGTCAGCAGGTGGCAGCAAACAACTGTCTTTGTGAGTGAGTCAACTAATAAGTTTAAAAATGCTAATTCATTTATGAATGACAAGTTGTTTAAATGAATTTAACTTTGAGGGCCACTTTACAAAGCTTAACTGATATTCTATGCATCACCTCAGTAAAGCTGAAACTGATGTTTCACTTCATTGAGATCAATGGCGTTGATTCATTGCATTTACCAGCGCTGACACCATCATGGGAAATCCCCATAAATGTTGAAAAGATACTTTGACAAATATATCGCTGTCATCTTAGAACAACTGTGGAAAACTTATTTTTCACTAATATATGACTTGACCTGAAGAAGGACAGACACAGGTAATTGCACACACTCAATTGATCTCTCTCTCTCTCTCTGTTCAACTCAAATCTATGGATCTTCTGTACAAATCTCAACTTACTTAACATTCAATACACATGCATTTAGTTTAAAATGATGAAAGAAAAAAAACAGAAACATTGCTGTTATTGTGGTTGCTTGTCATTCTCTGCAGTTGTCAGTATTGCGGTATTTCAATATTGTGGTTACTGCGAAAACCCTACTTCTAAGAAATCCATCCAGATAGGATGTCTTGGATTGTCAAATTATTATGAAATCGTGCATATTATTATGAAACTGTCATATTTTCAAGAAGGTCCTGATCATTGCAATGAATATCAGGGTTTGGTAAGATTCTAATCCTTTTTTAACTACATTAAAATGTTTGTTAGATTAAATTTATGTTGACTTGACAAAATCTTAATATTTGAAATAGTTTAAAGGTCAAAATATGTAAGTAATAATAAAGGTACTGACCAGCGCAGATCGCAGGAATAGCCACAGACCTGTAGCGGCCCCGTTCACATTGAACCACTATTTCTTTTGCCAAGGTCTTGATAACAGCAGGGTCCCTCAGTCCACAAACATGCATGATGGCCTTACAAGAGAAACCTCCTGGCAGGGTTGTGAAGATCTTCCCGCTCGCTACCTGAGCTGGAAAAAATATTTAGGGGTAGTGTAAGATTACATATCTTATATTTCAAATATATATTTCATTAATTAAATAATGTATCTATTTTTAAAGTGCCATTTGGTTTTCTGTATTTTTTTATTTATTATTTTTTATTTGGTTTATTTGATTTGGTTAAGTGTATGTAGGTTCTTTCAGCCTTTTTAAAATCATACTGTTTCTAATGAAGGTATGTTATTCTGTTTTATTTGAGTTGGATAATTTTCAGAAGAAATGGCTTCCAGAGTAAGCTAAATTGGTCTACGTATCAGTCCTATAAAACTTTGTTCAAAATATTTTTGATACTTGCATACAGATGAATTTTATACTGCCTTCAAATGTATTTTACAAAAGTCTTTTCATATACAGTATGCCATGTGAAAAAAAAAAAAAGCTAATTTTAAAAAGGAGGCTGTAGTTTATTGTTCTTACCACCTGTTAAGTGAGCCTGGATTTGAAGGCCTGCCTTAGTAATGTCCTTACACACTCCTATATAGGTTAAGAAAATATTCTCTTGTGGTCTAAATAATACATCAAGAATGTTTTGGTTATTATACTAAGAAATCTGTGTGAATAACAGCTGTTTGGAAGTCCTTAAAGTCAGTGGCGTTCACAATAGCATCAGTAGCCTCATTAGTGATGTCTCCAAACACTAGATGGACTTCAATCCCATCTACTGCCATGATGATCTCATCAAGGTCAGAGGTCAGTGAGTGAAACAGAGCTGTGGTGACAGTGAAAGATGAGTACACATGTAAGAAACCTTGGCTGATTCGGTGAAGTGTGGGATTTTCAGATGCCACAACAAATCCCTTGTGCACATGAGTACTCTTAATAGATTACTGGATCAAAATAACAAAGCTCAGTGAATATAATATATAATTCTTTAATCTCTTACCTTGTTGTCCACCATTTCTGCACTCAGATTTCCACAGACAGTCCGGAACATCTGCAAAGTATTTTCAACATAGGGATAGGAATAAACATCACTGCAATAAACATTGATGCAGAAATTTTGTATGGATACATCTTACCTCTTCAGAATTTGGGTAATTAGGCATTATTGAGATACAAATGGTGAGCAGATGACCAGTGGGTCCAGATAAAAATTCACAGATCTCATGAGTAAGAATATTAACGGCATCTTTGACAGCACTATGCTGGGTCCAATTACTGGCAATGCAACTGAACCAAGAGAGTTCTGCTCACGTAGCTGAAAAACTCGGCAAAGTCCAGAGCTAAGTGCCTAAGACAAGATCACAACATCAGATTAACTTTATCAATTCAATAGCAGAACTACCAAATCACAATTTTCTGTAAATCCCATCCATTAAATCTTCTCAAAGCACATTCTTAGCTCTTTTTTAATGTCATACCTTTTCACTGATGTGCTTATTTCCTTTTGGTGCACATTCTATGAAGAAAACCTTGGAGCATCCCAACGCTGGTGTCGCCTCCACCACCAGCACTTCTCCAGGCTTAAGAGTGTGAAGTCCTTTGGCATTGTTGAAGTTATTTTGAAGCTGCTGTCCTGCTTTATTCAACAGGGATGATCCAATCAAGGTTGAGGTCATGTTTGAAGTCTGAAGTCTCAAGCATAACTGGGCTGCGGAGGTTCTGCTGAAGTCGGTTTTGGAAGTGCTGTATACAACCACTTGATTCCAAAAAGGTTATAAGAGTGCGATGTGATGGGATCCTCTTCTCTTTGATTCTTGTGCTAATTTTAAAAGCTCTTTTTCACCTGCATGGACCTCTTTCTCAGGACCCTGCAGAAGGAGAACACCTGCATGTGCCTGTGTGATCTTAAGGGCAGGTAAATTAGACTTTATGTATGCCTCAAACTGCTCTTTGATGAGGTCAAATTGTTTAGACACACGACACTCTTGTTGAATCTGCTGTTTGTCCTGCAAGCTGCTTACAACTTTTAAAACCTTCTCCACTTCTTTACTTTCTCCAGCCATCACAGATAAAGATGTTGGTTCTTCAAAATAGATTTTTGGAGGGCAGAGTTTTCTTTCAGAATTGCAGATTTGTCTCTTTCAACCTCGAACTGGACAATATAGAGTGACTTTAGAGTATCATACAATTCGTCCAACACAAATTCCCAATTTTTCAGGGAAAGAACATCTTCGGCTGCCAAGGCCCTCACCACCAACAACTCTTTAGAGTCAATGTCGATCTCAAAGGTGCTGTGGAGATTGCAGAGAGTTGTTTCTTCAAATATTGCTTTTTTACATTCACTGAGGAAGCGTAGTAGATAATGATCCAGTTTATATATATATATATATATATATATATATAATAAAATTAAGAATAATAAAACAACATTAAAGATGTGATGTAAATGTTTTATTTAATGGCCTCAGAAGAAGAATTTTCTCAGCTACAAGGTATAAATCTACATATATCTTTTCTCTTAGTTCTCTAAGTCTCTCTTAGTTATTGTGGCCAGTGGGCTCCCGGTCATGAATAAACTTTCTTTCAGTTTTTATCCTGCATTTGGCAACTCAGTAAGAAATATGAAAATGTAACCAACAGGTTGAAATAAAAAAAAAAAAAAAAAAAAAAAAAAAAAAAAGTAGCAGATGTGCGCGACCAACTGAGGTTTAGATAAAGGGGTTTGAGGTAATGATAATCAACATTTAACCTGGTAAAAAATATATATATATATATATATATTCATTTAATGTTATCTGTGTTCTCATTTTTTTCGAAAAATAAAAATTTGTATACTTCTTAAGCACAAAAGCGCGTCCATGGGTCTGTCTTGAACGATTTGTTCATTTTGAACAAATCTTTAATGTGACTTGGGAAGAACGAGTCATCTCGGGGACTGATTTGTTCAGTCGCACATGCGCAACATCCTATTAGGTTCTGCACTGGAATTAGTTCACCTGTTTCGAGTCTTTGGGTTTTTCCGAGTCGTTCGTTCACCTTATGGGGCTGTCACATGATGCTGATTTTGCTAAAATGAATGAAATGACTCGAAAAAAGATTTGTCCATTTTGCTGAATGAGACTCAAAGGTCTGAGTCGGTAAAATGATCCGAACTTCCTATCACTAACGTTACTACGAATCACGTCTAAATTCATCGTCTGTGTACTCCGGCTCAAAAAGGTAGAGTATGGCAAAAAACTCCGCCTTATTTTCTTCTACAACTTCAGAATCGTCCAACATCGTTGTACCTTTTTGTTTGTAAACAGCTTTTGACTTACTTGCACTTTCTTAGTCTTTGCACGTTCGCTTTGTAAACACTGGGTCTGTAGTTCTGCTTACGTTCGGTGTGACCTTTCGACATAATTCAATAGTATGTCTTGAACGTGCATCCCAGAGCCTGTGCTACACAAGCTTTTGTGCTTAAAAAGTACACACATTTTTGTTTTCCGAAAAAAACGATTGTTTCGCTAGATAAGACCCTTTTTCCTTGGCTGGGATCGTTTAGAGTCCTTTAAAGCTGCATTTAAACTATATTTTGGAAGTTCAATATCGGGGGCACAATTGAAGTCCATTATATGAAGACAAATCTTGAAATGCTTTCCTCAAAAACCATAATTTCTTTACGACTGAAGACAGAAAGACATGAACATCTTGGATGACAAGAGGGTGAGTAAATTATTTGTAAATGAAGTGGACTTCTCTTTTAATGCTAGTATGTTATATTGTTATAAAAATGTTATAGTTTTACTCTTAAGTTATTAGAATTACCTCTTTTTTCGTTCATATAAATATTTTTTTTTTTTGCTCTCTGGAAGGTGTTCCCCTTCAGGAACTCGAGCCGCGTCGAAACGCATTGGGAACGCCTTCAGCGTGACCGCGCTCTGAATCACGTATGTAATCAGTCCAAAGAAAGAACGAGACGTCATCGGCGGGTGACGTCACCAACCAGGAAGCTATAAATACACGTGCGGCGGAAGCCGGCGTCAGCTTCTGTCTTTCAGCAGCGCTCTGTGTCTGTGTTGTTTGTGCTCCGTTTGGTTGCTAGTTTGCACCGCTTTCTTTTTGAGCACAATGTCTAAGTCAGTCGAGAAATCTAAGCATTTAGACAAACCGCATTTTAGAGCGTGTGTTCCTCCCTGCTCTCGTTACATCACGAGCGGGGATACACACGCTCTATGTGTGGTTTGTCTGGGAGCGGAGCACGCGGCATCGGCTCTCGAGGGGGCCGATTGCCCACACTGCGAGCTTCTTCCTCTTCGCACGCTCCGCTCCCGGAAGGCTCTCTTTGAGAAGGGAGCCTTCACCAGCGTTCCTCGCGGGTCCGGTCCCGCTTCCGCCGAGGCGGAGCGGCTGCTGCACTCGTGGGGATCGCAACTGGATCTGCTGGAGGGTATGGAGACGGGTGCCCCCCTATCTCCTGCCTCACCCAGCAGATCTGCTGCCCGTTCCGCGGGGTCGGAAGCCCGCTCTGCGGTTTCTTCCCCCCGAGGGGCGGGCTCGGCGCTCCGATTATCTTCCTCCGAGGAGGTTGATCTCGAGAGCGTCGAAGAAGCGCCGCAATCTGTGCAGTATGAGGAGCTGCTGGAGGTGGTGACTCGTGCGGTCGAGAAGCAAGATCGACTGGCCCGCCGAGTCACATTCCGAGCCGCAAAAGAGCAAGTTAGATGAGAGGTTTTTGCGGTCTCGGCCACCTTCAGCCCGCCGGAGCCTTCCTTTCTTTCCTGATCTCCACACTGAGGTGTCGAGATCGTGGACCTCTCCATTCTCGGCCCGCTTGTTCATCCCCGCGTCCTATAACTACGGTAATGTCGCGGGGTTGGATGAGCGCGGTTATAGAGCGATGCCACGGGTGGAACAGACGCTCGCCAGTTATCTGTCCCCCGGCTCGGCATCGTCTCTGAAGGCTCCAGTCTTGCCGTCCAAGCCGCTGCGAGTCACCTCAGCGCTGGTCGGCAAGGGGTATACGGTGGCGGGTCAGGCTGGTGCTTGTCTGCACACAATGTCTGTGTTGCAGGCATACCAGGCTGACCTGCTTAAAGAGCTGGATGAGGGGGAAAACATCAAAGATACCGATGTTGCCGAACTTAGGAGGACCGCTGATCTTGCTCTCCGCGCCACTAAGGAGACCGCTCGTGCTATTGGGCGGTCTATGGCAGCCCTTGTGGCCGCGGAGAGACACTTATGGTTGACCCTGTCCGATATGAAAGAAAAGGACAGGGTCTGCCTGTTGGACGCCCCGCTTGCGCCTTCTGGCCTGTTCGGCGACTCCGTCAACTCGGTCGTCGACAGGTACCAGGAGGCCCGGAAACAAGCGGCGGCGTTCCAGCGGTTCCTCCCTCTCCGTCATCCAGCTCACGGGGCTGCTGGGCGGGAGCAGCCCCGGCCGTCTACCAGCTCCTCATACCGTGAGGCGCAGAAACAGAGCGTTGCCACTCGCTCTCCATTACATCGAGAGCGAGTAGTGCAACGCTCTAAGTCGGGGACTTCGAAGTCGAGGCCCGACCTGAGGGTCGTGCTGCAAGCTAAGAAGTCCTCGACAAAGCGGTCCTGACAGTTCAGGACCGCTGGGGGCAGCCCCATCTGGGGGGAAGCGGGGTGCACCGCATTCTTCGGTGTCCGCCTCCCCCCTGTGCCCCCAGGAGGCCGTCTCGCTAACCCTGCCAGTGTTTCAGGGCGCAGCGACCTCCTGCGAGCATCTGCCCCGGTTTTTTCCGCCCGGCAACGTAGCGGAGCCGGGGAGCTCGCTACCCCCGAGGGGGTCCTCGGGGTCGCTAGTTCAGGTGTCTCCTGCCGGGAGACTGTTACAGGACACCGTTCTAGCGGCCCAAGTAACACCAGAGACCAGTCTCGAGAGACTGGTTCCTTTAGTAGATCATTTGGCAGCATGGAAACTACTGCCCAATGTGTCTGCTTGGGTCCTGCACACTGTAGAAAGAGGTTATCGCATACAATTCGGCGCTCCTCCGCCTCCGTTCAACGGGGTCTCTCCCACTTTGGTGGGCCCCGAGCAGGGTCTGGTAATGGAACAAGAAGTACTTACTCTCTTGAGGAAGGAGGCCATCGAGGTGGTTCCCCCTCAAGACAAAAAATCCGGGTTCTACAGCCGGTACTTCATCGTTCCGAAGAAGGATGGGGGCTTGCGTCCCATTTTAGATCTACGTGTGTTGAATCGTTCGGTCATGAAGCTGAAATTCAAGATGCTTACAGTCAAGCAAGTTGTGTCACAGATCAGGTCCGAGGACTGGTTTGTGACGATAGATCTCAAAGATGCTTACTTTCACGTCTCCATACTTCCTCAGCACAGGAAGTTCCTGAGGTTTGCTTTCAGGGGCGAAGCATACCAATATCGGGTTCTTCCGTTCGGCCTAGCACTCTCCCCCCGCACTTTCACGAAGTGTGTGGATGCAGCTCTGGCTCCGTTGCGACTCCGGGGCATCCGCATACTGAATTATATCGACGACTGGCTGATCCTAGCTCAATCGGAACAGGTAGCGGCTCAGCATCGAGATGTTGTGCTCGCTCACATGAAAGAGTTGGGGTTGAGACTGAACGCCAAGAAAAGTGTGCTTTCTCCATCACAGAGGACCACTTATCTAGGCGTGGTGTGGGATTCGACCACGATGCGGGCACGTTTGTCTCCCGCTCGGATCGAGTCGATCCTCGCTGCAGTCAAGAGAGTCAAAGAAGGCCGGTCACTCACTGTGAAGCAGTTCCAGCGACTGCTGGGTCTGATGGCAGCTGCGTCCAACGTGATACCTTTTGGCCTGCTGTACATGAGACCCCTACAGTGGTGGCTCAAAACCAGGGGGTTCTCCCCGAGGGGAAACCCGCTCCGCATGATCAAGGTCACGCGGCGATGCCTACGTGCCTTAGACATGTGGAGGAAACCCTGGTTTCTGTCTCAGGGACCGGCGCTGGGAGCTCCTTGTCGCCGCATAACGCTAGCGACAGATGCTTCCCTCACCGGTTGGGGTGCGGTCATGAGTGGCCACACCGCCCGCGGTCTGTGGAGCGGTCAACAACTCACTTGGCACATAAATTGCCTGGAGATGCTGGCCGTGTTTCAAGCTTTGAAACACTTTCTCCCGGACCTGAGAGACCGTCATGTGTTGGTCCGCACCGACAACACAGCGGTGGTCTCTTACATCAACCACCAGGGAGGTCTGCGTTCGCGCCCCTTGTACAAGCTGGCGCACCAGATCCTTGTGTGGTCCCAGGACAAACTCCTCTCGCTGAGAGCAGTGTACCTGCCTGGGTATCTCAATTTGGGAGCAGACATCCTGTCGAGACAGGGGCCGAGGCCCGGGGAATGGATGCTTCACCCCGAGGTGGTGAAGCAGATATGGAGTATTTTCGGTCAAGCCCAAGTGGATCTCTTCGCCACGAGGGAGAACACTCAATGTCCCCTCTGGTGCTCTCTAGTTCATCCAGCTCCCCTGGGGCTGGATGCCATGGTACAGACGTGGCCGAGGCTTCGCCTGTACGCTTTTCCCCCGATCGCTCTGCTCCCAGGAGTTCTAGAGAGAGTGCGCCGGGACGGGGTGTCCCTTCTCCTAGTAGCCCCGTTTTGGCCGGGCCGAGTTTGGTTCTCGGACCTGATTTCTCTCCTCGACGGCTCTCCCTGGGAGATTCCCGTCAGGAGGGATCTCCTCTCACAGGCGGGGGGTTCCATCTTTCACCCCCGCCCGGAGCTGTGGAAACTTTGGGTGTGGCCTCTGAGGGGGCACACCTCTTAGCTTCCGGTCTCTCAATCGAGGTTGTTGAGACCATCCTCCAATCTAGAGCTCCTTCCACGAGGAAACTGTACGCCCTGAAGTGGAAGCTTTTCACTTCTTGGTGCGGACGCCACCAGCAGAACCCAGTTAACTGCCCAGTTGGTACAGTGCTGGAGTTCCTGCAGGACCGGCTTTCCGCAGGGTTATCCCACTCCACCTTGAAGGTCTACGTGGCGGCTATAGCGGCCTACCACGCCCCTCTTGGTGGGCTTTCCGTGGGAAAAGACCCTCTTGTTACACGTTTCCTCCGCGGTGCACTGAGGCTGAGGCCTCCTGTACGTCCTCGTGTTCCCTCATGGGACTTGTCGCTGGTGCTAGAGGCTCTCTGTAGGCCTCCTTTTGAGCCAATCGAGGAAATCTCTGATCGCCATCTTACGATTAAAACAGTTCTGCTGATAGCCATCACTTCCTTGAAGAGAGTTGGGGATCTTCAGGCCCTCTCAGTGGCCCCTTCTTTCTGGATTTTGCGCCAGGCTTAGCGAAAGCTTTTTTGCACCCTCGTCCGGGTTATGTCCCTAAAGTCCCCTCCTCGGCACCACGGCCAGTCGTACTGCAGGCCTTCTGTCCTCCTCCCTTTCGGGAGCCCGACCAGCAGAAGCTAAATTGTATGTGTCCAGTTCGAGCGCTGGATACATATGTCCACAGAGCTGCCATATGGAGAAAGTCGGACCAACTTTTTGTTTGCTATGGTCCGGCTAAGCGAGGCCTTCCGGCCACTAAGCAAACTCTAAGTCGTTGGATTGTGGATGCTATTTCGTGTGCATATGAGTCCTCTGGTCTCCCTCCTCCGTTAGGGGTCAAGGCTCACTCGACTAGGAGTATTTCTGCCTCTAAGGCCTTTCTTGAAGGTGTATCTTTGCAAGATATCTGTAATGCTGCGGGATGGTCCACGCCCCTCACTTTCTTCAGGTTCTATGACCTGGACCTGCGAGTCACTCCTGGCTCTTCTGTCCTTCGTCCTAGCTCTTCCTAGGCAGGGACTTGGATCCTGGCGGCGTGGGCATCTCGTTCCCAATGCGTTTCGACGCGGCTCGAGTTCCTGAAGGGGAACGTCTCAGGTTACGTATGTAACCCCGGTTCCCCGAGGGAACGAGACGCCGCGTCTCGAGGCCATGATCCTGCATCCCTGCGAGCGCTGCTTCTCTCTTGTAGCTGACGCCGGCTTCCGACGCACGTGTATTTATAGCTTCCTGGTTGGTGACGTCACCCGCCGATGACGTCTCGTTCTTTCTTTGGACTGATTACATACGTGATTCAGAGCGCGGTCACGCTGAAGGCGTTCCCAATGCGTTTCGACGCGGCGTCTCGTTCCCTCGGGGAACCGGGGTTACATACGTAACCTGAGACGTTTTTTTCCCTCTAAAATTGTGATGATTTTGGCTCACATTTAACAAAAACCCACCAATTCACTCATCTCAACAAATTAGAATACTTCATGAGATCAATAAAAAAAACACTTTTAGTGAATTGTTGGCCTTCTGGAAAGTATGTTTATTTACTGTATTTGTACTCAATACTTGGTAGGGGCTCCCTTTGCTTTAATTACTGCCTCGATTCGGCGTGGCATGGAGGTGATCAGTCTGTGGCACTGCTGAGGTGGTATGGAAGCCCAAGTTTCTTTGACAGTGGCCTTCAGCTCATCTGCATTTTTTGGTCTCTTGTTTTTTATTTTCCTCTTGACAATACCCCATAGATTCTCTATGGGGTTCAGGTCTGGTGAGTTTGCTGGCCAGTCAAGCACACCAACACCATGGTCATTTAACCAACTTTTGGTGCTTTTGACAGTGTGGGCAGGTGCCAAATCCTGCTGGAAGATGAAATCAGCATCTTTTCTTGGTAAACGGGTGCAGTGACTTTGGTTTTCAGAAAACACAGTGGACCAACACCAGCAGATGACATTGCACCCCAAATCATCACAGACTGTGGAAACTTAACACTGGACTTCAAGCCACTTGGGCTATGAGCTTCTCCACCCTTCTGTAAGATGTGAAATTATTTCCTCATGAATTTAAAGTCCAGGAACTCTGACAAAAGCAGATGCCATGTAACAAAACAATAAAACTAATCTGGAGAAGAGATCTTCAAAGAGGGCAAACAACACCACCCCCTTGCTCATTTACGACCCCCTTCCTCCCTCTCCTCTCCCCTCCCTGCATCTCACTCCTTTCCCCCCAAAAGATTCCACTGAAAGTCAATAAGAATGTCAATATACTACATGTGTTACATCTTGTGAATATGTTGAACATCTTGTGAATATGTTGAGGTATTTTACACTTATATTATGTGGAAGATTGAAAACTTTTGTAGAACTGTGTTTTGCTGCTGAGGGGTGTGTTTTCCCCTTAGGGTCGGGTGAGAATCTCCAGCCAGGTGTAACCCTGGGTCACGAGATCTCCAGACTAACCAAAAAAAACACTGATTGGAAGATTTGTTTGTTTTGGTCTAGGTATATAAGCGAAGTGACAAAACACTACTTGGGGATTCTGTATTCAGAAGAACCCCACACTGTGTGTGAGAGTCTCTGGAGCTTTGCCTCCAAACCTCTCACATGCTGTTGTGTATTTCTCTGCGGTCAGGTATGCATCTCCCACTCTTAGATTTGTCTTTGAGTAATTGATGTTATGAATTGGAACTGAATTTAATTCTGAATTTGATTCTCATTGTTAAACTATATAATTGGCATGATACATTTTTACCTGACAAATAAAACATTATATTTGATTTATTCTGATCTCTTCTGAAATCATTATTACAAGTAGATTGCAAGGCTTTTGTTACCGCAAATTATGGCCAGGATAGAGCAAACTGCAGGCTCAGGACTAAATGGAGCAGAAAAGACTAAACATGCATTAAACCTTCAACCAGACAACTGGACTCCACGTTTGGGCCAGTGGATGGATCCTTACACTTCCTCCAGACTCTAGGACCTTGGCTTCCAAATAAAATACAAAACTTGCTCTCATCTGAAAAGAGGACTTTGGACCACTGGGCAACAGCTTGAATTGATTTTGCTTGACAAGCCTCTCAAGGCTGCGTTCAGTCTGTGAACAGCCAGCTTCTTTGGCAATGAATATTTGTGGCTTACCCTCCTTGTGAAGGGTGTCAATGACTGTCTTCTGGACAACTGTCAGATCAGTAGTCTACCCCATTATATAGCCGAGTGTACCAAACAGAGAGACCATTTTGAAGGCTCAGGAAACATTTGCAGATGTTTTGAGTTGATTAGCTGTTTGGCATGTCACCATATAAAACAGCATGGGAAAACAGCATCCGTGATAGAGTGGTGAGGGGAAACCCACCGCTAACCAAGAAAAGCATTACAGGATGTTTGAATAACACACCCAGATCCTTTGGAAACCAATGATTCAAAGCAAACAAGTCTATCTCTCAATGGTAAAAACTTTCCTGATAATTTACTCAAAGGGCTCTACACGATTCCTGTGGAGGAAAAAGCATTTTACCTAGCAAAACAATCAGTCATTTTCTAAAAATGTCAATTTAAATGTATATACTTTTTAACCACAAATGCTTGTGTTGCAGTAGCTCTGCTATTTACTGTTTTCATACTCCCCTTAACAGGGTGAACATGTTGAAGTTGACCACATCAGATTGGAAAGGTAAAATATGTAAAAACAGACAATTACCATTTGTATAACCACAGTTTTACTAGAACTACCATGGTAAAACTAGTTAGTGTAGCAAAACCAGGATTAATATGTGGTTACTATGGGATTCAGTGCCTTTTGGACATCATAGCACTTAAAAAATATAATACATTAAAAAAAAAAATATATATATATATATATATATATATATATTATATATTATAAATTATTATAGTAAATTATTGTGTAATTTGATAGTAAGATGTAAAACAACCTTAGGTATATAAATTAACTCATATAATATAGGAGTCAAATTCAATGAGAAGGAGGACCAAAAATGTCCACCCTGTTAGGGACAAATGAACAACAATTTGAAAGATTTATGAATTAAATGTATCTACATTTTTTATATTATCTTTAAAAACTCAGGTCCCTTTGTCCTCTTTAAGTGTATCAGTAAATAAATTATTAATTTATTCAGAATCCAGCCATTATGTGTATGAGTCTCAACAGAACTAAGAGGCATTCTTTGAGAGATATACAGCTAATTACAAAACTAATTTAGTTTGAACTTGATTGTGTTGGACACTAACAGGGTGGACATTTTGACCTAAATTAAAAAAAAAAAAAAATGCCACTTTTACAAATAAGAACTTTTATTTATTTTCATATTCCCCTTAACATGCTGAAAACATACCATTAACAAAACAGAGGCTCTCACCCACCTTCCCCAGTTGTTTTTCCTCCAAGGAAATGATGTCAGCCATTTGATGTAATTTCCTTTTTCAAACTTTCATTTAAAGGGCCAGTAGTGGAATATATCAGGGCGGACAATATTTTGAGAGACAATGCTGTAAAATGTTTAAAATTATATATAAAAAACGTAAATATGCTTCAGGTTTAAAATATGTTATTTACATCAAAGACAACTTTAAAAGTGATGTTGCTGAACGTTTAAGACAATAATATTATGATCAGTGCAAAAGGCACCGAAACCCAGAAATTTCCGTACTAACCGTGTTCTAACCATGTTAAAGCATAAAGCCATTGCAGAGCTAAAAGAGTAACTTACTATAAAGCTGTTTTGAAACAGTGTGTATTGTGGATGTTAAACAAATAAATAACTTGACTTGAATTGACGAAGTTGAAGTTTCCTTACTATTTAACATGTCAAACAAGGACGCAGAGGAGCGTGATCAAACAAATGAATGGGCTTAATCCATACAAACAAGTGGCCTGTATCAATGAGCTGCCACAAATAACATATCCAGTTGTGATTTTCTACTTTATTTGTGGTGTGAGTGCAAAAACCCCATGGCAAAAGTTTAAAAGTAGTGTTCAGTGGATTGTATTGTTGTAACATACCAATTGTTCAGCTGACAAAACGTCTTTTTGGAAAAAAAAGATTTCAGTAGACAAAAATCCCATAAACGATTGTGAAAATTGATCTACATGATCTAGGACTTTAATACAGCGCATGACATTTTAAGTCTATTGCCTACCTCGGTTTAATCCATGTAAAATTCAGTATGGCCTCTAATCCTAAAACTAAGGTCTATTACACTATGAAAGGAAAGATTTTCAGTGAATAACTTACCTTTGGTCCTTTTTGTCATGCACATCATCTTAGAAAGAATTGGAATAATGCACACGTGGACTACTTTTATGCTCCTTTTACGGTGCTTGACTGACAGAAGTTAACAGCAAGTTACAGCAAGTGGTGAGTGAATATGACAATTATCATTTTGGTATGTGCTACTTCTTTAACACCTCAACCCATTCAGTATTTTTACTGTTGTAGTAAATGTGTGTATAATAACCAGTGACTCAAATTGCTGGTGATAAGGACAGGAAACCAAAAAACAATCACAACTCATTACACAAACACCACAATGACATCTGTTAGATGAATTTCGAATGGATTTATAAATGGACTTTAGATGAATTTAGAAATTAAGACAAGACAAGATTTTGATACAATATAGAGAGTTTTATGGATTAATAAGTTTCCCTGAAGTACATCTGATTGATGTTTGAAAGAATTGCATTGCTGTGTCTGCAAATTGCTCAAACTCCTATGTTTCATCGAAAACAAAGACAAATGATTTCTTCATGATAGCGAGGAGCCTGAAGCGGACATGGGAAGTGAGGAGGAAGAGTTGGAATACATACAAAACATAATTCAAAGCCCCTGTTTTTATCCTGGAGTGATAAATCAGTAGCCCTAAAGCTAAATATCATACTGCGACAGATTAATCTTTTTACGTCTATACGTGTGACTCACAGTATTTCACTGTTCTATAATCCACAGACAGCTTTGTTAATTCATATTGCACATTTTCTGATCATATGTTCTTGTGAATTTCAATTATATTGGTCACTGAAACACTAAATGATAATTTTCAAATCATTTTCTAAATGATTATATTTAAATGTAAAATCACTAATCAGTTTGTATAAATCATCTAGATCTCAAAGCAGGTTTGGTGTTTGTTGAAGTTCATTTGAATGTGATGAGGTAGTCTGGATAAGCCTGGCAGTCGTGGAAAACCACAAACATGGAGGGATTCAGTGTATTATCCACCACACTGTCATAGAGGTGGTCAGGTGCCACACGAACAGGGGGCGTCTTCATGTTCGTCTGACCCTGAGTGTGATAACCCGTAAGCACACGAGCCACAAACATATACTGATTCCCGTCTGCTGCAGGAACTGCGTAGATCGGATTGGAAGAGTAGCTGGCGTTCACAGCAAAGTATGTCCCCTGACCATAGACGGTGGCTGAGAAAGGTACAAAAAGGGTCATCAGTATCATTGAATGGATTATTCTGCAAACTGAACAACTAATGAATCAATCTGAGAATGATCAGTTGGCTATATGGTAGATATTAAAGTATAAAGAGGAAGTTCATCCAATGAAATAAAGGTAATTGTCAATTCAATCATGACTTGCTGACATTTTGGGGAGTATCAGTAAACCACAAGCTAACTTTAGGGTTGGTCCTCCCACAGTTATTCCATTACATCAGAAGACTATGAGTAAGTCATGTGAACTTTACAGTGCTTTTTGTCAGTTTTGGACATTTACAGTCACTGTTTACATAGCACTGATTGGAAAAGAGCTGCAATGTTTTAAAAAGCACATTCAAAATGAACAGTAAACAGGTTTGGAACATTTAAATAAACATTTTTACACTTTAGATAGCAATTTCTACAGTATGTTTTGTAATTACAAACACAAAAACTTACAAAATTAAAAAAAAATATATATATATATATATATATTGTCAGATCCCTTGCACCGTTCTGTGTTGGTTTTGCCCTTGTCACACCCCCATTGGACTTATGTTGGTTTCTCCCTTGTGTCCTTATATGGTTTTCCTGTTCCGTTTCTTGTTAAGTCTTTATTGGTTAATTACCCACACCTGTCCCTGTATGGTTTGCACCCCTTTATAAGTTGTATTCAGTTCAGTGTTTGTTGTCGGACCTTGTTGTAAGTTTGGTGTGTGTTGTCCTGCTGTTCCTGTTTACCCTTGTTGTGGATTATATTAAAGACTGTTTATTATATTTTGTCTTTGTTTGTCTCAATCTGACACAACTGTGACATATCTATATATATATATATACACATATATAATATATATGCATGCTTTGGCTATATATCTGTCAACCATAAATAGTGACACAATTCAATTTTTTGGGTGGACTATATTTAAAATGAATGAACCTTTAAAAACCATAATTACAATTTTGGCCAGCGAGACTGCGGTTAAAGTTTGTATTCATGATGGATGTGCAGGATTCCTTTGATGTGCCGTGATAAAGGATCCTCTCTCCTGCTCCCATAGAATCATTTCTGTTCTCCAGCTCTGTTTTACACACCTCATATAACCACCGAAGATTAATGTTCTGGATGCGCTGAATCTATTGAAATATATACAAAATCAAAATGACAAAAACAAAATCCAGTCTGGCCCTTGATTTCACCTACATTGAGTTTGCTAATGTAAAACACAAAACAACTTGGCATGTTTAAATATGAATTAAGGCATTACGTATTTCTTTAAAAACTGTCCTTCAGGAGATTGATTGTGTTAGGTGTCAGACCTTCAGCACTGTTTTTGTGACAGTTCTCTTAAAATCCATCTTCACGGTCTCATACTCTCCAGATGACTGATCTAGTTCAATCACCTTAAAGGTTTCACTTTTATTCATGTTGTCCCAGTAAATTGGCACAGCAAAATCTGAAATGCAAAATATCAAGGATATTGAATATCAAGGGTGTTTCAATTTTCATTATAAATGTAGATGAGTAGACGACATTTTATGCAAGACAGTATCAAACTTGTATTTAACATAATCAGGGTCATATTTTGTCCTATCATAAAAGTGGTTCCTCACCTGGAAGGTTCTCCAGTCTTTTGAGAGCGGTCACCTGTCCTGAATCACATGATGTGGCCTCCATGTTTTGCAAATCCACAGTCCATTGCACACCCTTTGTGTCCACAAATCCATCTTTCACATCTTTCTTCTCAAGCTTAAAATTTATGTCTTTGGGAACCTTCTGCCAAACGCCATGTAGTCCCAGAATACACCATGTGACTTGACTGTAGAGGAGGTCCTGGGCCTTCTCTCTTGACTTAGAGTTTGGAAGAAAAAATTGCATGCAACATATAAAAACATTATAATTAATTATATATGCATTATATTTAAATGTATTAAACTTGTCATATTCAGTTGTATTAAATGCAAATGTTATGCATTTTATGCTTAAGTGACTGGCTCAAATGCTTTTTTTAAATATATTTATGCATTATATTTAATCACACTAAAGTCAATTTATATGCATTATATGCCCAAGTGATTAGCTCAGATTCATACTGCATTATATATGCATTATATCTAAATATATTTAATGCAAATTATATGCATTATATGTTCAGGTGATAGTCTAGAATGTTAATCCACTTTCTTTCTCACCTGTCTAAGAGCTGCATCTTTTGTCAGTTTAAGCACCTCATTCACTCCATCCTTCAGTCCTTTTACTACCCATTCTTCAGAACTGTTCATTTCTACCTTCAGGTGCAGTGAATCCACTTTAAAGAGCAGCTGGTCCATCTCATCTGGAGTGAGGCAGTTCATCTCATCAGGAGTAAAAGTTTGCGTGGTGCACTGGTTATCATACGCCCGCTTGAGTTCTCTACAGGCATCAGACACTTCAGCATCAGAGTAACCAATGACTAGAAATACTGCTCTGCTCTCTGTGTCAGGCAAAGATGTCGCTAAAGCACTCAAGTTCAGCGCTCCTGGTAAGGAATGTGATCTGCTCATTCTGGTTGAAGCCCAGTGTCCACTAGTGGTTGCACTGCGCCCTCTTCTGATTGCATTGGTAGGTACTAGTGGTGCAGGTGCTGAAATGAGTTAAAGTACAATACTAAGTGTTGTGTGAAAATGCCTGGAATGGACAGGTTAAAACTGTTATTGGCTCAGCATGGTACAAATTTATCCTCACCTGTCAAATGTGAACTAACACCAAAGATTTGCAGTGCCATTGCTTTGAACTCCAGGAAAACGTTAATCTTCAGCAGAATGATGCGAATATTTTTGAGATGTTGAAGATTCGCTCCTTGTATACCTTCCTTTACTCCCTCTAGAATGGACTTGGCCACCACACTAGGGTCCAAACCTCCTTGTCCTGCAAAGCCCACAAATTCACCTTAACATTGCAATTTATGATGACAAAACATTCCTGCTATTCCATTCATGCATGCTTCTAATCAGATGAACTACTGAGGAATTATGATACATGAAACAAAACTGACTTCTTTGAGAACAGATGGTTTTTAATGAGTCAAAAACACAGTGCAACCAGTATAGCCCAATTCACGACCAAATAGACTGTTTTTCCACACAAATATGAGAGCACAAATGCACAAAATGTATGCATGGACGGTTGCTTGCGGTTGCCACTCCGCATGGTCCTCACGGCACCCCCTTGCCACGCTTTAAATAATTTTCTAGATCTGCCCCTGCCCAGTTACGATATTATTTGCTCTAAGGTGGAAAGAGACCTTCATTGTTACAGAAGATAGCAAATAAAGGAAAACATAAACTGCCTTCTCATTGTAAGTAATAATGAAGCTACTGACCAGCGCAGATTGCAGGAATGGCCACAGACCTGTAGCGGCCCCTCTCACATTGAACCACTATTTCTTTTGCCAAGGTCTTGATAACAGCAGGGTCCCTCTGTCCACAAACATGCATGATGGTCTTACAGGGAAAACCTCCTGACAGAGTTGTGAAGATCTGCCCGCTTGCTACTTGAGCTGGAGAATATATGTAAGAGGTAGTGCTGAATGACATATTGCATGTACAGTACTGTGCAAAAGTTTTAGGCCACTAGTATTTTCACCAGCAAAAAATGGTTTAAAGTAAGTTATTTCTATCTTTTGCTGTAGTGTGTCAGTAAAAAATACCGGTTTACATTTCCAAACATTCTGTTTGCCATTAATTGTAATAATCTAGTGAGATTTTTGCTTGCACAAAGAGTCTGACAACAGCCAGTGCTCCACGCTGATCTAATCTCATCATCATCCAGTCTGTCTCTGGAATGACATGAAGAAACAGAACTAAATGAAAGAGAGAAAATCCAGAAGAACTGTGGCAACGTCTCCAAGATGCTTCAAGAGACCTACCTGCAAAGCTACCTGAAAAATTTTGTGCAAGTGCACCTAGGGCAAAAGCTGCTGTAAATGCAAAGAATGGTTGCACCAAATGTTGATTTCATTTAGTTAATAGAAGGTAATTGATAAAGAAAATCTATTTATGACAGCATCCTCATTTTACAGCATTTTTACACAAGTGCCTACAACTTTTAACAGTGCTGCAGCTTTGCAGGTAGGTTTCTTGAAGCATCCTGGAGACTTTGTCACAGTTCTTCTGGATTTAGTCTGTCTGAGTTTGTTCTGTTTCTTCATGTCATTCCAGACAGACTGGATGATGATGAGATCAGATCTCTGTGCAGAGCACTTGCTGTTGTCAGAAACCTTGTGCAAACAAAAATCTCACTGGATTGTTACGATTAATGGCAAAATGAATGTTTGGAAATGTAATCTGATATTTCCTACTGACACACTACAGCAAAAGACCGACTTTAACTGACTTTAAACCATTTTTTAGCTGATGAAAATACTAGTGGCCTAAGACTTTTGCACAGTACTGTATATACAGGTGCAACTAAATAAATTTGAATGTTGTGGAAAAGTTCATTTATTCAGTAATTCAACTCAAATTGTGAAACTCGTGTATTACATAAATTCAGTGCACACAGACTGAAGTAGTGTAAGCCTTTGGCTCTTTTAATTGTGATGATTTTGGCTCACATTTAACAAAAACCCACCAATTCACTCATCTCAACAAATTAGAATACTTCATAAGACCAATAAAAAAACATTTTTAGTGAATTGTTGGCCTTCTGTAAAGTGTTCATTTACTGTATATGTACTCAATACTTGGTAGGGGCTCCTTTTGCTTTAATTACTGCCTCAATTCGGTGTGGCATGGAGGTGATCAGTCTGTGGCACAGCTGATGTGGTATGGAAGCCCAGGTTTCTTTGACAGTGGCCTTCAGCTCATCTGCATTTTTTGGTCTCTTGTTTCTCATTTTCCTCTTGACAGTACCCCATAGATTCTCTATGGGGTTCAGGTCTGCTGAGTTTGCTGGCCAGTCAAGCACACCAACACCATGGTCATTTAACCAACTTTTGGTGCTTTTGGCAGTGTGGGCAGGTGCCAAATCCTGCTGGAAAATGAAACCAGCATCTTTAAAAAGGTGGTCAGCAGAAGGACGCTTGAAGTGCTCTAAAATTTCTTGGTAAACGGGTGCAGTGACTTTGGTTTTCAAAAAACACAGTGGACCAACACCAGCAGATGACATTGCACCCCAAATCATCACAGACGGTGGAAACTTAACACTGGACTTCAAGCAACTTGGGCTATGAGCTTCTCCACCCTTCCTCCAGACACTAGGACCTTGGTTTCCAAATAAAGTACAAGACTTGCTCTCAAAGAGGACTTTGGACCACTGGGCAACAGTCCATTTCTTAACAAGAGGAATACAACAACTGTAGTTCCTTGACACGTCTATGTGTGGTGGCTCTTGATGCCTTGACCCCAGCCTCAGTCCATTCCTTGTAAAGTTCAACCAAATTCTTAAATCGATTTTGCTTGACAAGCCTCTCAAGGCTGCGGTTCTCTCGGTTGGTTGTGCATCTTTTTCTTCCACACTTTTTCCTTTCACTCAACTTTCTGTTAACATGCTTGGATACAGCACTCTGTGAACAGCCAGCTTCTTTGGCAATGAATGTTTGTGGCTTACCCTCCTTGTGAAGGGTGTCAATGACTGTCTTCTGGACAACTGCCAGATCAGCAGTCTTCCCCATTGTGTAGCCTAGTGAACCAAGCTGAGAGACCATTTTGAAGGTTCAGGAAACCTTTGCAGGTGTTTTGAGTTGATTAGCTGATCGGCATGTCACCATATTCTAATTTGCTGAGATGAGTGAATCGGTGGATTTTTGTTAAATGTGAGCCAAATTCATCACAATTAAAAGAACCAAAGACTTAAACTACTTCAGTCTGTGTGTATTGAATTTATTTAATACATTTCACAATTTGAGTTGAATTACTGAAATAAATGAACTTTTCCATGAGATTCAATTTTTTTTTCTTTTATAAAACACTTGCATAAAGAGATATTTTATACTGCATTCGAATGCAAAAAAATCTAAATACTGTCTTTAAATTTGTCCAAATGAAGTTTTGATAAATTTATGGTAGGAAATGTTCAAAATATCATCATGGAACATGATGTTTACTTAATATCCTAATGATTTTTGGCATAAAACAAAAATCAACAATTTTGACCCATATAATGTATTTTGGCTATTGCTACAAATATACCTGTGCTACTTAAGACTGGTTTTGTGGTCCAGGGTCACATATATGTAATAACATCAAAAGCTAATTTTGTAAAAGGCACTATGTTTAATATTTAGTTTATTTTGTCATACCCCCTGTTAGCTGAGCTTGAATTTGAGGGCCTGCCTTAGTAAGGATGTCCTTACACACTCCTGTGGTGGATAGGGAGAAAAACACACTCTTATGGTCTAATAGTGTATCAGGAACATTTTAGTTATTATATTCAGAAATCTGTGTGAATACCAGCTGTCTGGAAGTCCTTAAAATCAGTGGTGTTCACAATAGCATCAGTAGTCTCATTAGTGATGTCTCCAAACACTAGATGGACTTCAGTCCTATCTACTATCATGATGATCTCATCAAGGTCAGAGGTCAGTGACTGAAACAGAGCTGTAGTGACAGTGAAAGATAAGTACACATGGCTGATTTGGTAAAATGTGGGATTTTACAATGCCCTTGCATGAGCACTCTTGATCATTTTGGACTAGGTCAAAATAACAAGGCTCAATTCATGTAATACTTAATTCTTGAATCTCTTACCTTGTCCTGTGCTGTCCACCATTTCTGCACTCAGATTACCACGGACTGTCTGGAACATCTGCAAAATATTGTTAGAAATAAACATCACTGCAATAAACATTGATGCAGCTATTATGTATAGATACCTCTTACCTCTTCAGAATTGGGGTAATTAGGCATTATTGGGATACAAATGGTGTGCAGTTGACCAGTGGGTCCAGATAAAAATTTGCAGATCTCATGAGTAAGAATATTTACGGCATCTTTGACCGGTATTGACAGCACTATGCCGGGTCCAAGTACTGGCAACGCAACCGAACCAAAAGAGTTCTGCTCACATAGCTGAAAAACTCGGCGAAGTCCTGAGTGAAGTGCCTTAGACAAGATTAAGACGTCAAAATAAACGTTATTAATCCAAATCACAACTTTCTGTAAATCATAATATCATCATAAAATCATAATGCCACACTTTTTCGCTGATGTGCTTATTTCCTTTTGGTGCACATTCTATGAAGAAAACCTTGGAGCATCCCAACGCTGGTGTCGCCTCCACCACCAGCACTTCTCCAGGCTTAAGGGTGTGAAGTCCTTTGGCATTGTAGAAGTTATTTTGAAGCTGCTGTCCTGCTTTATTCAACAGGGATGATCCAATCAAGGTTGAGGTCATGTTTGTTTGGATCATTGGAGCAACAAACACATCTGCCTGAATCGATGCAAATCACAAAAATTACTCAATAGTGCTGATCAAGAGATATAACATAAATACTGGTCTATTTTCCTTGTTAAGTGAAATGAAACGTGTGTGAAAGAGATGCTAATATTTAAACTTTTAAACTATAAACCACCGCTTCTGGCCAATTGTCATTGGTGCGTGTACTTGACATAAACTTCAACACATTGTGAAACATGATTTAAGTATAACTTTGCATGATTTTTGAATGAGGTTCTGTGTATGACTCGCAGAGGGATTATTTTTCTAATTTGTTTATGTTCTTCTGAAGAAAAAAAGTCATCTGGAATGGCATGTGGGTGAGCAAATTAGAATTTTCATTTTTGGGTGGAGTATCTCTTAATGGCGAAGTAACAAATATAGGTTTGTCAGCCTTACCTGTTGTTGCACAAGACTTCCAACCACAACTTTAATGTTTATCTCATTGTCCACTGAGTACACTGAATCCAAAGAGTCCAGAGAGTATTGGGAAGATGCAGTAAATTGTAAGCTTTGGAGATTGAAACAGCTTGTGTATTGGGGAATTTGACCTCTTTCGGGCACTTTTGGCTCCTGATTGATGGGGATTATCAAAACCACAGAAGAAAACCTTCCAATTTTTTTTAAAGTCTCTGCACCTTCACTTTGAAAAAACTGTTGAGCTCCAGGTCCTTTCACCTCACATTCTTTAGTTTTCAGACTCTGAATAAATGCCTTAAGGCTGTCCTTCAAATCAACATGTTGGCTTTATTTCCACATTGCGCTTCTTCACGCCACCCATTGCCAAGATCTCAGAGATGTGCTCTGCCATTTCTGGCCTGGGAAGACGCAGGGAGGCATGATGGTTTTGATGGTTTCTTTTGTATTCCAGCACAATGTCCTTCAGGTTACTGACTTTAAAAGGTTTAAAAGGTTTAAAAACCTTTTTCACACTTTTTGCACTGGCACATTCCTAAAAAAAAAAAAAATATATATATATATATATATATATATATAATAAAAGTAAGAATAATAAAACAAAAACAACAACATTAAAGATGTGATGTAAATGTTTTATTTAATGGCCTCAGAAGAAGAATTTTACTCAGCTACAAGGTATAAATCTACATATATCTTTTTGTTCAGGAAGTCTCTCCAGTTGTTGTGGCCAGTGGGCTCCCGGTCATGAATAAACTTTATTTCAGTTTTTATCCTGCATTTGGCAACTCAGTAAAAAATATGAAAATGTAACCAACAGGTTGAAAAAAAAAAATACAAAAAAATACAAAACAAAACAAACAAAAAAACAAACAAACAAACACACTAATACGTCTTGAGGACTTATATCATTTTGCAAATACCTAATATCATTTTGCAAAACTGATACTGATTTTACATGTAATGAATATGCAGTTAACAGTTAACAAGTGACTTACATTTTAGACACACTGGAAGGAGAATATTCCAAATTTTTATTATAAATCCACAAAGAATAAAGTCAGAAGTATCACAGGAGTAGCACAAACACAAAGGAAAATCAAATAACTGGCAGGACACAGAACAAGGCAGGTACAACAAGAACTTGTAGAAACTAATCAGAAACACCTGAAAATAATACAAAACCATGGAAACTAATGACAAGATTAGACCTTGGAAGAAAAGAGCTAAACAATTAGGAGAACACAGAACATAAAACACAAGGAGTCCATAACCATTACAATTGTTTGTTTGTTTGCTTTTTATCTATTTTTCTAACAAAAAATTATTCCAAACAGCCAGAGAACAAACACATCTCCTAGCAACATGTGTTCCAGATACTATCCATCCCATAGTATGTGAGATTAGAATAAGTGTGTCCCAAAGTATAGCATGTTGAAAAGAGTAGGCCTATGCCAAAAGTCCTCAGACAGTTTACTATTTTAGGTAGATTTTTTAATTGTGGATCCTTGCACACTCTAATAGCTAATATTGCCCACAATTCATTGCGACCATCTGAGGTTTAGATAAAAGGGTTTGAGGTAATAATAATCAACATTTAACCTGGTAAAAAAAAAATAATAATAATAATTTAATGTTATCTGTGTTCACATTAACAAAAAACTTTGCTTAAAATCATTTGTAGATTTTCAAGAAAAGTTTAATGACATTTGTAAGCATTTTATTTTACATTAAATAATTATCTGTTGATCATTAGGTGTTGTTTAATAAGTTTATTAGTAAACATTAACAAGCACATTATCTCATGTTTCTAGCTATGTGAATATATATTCACTAATCATCCGTTAAACGCATTATATAATGTTTGTTAATGATTTATTAATGAAAGTTACTATAAAGTGTTAAAATAAAAATGGTGTCTAATGAAATGAATTAGTAAAACTTTGACAGTTCATATTATCTTTCTTTTAATATATAATCAAATGAAATTTAGAACAAAATACTGTATTTTTATTTTCAAGCAAAGTGCTGCACAACAGCATTTGGACACAACCACCCTACAGTGGTTGTGACGACCAGTCACTCATTTGCATTTAAAGAGACACAAATGAAAACAGCATGTTTTTGCTCTCACCCCTAAAGAGCAAGTTTTGGCAGGGTATAATAAATGATCTGTGGGGTATTTAGAGCTGAATCTTCACTGATACATTCTGGGGACACATAAGACTTAAATTACATCTTGCAAATAAGGACATAATAGGTACCCTTTAATAAAAAAAATACCTTGGTTGTATGATATTCCTTAAAAAGAATAATATTACTTTAAAAAGTATATTTTAATATACAGTAGTAAAATATTTGTCATAATTTCTTCAAGCTAAACTGGACTTTTATTTTGACATGCTGTCATGAAAGTTGTCACAAGAGTTTACTTTCAGTTTTAGTGTGTATTTGATGGTAGGGTTTTTTTCCTCAAATGAAATAGTAAAAAAGCTTTGGAAGTGACTCTCAGAACAGCTGGGGAGAAAAAGTTAATGTGTTAAAGCAGAAGTCCACTTCCAGAACAGCAATTTACAAATAATGTACTCACCCCCTTGTCATCCACGATGTTCATGTCTTTCTTACTTCAGTTGTAAAGAAATTATGTTTTTTGAGGAAAACATTACAGCATTTTTCTCCATATAATGGTCTGATATGGTGCCCCGATTTTGAACTTCCAAAATGCGGTTTAAATGCGGCTTCAAACGGCTTTCATCACAAATGCGGCTTTCATCACAAATGCGGTTGTAAATGATCCCAGCTGAGGAAGAAGGGTCTTATCTAGCGAAACGTTCAGTTATTTTCATTAGAAAAATACAATTTAAATACTTTTTATTCTCAAACGCTCATCTTGTCTTGCAGTCCTTGAACTCTGTATATTCTGGCTCAAGACAGTTAGGGTATGTTGAAAATCTCGTATTTTCTTCCTCAACTTCAAAAATCATTTCAAAATCATCCTACATCATTGCAGAAGTACTGACCCAGTCTTTGCAAAGTGAACATGCAAATAAGATCAAACACCCTTAACAAAAATGGTAAAACAGAGATATAAGGATGATTTTGAAGTTGAGGGAGAACATGAGATGGGAGTTTTTCGACATACCCTAACTGTCATGAACCGGAAAAAAAACAGTCCAGGCAGAGTAAGACAAGACAAGCGTTTGACATGAAAAAGTATCTAAATTGTATTATTTTTATTTAAATAACCGATCGTTTCGCTAGATAAGACTCTTCTTCCTCGGCTGGGATCGTTTACAACTGCATTTGGGATCATTTGAAGCCGCATTTAAACTGCATTTTGGAAGTTCAAAATTGAGGCGCCATATCAGTCCATTATTTGAAGAAAAATGCTGAAATGTTTTCCTCAAAAAACATAATTCCTTTACGACTGAAGAAAGACACGAACATCGTGGATGACAAGGGGGTGAGTAAATTATTGAGTTCTCCTTTAATGTCCTACAGATGCTGAAAACACCAAAAGTGTCATGTGTTTGAGTTTGTGTATCAGATGAAACTGTGCCATTCATTCACACAGAGACACACAGAACATGCCAACTTATTAGCCACATGCACTGACTGTCTGCCGTCACATTTATTTCTGCTGTGTAAAAGGTTGTTAGATTAATCCTTATCGATTAAAAATTTACTGAGCTTATCATTGTGTGGTGAAATGAGGCCAGAGGCATGTCAGCAAACATGACCTTAGGTCAGCCGCTACAACTGTGTCCCAATCCACAGTTTGCTTGTAAAAAAAAACAACATTTGGAACTACTCAATTACAGTAGCAGTTGTGGTGCTCAAACATTTTCAGTGGGTACTCCTAATTTTTTGCTGGTGCTCCTAACTTTTTGAAGTCAAAAAAGTAAAAAAGTTCATTTCGAGCCCTGTATGGTGCAGGCAGAGCTGGGTAGATTGCTTACAAATTGTAGTCCATTATCGTTTACAGATTACACTATGAAAACTGTAATCAGCAACATAATCTAGGTTACTCATTTTAGGTAATGTATTTAGGTAATGAGCAGTTCAAGATTTCTCCCACACTTAAATGAGTAGGGAAGCCCCGCCCACGACTGGTGACGATCTGCCCTATAGACCAATTTGGAGTAGACGTCACAGTTTCATCTCTTGCAGCTCATAGTGGCGCATAGTGGCTGCAGTTAAAACAATGGTAACAAGTGGAGGTAAACGGGTAAAATCCATGAAATAAGAGAAAAAACTATTTTTGTGTCTTTTGATGTCAAAAAGCGAATTGCAAATATTTTTATAGAATACTGTCGTCAAAGACACCACTTGAAGTTAAACGCATATATTCAAACATACATACTATGGATGAAACCTGTTATGATTACTCTACTTTTAAAGCATAAATGTGATTTAAACAATCTACATAATAATCACATATGCTGTTCATAAGGGACGTATTGTATTAGCCCTACAGTTACAGCATGAAATATTATTTACATATTATTAACATTTTTACATAACATTTATTATTTTATCTCACAATTCTGAGTTTTTTTCTCACAAATGCAAGTTTGTATCTTCTAATTTGGACTTTATAACTTTAACTAGGGCGGAAGAGAGCCAGAGTGGCTCGGACAAAGAGGAACAGAACCTCACAGAGCAGCGCGGACCAGCCCAAGGCATTACAAAGGTGTTGTCAGGAAGACCTAAGCCATACTGCAGTAGAGTGAATCTTGACTCCCAGGAGAGGGCAGATCAGAGGACTCGAATAAGAAGAAATTGCATCACCATCTGTGGACGTGCGTGACAGTGCTCGCACTGGACACACACTAAGCTTCACTGGCCGGAGAGGCAGAGACCTGACGTACGATGGGTTGTGGCAAGGAGGGAGCACTAGGCACGTACCCCAGAATGGGGTAGCAGAAAAAGCTTGGCCACCAGGCACAAGACAGAGAGAGAAAGGGCCACAGAAGGGCCCGAAGTTGCTAACTCTTAGTGAAGAGATGGACAGAAGGAAGACAACTAGTGTCGAGAAGTTTCATGAGGACAGAGCCTCTAGCCACGGCCGGTCCCCCTAGGGACACTATATCGTAACGGACAGGCACTGCGGAGGAAACATGCAAGGGGAGGGTATCTTCCCAACTATAGCCACCACATTCTTAAAGGTGGAGTGGGTCAACCCTATGGCAACCTATTTTGCCGGAACTTCAGCACTGAACCAACTGGGCAGTGGACTGAGTTGAACTGGTGATAGCCACACCAAAAAGTGAAAGGTCACTTTCAAAAAGTGCAGTTTCCTCGCTGAGGGAGCTCTAGGAGAAGAAAACGGTTTTCACATCCTCAGCTGGGAAACCAAAGGCTATGAACTCCCTGAAGCAGAGCGATGGGGGGAAGAATGTACAGAAGAAACCTCGCTGAGGTCTGTACAAAAAGCAACCAGTCCAGAAGGAGCTGGGTGAGTCAGAAAGGCCAGAGGGGATAGTCCAAAATCTCCTGAGTCGCAACAAGTCCACTTAAGACTGGCCAGACTTCCTCAAAAGAGTGCCACCACATAAGGTGGAGTTTCGCCCCGGACGCCTGACAGGCTGACTGTTCCCTGGTTGGGACGCCAAGCGGAGTGGAGGCTTCAGCAGAATGACTCTCTAAAACGAGAGGAAGCCTAACTACACTCAGCCTTGATAGGGGAACTCTTAAGAGTGGAGGTCTCAGCATACTGACCCTCTGAGCGAGAGGAGACCTAAATACACTCAACGCCAGAGGCACTTCGAGAGGCTTCAGAGAAGAGGCCTACAGATATATTACTGCCACAAGACAGAGCTCTGAAGAGTGGAGGCTTCAGCAAGATGACTCTCTTAGCGAGAGGAAGCCCCAACACCCAACCCTATTAGCGCCCAGTTGGCCTTATTGGCTCTCTTGACTACAGTGAGGAAGGCTCAGCGTACAGTCACAACCCCTATTCTTTCATGTAGGCAAGAACAGCATCTCAATGCTGGACCACCAATCGCTCTGATCGAGCTAACAACAACAGCAATGTTGCATAGAATATGAAAAGAGTGGGGTGAGAGTGCAAGGCCAAGGGGAAGAACCCAAGTAATACACTTTGCCCCCAAAGCGTACTATAGGGACTTCCTACATTGAAGAAGGAAACTATTTCTCGGTAAACCTTCTGTAAAGCCCAGACCACAGAGAGTGGGCTACCTCAGCAGGGGAGATAGCACTGTCAAGGCAAAGCTCAGGGCAACCACTACTTAACCCCCCCCCCATGTGATCCAATGCTAACACATAGGTATCCTCAGATAGCCATGTGCCTGGAAGGCTACCAGAAGGGGGAGCGGAGGTTACCTAGACCACACAGAGTGGGCTGTTTTACACTTGGAACCCTCACAGGGGGGAAGCACTGTCTAGGTAGGGCTCTTTTCCTACCTAGAATGTAGAAGAATGTACAGACAAAGCCTCATCGAGGTCTGTACCAAAGCAACCAGTCCAAGAGGAGCTGGGTGAGTCAGAGAGGCCAGAGGGGATAGTGCGAAGTCTTCTGAGTCGCAGCAAATCCACTTAAGACCGGCCAAACTTCCTCAAAACGAGTGCCACCCTTTCGGGTGGAGTCTCCCCCAGGCTTTGACAAGTCGCCTGCTCATCCTTCTTTGGGACAGTGAAGTAACGGCTGTAGAACCGAACTTCCATCAATAGGAGGGACCACCTGGATGACCTCCTATCTCAGGGACTGTACTTCTTGTTCCATAACCAGAGCCTGCTCAGGAGCCTCCAAGTGGAAGTGACTCTGTAAAATGGAAGCAGGAAATGCAAACTGGATTCTGTAGCCTCCTCTCCAGTGTGCAGGACCCATTGGAGACACGTTAGGCAGATACTGCCAGATGGTCTACTAAGGGAATCAGTCTCTCAAGACTGACCTCTGGTGTACTAGAGCGGCTAGCTCGGTGCCCTGAAACGGATGCCCAGCAAGGAACAGCCGATCTAGCTGCTCTAGAGACCTCCTTAGAGGTGGCGAGCCTCCCAGCACCGCTACTTTCCGGGCGAATGCTGCGAGATGCTCTCGCTGGAGACCGCTGTGCCCTGAAGCACCGAGGTGGCAGGGTTAACAGATTGATCTCCCGAGGGCACTGAGGAGAGACGGGCACCGAAAGATGAGGTGTATACCGCTCTTCCCCAGAACGCATTAGATCCGGGAAAAGAGTTTGAGAGAATGAAACACGGCCAGCATCTCCACGCACAGATGTACCACATGAGATGGCGGCCACTCCACGGACCATGGGCTGAGCGGCCACTCATGACCGTTCACCAACCGGTGAGGGAGGCATCTGCAGTTAGCAATAAGCGACGACAATGAGTCCCCAACACCGAGCCCTGAGAACGTAACCAAGGCTTTTCCACATGTTTAAGGCATGTAGGCAGCGCCGCGTGACCTTGATCATGGAAAGTGGGTTTCCCCTCAAGAAATACCCCTTGGTTCTGAGTCACCACTGCAGGGATCTCATGTACAGCAAGTCAAGAGGTACTCCATTGGACGCAGCTGCCATCAGACCCAACAGCTTCATGAACTGTTTGACAGTGAGTGATCAGCCTACTCTCACTCTCTTGACTGCAGTGAGGATCGACTCGATCGAGCAGGAAAGACGTGCCTGCATCGTGGTCGAATCCCACACCACACCCAGATAAGTGGTTCTCTATAATGGAGAAAGCACACTTTCCCCGGCGTTCAGTCGCAACCCCAATTCTTTCATATGGGCGAGGACAACACATCGATGCCGAGCCATCAGCCGCTCAGAATGAGCTAATAATCAACAAAAGTCAATATAGTTTAGTATGTAGATGCCCTGGAGTCACAGCTGAGCCAGAGCAGCATCTACACACTTAGTGAAAGTATGGGGTGAGAGTGACGTAAATGGCCGCTCTACAGAAGCTGCTCCCGCCCAGCAGCCTATGTCACTGTGCCCACACATCAACCTCCTCGGAGGAAGAGAGGTGTAGCACCATGCCCTCAAATGGGGGAAGAAAACGCAAGCGTGCTTCCGAATCAAGAGAGCACAGTAAATAAATGTAATTCCTCAGAATTAAATGGGCACATTATGAATCAACACAGACCGCCCCTCAAGAGCGGACTGTGCATGCTTAGCTCCCGAACAAACCACACATAAATCGCGTGAATCCCCTCCCCCGCAAGGGTAGGGAGAAATGGGCGATCTAATATGCAGTCTGTTCACGAGCAAACAGCCTCAATCTCCTCGGAGAAAGACAGCTGCAGCAGCACAAGCTCTCACTCAAAGCGGGAAGAACCGCAGCGCGGGCTTCCGAGTCCCGAGAGAAAGTCTCGGGAAGCTGACGAGGGAGCGTGCGCAGCGAGAGTGCAGGCTGTAATTTTGTACTGTATCCATGTAATTCTCTAGCCATAAAGGCTATCTCTCCAGGGTTTCCTGCAACCATGATGTGCGCACATCCCGAATGTTTACAAACCTAAAATTGGTCTATTGGCATAGGTCCCACTCTGATTGAACCACACACAGTCCACCGTGTTTATATCATCGCTTGAGCAGCTAGTGATATAATGTCTACGTAAACATTATAGCTGTTCTGTTGTTGGCTGTTATAATGAACATAAGACTCTTCAAAAACTCCTCTGAGCCACTGAGGGCGCAGTGGATTCATTTTAATTTATGACAGGAATGTGTCCAAGAATAGCTAAATTTGTTTAATGTTGTGCAGATCATCACAAGATTGATTTGCAAACGAGGGTCATTAAAACGCAGAACTTTATATTCAGTACCTCACTTTATATTTTGCGCATGTTTGCAAATCACCTTTATGAATGTGCATGTTAGCATGTTGTATTTTACCATCTGTTCATAAACGCATCTTTATTGCTTCTTAAAAATAAAAAAATAACAACATAGCTCTGGTCTCTATAAATACAGTCAGAAACAATGGTAGCTTTAGCCAGATTAGACATGCTAGATACTAACAAGCAAGGCGATTTGCAAACATCCACAAAATTATAAAGTGTGGTACTTACATGTTCTAGATATGAAGTTGGATCACAAATTTATCCAATTTTAGAGAAATCTATTCGCGGGAGACACACTATGATTATAAGTAATCCAGATTATAGTGTTGGGTTCGAGTCCACCTAAGTCGAGTCCGAGTCGAGTCCGAGTCCAAGGAAACACTAATGTTTGTCGGAATCTTAACATTTTTTTAACCCAGGGGTGCCAAAACTCGGTCCTGGAGGGCCGGCGTCCTACAGAGTTTAGCTCCAGCACCAATTACACACACCTGAACCAGCTAATCAAGCTCTTACTAGGCATACTAGAAACCCCCTGGCAGGTGTGTTGAGGCAAGTTGGAGCTAAACCAAGGACCAGGACTGAGTTTGGGCACCCCTGTTTTTAACTTTTACAACTAGAAAAACGCAATGTCAGTTGAAATGTAAAGAAAAGCAAACCTCTAGTGGATCTTGCCATTTTGATTTTTGATTTCACAGCATCTCATAATTAGTGTCCATGCTCTGCTTAGCAAACTTAAAGTCATGGAACAGAAGTTATGGCTGACTTATATCTTGTGACATATTTCAGAGTGAAACAAGTTTTAGAATGTGATAAATTATAGGGCGGGACTTGACTTTATTCACTGATATAGTAAATGTATAAATTCAAGGGTGGGGGTAAAAGAGTAGGTATCTTGGTGAATGGGACCTTAAGAGCAGAAAATGCACCTCTTTTATTTCTGATTGTGACTGTGTGTGTTTTGGGTTTTATGACTTTTTTTCTTGGATGAAAATGAGGCTGTGAGGGATAAACCTAGTCTTTACAATGACACACACTGTGTATAAAGCGTATACTTTCCATAAGTCACAGCAAACTCACACCTGATTTATTTTTGAATGCATTTATAGTTACAATAATTACAATAAATTACATTATATAAAGAAAAATTGATGATGTGCCATTGAATTATTAGAAAATCATGCACATCCAAGGTGGTTTTGGACCCATTAAAACTATTGCTGCAAAGATGTTAAAAAAAAAAAATTTTCTTTGAAGCTAGAAACTGCCACCATGTTTAAAAAATAATAATAATTTCAATACAGAAAAAACTAATCAACTAATGTAAGTAAAACATTCTTAAGCTTACTGAAGGCAAGTAAACACTCCAAGTAGGCCTATTACATAAAAACAAAAGGATAAATAATATATTAATCAAAAATATAAATGAAATTATATTTTTAAAAAATAGAATCTTTTCAAAAATAGATTTTTTTTAGGTAGGTCTATCTAAAGGCTATCACAGAAATAGACTACAGACATTTCTTTAAGTAATAAATGTTAAAATAAAACAATGCAAAATTTTCACTGTATACATTAAACATGATTCTTACTAAAGTTAATAAGTGATTCAGTCAGGAAAAGGGAGTGATTTTCTCATTTTCTTTTGTTGTTTGATTAATATTTATGACGCGGTCGGCGGCTGCAGGTTTACGCTGCTGTCGCTTTAAGATCTGACGCACAGATCAAATATTTTGACGCATCAGTATTTCTCCCAGCTGTTCAGGTTTACTTAAGACAAAACCGAATTTTATTTACATGAATAGTCTCTAAGACGAGCATGTGTGTAGCAATAACAGACCCTTTTAGAAGCGAAAGACAACTCGGCATTCGCACACTGACTGAGAGGCGCGTTCTGTGAGCGCGCTTTGACTGTGTGCGCACATAAACCCGTCGGCTTTCAAGTAGCCTACTGGACAAGACTTAAAACAAATGCAAATACTGAATATCACTTTCGTGATAATGTATCTACTGTTTGTAATTGTAATGCATTGAGAAACTACATTTCCGTCAACTGTCTCTGGAATCGGATGGACTCGGCATATTTTCCGAGTCCGAAAGGCTCGAGTCCGAGTCAAGTCCGAGTAAAAATGCATCCGAGTCCGTGACAAGTCCGAGTCGCCTAAAAATTGAACTCGAGACCGGACTCGAGTCCGAGTACCCCAACTCTACCAGATTACATGTAATCAGTTCCTACCCGGCTGTAGGTGCAGGCGTGAATGTTTTTGTGAACAGCAGATGTAAATGCTTCTATATTCTTGGTATTTTGTTTTCCTTGGTGTTGTATTTTATTTTCTTGTGTAATTCCAAATTGTATTCATGAATTATTATTATTATTATTATTGTTATTACTATTATTATTATTACTATTATTATTATTATTATTCATTGTTACGGTTGCATAACAAGAAATAAAGTGTTAAGTGTTTCTGTACACCAGCACCCACCTTTGTCCTTTAATTAGGATATTAAGAAATATCTTTATTGTCTTATTGCATGCCTACATATTGTTCCAGTTAGTAGTTCATACATCAGTACATTGCCAGTAAAAGGCACCTGAAGGCCACAATAATTATCTATATAAATTTTGTTCTGATCTTGATATGATATTTTTTTATCATCTAGCCCTATCCCAGAACTTCCTTAATGTCAAGTCCTGATTAAGCATAGCAGGTAATTTCTGAGAAAAACTGTCTTCAAGGTATTTATTTTAACTATGCAGAGAGTTTCTCTCTTTGTTCCTGTATAAGCAGGAAACAAGGTACAATATGTATATAAATCAAAGCTAAAGAGATGTTTGTTTTATGACTGTGCCACTTACCTGATTTGGAGATCCTTTAGGTTGTTTGCTGCTTTCAGCAACATTTTCATGCCTTAATGAAATATGGATCTCTTGTCCTTCTATGAGGATGACATGATCCAGTCGTTCCAGTACTCTTTCCTGGGCTTTACATACAAATGCTTCTTGATTAGTATAAAGTGCTGTCATTATAAATCAATCAATATTGTATTTATTTTAACAAGGTTAATGAGATAAAAAGATAAAAGCATGGCATTGATTATAATTGCAAAAAAATATAAACATTAAAAATTAATAAATAATAATGATAATAACAAATTAATAAATGAATAATAAAAAAATGCAATAAAAATGCTTACCTTCTTTGTCCATAAAACTGATCATGTAAGTGTTGTCACCCACTTCGCTGATCTCACATTCTCCCCCTCCAGACCTTCTCCTGATTTTAAAATACTTTTGCATTTGCCTTAGTTGTGCATTAGAAAGATTCTCTGCCTCAAAAAACACAACATGCTTGTAGTTCTCCATCTTTAATCTGTTGCTTTACTGAGCTTTGAGATCAATATATTGTTGCTCTGAGATGCTTTCACTTTTGCTTTGGCTCATATTACAGGCTGTTGTTTCCATGACCACTCCTCCAGATTCCTCTCGATGCTTTTTTTTTTTTTTTAATTTACCAGATAACATTCCCAGGAGATACAACAGAATTAGTTTCTAAAAGAACAATGTGTGACTCAGACTGATGCAAAGCAATAAAATACAGACACAACCAAAATACAAAACACAATAAGTTAACATAAACATCTTTTTAAAAAAAATAAAGAAATAAATAAAAATTATTAAATAAATTCAAATAAAAATGTTAAACTTGCAAAATTACAACTTCAAAGAATAAGCAGGAGGTAACCCTTATATTGAAATCATTATTTTTTTTTTCCATCTGTAAGGTTGTTTTAGCAGCTTTCTTATTAAATGATGAGCAGAGAGATTCATAAAATAGTTTCAGATCAATACAAAAAAAATCCTAAAATTGGGCATACAATCAACACATTTACATTTACTTTACATTTATGAAGATGAAACAGGCCACAAAGAGTTAACAGTTTTAACAATTCATTCAGCTCTTTTGATCCTGAATCCCAAGTCAAAAACAATACATTAATTATTTCAAAACTAAAAAGTTTGTTGTAAGCAGAGATAACAAACCAAGACATTTCTTTCCAAAAATCCTTTGCATAATCACATTCAAAAAATAAGTGTGATATTGTTTATAAATTAGAGTTACAGAATTGTGAAAAGAGGTCCAACTTAAATTTTGAGAGTAAAGAATTACAGGAATAGTACATATGAAGAATTTTATAGTAAAGTTCTTTAATCTTTTTAAGTAACAGAAACTTATTAATACCGGTCCATATTTTAATAGTGGAAAGAAAAGGCAATTGTGGCAGAAGGCAAGCTTACAGGCATCTAGAGCTTGCTTATGAAAATTAGCAAGCTTAACTGGGAGTTTAGTGCAATCAGAATCACAAGCTAACAAAAAATATAAACCTTCACATTTTCAAAGATCAATTTAGGAATGTAAAACCATAACAAATTAGGGTCAGCATTTAGGCGACGTTTAATCCAACCAATTTTGAAAACTTGATCGAGAGTAGTAAAGTTCAAAGCATTCACACCTACCTCCAAAGTATTTCTAATCAGTGTCTTCCTTTTGACATATTCAGTTTATTTTTCCACAAAAAGTTAAAGAGTCAATAGACAAACATGTTTTTCGGTCAACATATAAAGGCAAAGCTGGGTAAACAATCCTAAAAATACTTTCCGCCTTAGATATCAAAACACAACCATAAATGGTTAAGTTTCTTTGTAACCAACAACTGAAGATACTCTTTGATTTTAATATCCATTGGGAAAAATTCTCTACAATTCTATCAGTCTGAGATTTACTTAGGGCTGGACGATATGGCAAAAATTTATATCACGATATATTTCTTAATTTCGGTCGATACGATATAATTCCGATATCGATACGGACAATATTAAAAAGCCTCAGGAAAAAACTGCCGAGGACACACACAATGGATGTCTGTACCTAGAAATGTCTGCAAACTGAATTTGCAAAGTTTATAATACCTCCAGGCTCCTCCTATTAAAATTATATAATTTTTTTTTTAATAAAAACAGTACAAAAAAAATAAGGTTCACATTTTATTTATATTTAGCCTTTACAAACAAGAAATGTGAAATAAACTATCAAATAAATAAAACTCTCAGACTCAGCTTATTATCAATAATATATTTCCGTTTAAACTAGAACAGGCTGAATATTCATATAAATTGAAACAACAAACAAACTGCTTCAGCCAGGATAAAGAAACAGAAATAATACAATAAAATAAATAAAGAGTGAGCAACAACAAAAACACATTGCTCTGGCCGGAACATTGTTGAGTGTTGATTAGGGATGCTCATTTTTAACCGGTTAACCGTTAACCGACAGAAAGAATTTTGACCGATTAATACAATCAGTTAAACGGTTTAAAAGGTCTTTTTTTCAGTAATTCAGTAATCAAAATATTTTAAAACGTTTTCTGGATGGTTAAAATAAAATGAAATTGCATTTTTGAGAGAAAAAAGATAAATCGCGTAGGCCTATAACGTTAAGTCGCATTTTATTATTACATTCAGAAAGACCTGTGTCGACGCGAAATATTTACAAACACTATAAACATAGGCTAGGCTATTTTAGTTCCCCTCACTCCACAAAAAATCCTTTCAATTTAACAGTATTTAGAAAAGAACAAGAATGAAAAATATAAGAAGCTCGGCGACAAGCCAAAACCAAACCATTTAGGCTAAAGCGAAACTGAAACTAACGTTGGGTCTCTCATACGACACAAATCCAAATGTCTCCGTATTCAAGATGTATTTGAATGCTAAAATATTATTTATTATGTAAACCTGGTTTTGTACTTCTCGCATTAAAATAGCCACATAAAAAAAATGTTTGGCATAATGTCACGTCAGAACGTTGATAACGATTAAGCAGTGTGATTTATTTATTTTCCTGGCCTAAGCATTGCCTATTGCTAAATTTAGTTTTATTTAAAACTTTCTAAAAGTGTTGGCTAGTTACTATACTGTGTTTTTTATTTGTAAAAATATACATACGTAAAGAGCTAGAGCACAAAAATCGTCCCCATGTGGGAGCAGCAAAGAATACGCTTTATCCCGGGACATTAGAGGCAAACTTTAAAAAATGGTAATTACTTTTTTTTTTTTTTAAAGGTTCAATAATCTAAATAAATCGTTCACCAGAAATGCTAATTGTGTCACTGTTTGTGCTTGCTGATATTTGACATTTTTTAAATTATGGGCATTTGTATGTTTGGCCAAGCAAACAGACTTTTATTTTGATATTGCCAAGAATCCAGCGCTTGTGCGCAGACAGACATATTCATGTCATATTTACTGCGTCCTGTAAAATTAGTGATGCTTGGTTTTTACTTGAGAATATATGACTCCCAAACCTAATAAGTTGTTTGTTTTAGATTTTTTTTTTTCATATCAAGTTTTAAATAATTTTTTTTTTTTTTTAAAACTGATTCATTTTCAAATTATCTCTCATATTTTAGTAAGTACTTTAAAAAGTATATATATAATGTATGTATCATACTCAGAGGTTGCGCTCTTTAACATTGTCTGTCATTTTGACGGACAGGGTCGTAAAAATTCCCTTACAATCTATTATTACCCGTCATTACAATTTTAATATTTTAATTAGAACAACACAGTAATTGCTTTTATTTTTGTTTACATTTTTATTTTTAATCATGAACCTACGAGACGACAGCACAGGGTTTAAAAACAACAAAATGCGCTAAGGCTGGGTAAACAACAACAACAACAAAAATCGTTTTCTCGATTTTTACAGATTCTCATTTTAATGAATCAAAATCGATTCTTAAATCACAATCGATCTTTCGGTCTATGCTTTTTTTATTTGATGAATTAACAGTACATAGTGTCTCTTCCTTCCATGAAATAGCAGTAGGCTAGGTTCCCCTTCAGTCGTTTCACTACGACGTTACATATGGGAACTCGCCTGAGTGACCAATCACCTCTGAGCTTTACAGAAAAGGCCAATGAAATTGGCGAGTGGAGTTTGCGTGCAACGCCACTCCCCCGTACATACGGGTATATAAGATGGCGGCGCGCATCCACTCATTCAGATTTTCGCTTCAGAGCCTCACCGCCTGCGAGCTGTTTAAATAGAAAAGAAGCCTCTCCGACACCTGCATCAAGAAGTGCCGTGTCAGATCCTGCGAGCCGGCCGCCTTAAGAAGATCGGACGAGCCGGCTTCTCGCATTCCAGCGAGTCTGAGCGCACGGTTGTGCCGCGTCCTCCCTGGGCGAACCGGGATCTAAAAGAGCAATTTCCTTACGGTCGTCGAGAGCCATTGTCCCGGTATGGCTTTCCGACCGTGCGTTTCTGGGTGCGGTAGTTTCCTCACCTCCGTTGACGGTCATGATCGCTGTCTCACGTGCCTGGGCCGAGAGCACGTAGAGGCAGCGTTTGTGGATGGTTCGTGCGTTCATTGCGACGCATGTCCATGGCCACGTTGAGGTCCCGCCTCTCGTTCGCGAGACGGCTCCCCTCGTCGTCTTCCCGAGGTAGTTCGGCGAGCCGTAAAGGCTTTACGGCTGCTTCGGCGAGGCGCTTGGGGGACCTCCAGGTGACGGTGCAGAATGTCCCGCCGGCTAATACCCCGCGGGCTTCCGCTCCACCGCGTGGTCCCGTGGTGATGCCCAAACAGACCGCTCCCCCGTCTAAAAGCGGGCCCAGCGTCTCTTTTGGTGCTCCCCCGGAGGAAGAGATGTCTATCTCAGCATCAGAGGGTGAACGGTCGGCAGATGAGGCGGGCACTTCGGCGGAGCGGCGCCCCTCTGCGGTCGCTGCTCCGTCTGAGGCGGACGCCGAACTGTCGGCCATGCTCCTCCGGGCCGCCAAGGGGATCGGGCTGGAGGTCCCGAAGGTGCCTCCTCCCGATCCTTCGAGGCTGGATGATTGGTTTCTGGGGACGAGGTCTGCGGCGCCGCCGCGCTCGCCCCCAGTCCCTTTCTTCCCGGAGGTGCACGATGAGCTGGTTAAGGCGTGGCGGGCCCCTCATTCGGCTCGTTCACGCCTTACCTCCTCAGCCCTCGCTACCCTTGATGGCGGGGCGGCCAGGGGGTACGAGGGGGTCCCTCAGGTTGAGCGTGCGGTTGCGGTGCATTTATGCCCGCAAGACGCCGCCACCTGGCGGGGCTCTCCGCGCCTCCCGTCCAAAGCCTGTAGGCTTTCGTCGGCTCTGACCGGCAAAGCCTACAGTGCTGCGGCCCAGGCCGCCACCGCCCTGCACGCCATGGCCACCCTGCAGGTCTATCAGGCCAAGGCGTTAAAAGAACTGCACAAGGGTAGTCCTGACCAAGCGGTTTTGCAGGAGCTGCGTGCGGCGACTGACTTCGCCCTCCGGGCGACTAAAGTCACGGCGCGGTCCCTTGGTCAGGTGATGTCCACACTCGTGGTCCAGGAACGCCACCTCTGGCTGAACCTGGCGCAGATGGCAGATGTCGACAAAGCACGCTTTCTCGACGCTCCTGTCTCCCAGGCCGGCCTCTTCGGCGACACTGTCGAGGACTTTGCCCAGCAGTTCTCGGCAGTCCAGAAGCAGACTGAGGCGATCAGTCACATCTTGCCCCGGCGTGCGACTCCCACGAAGTCCCCGGGTGCCCAGCCTCAGCCTGCTCGTCGCCGAGGGCGCCCCCCTGCGGCCCCCAAGAAGCAAGAAATACCTGCTCCGTCTCCGGCTGAGGCCCATGATGCGCGCCTCGCCGCCAGACGTCGTGGCCGCCGCAGGGGAGCGGCGCCGCCCGCTGCTCAGGAGCCCCCTCATACACCTAAGACCCGCAGGTCTGCGCGGCGCTCCTGACACGGGCAGCCTGGAGATGATGGAAGCTGCTCTTCGGGGGACGACAACATCTGCCCCCCCGCCCCCGGTGGAGGGCCGGGGCCGTCTGTGCGCTCAGCTGCCGTCGACCTACGGGTCGGCGGTACCCACCCACTCACAGAAAGAGCAATTTTCCACATCTCTGGGCCAAGTGCCCCGAGTTCTGTTCCTGTCAGACAAGATGTCTCCTCGGGTTCGGACTCGGAGCCAACATTCGCCAGCGCGGGAACCTGGGAGGAAGGTAAGTGCTGCTCAGAGCGGCCAGACTGCTCTCCAGGACGTTCATCCTTCTGGGACCAGTCCCCTTCCCCTTCCCGCAGGCCGCCCCACCGCGGTCACGTCGGTCAACGCTCCGCTGATCCCACTGGTGACCAGGCTCGCAGCCTGGCTAGAGCTGCCCAGCCCGTCCCGGTGGTTGATCCGGACGGTACGTCTCGGCTACGCGATTCAGTTCGCCAGGCGCCCGCCCAAATTCAGAGGCGTCCTTTTCACCTCTGTCCACTCGGACACGGATGCCTCTGTCCTGCGTGCGGAGATTGCTGTCTTACTGGCGAAAGACGCAATCGAGCCTGTCCCTCCAGCCGAGATGAGGTCGGGGTTTTACAGCCCTTACTTCATCGTGCCCAAGAAGAGCGGTGGGTTACGACCAATCCTGGATCTTCGAGTTTTGAATCGGTCCCTTCTCAGGCTGCCGTTCAAAATGCTCACTTCGAGGCGTATCCTTTCGTGCGTTCGACACCAGGATTGGTTTGCGGCCATAGACCTGAAGGACGCGTACTTTCACGTCTCGATTTTGCCTCGACACAGACCCTTTCTACGGTTTGCTTTCGAGGGTCGAGCGTATCAGTACAAGGTGCTCCCATTTGGCCTGTCCCTGTCCCCCCGCGTCTTTACGAAGGTCGCCGAGGGTGCCCTGACTCCGCTATGGCGGAAGGGCGTTCGCATCCTCAACTATCTCGACGACTGGCTCATCATGGCTCACTCGCGAGATCTGTTGTGCGAACACAGGGACCTGGTGCTTCAGCACCTCAGCCATCTGGGCCTTCGGGTCAACCGAGAGAAGAGCAAACTCTCCCCAGTGCAGAGGATCTCTTTTCTCGGTATGGAGCTGGACTCGGTCAATATGACAGCCTGCCTCACCAACGAGCGCACGCAGTCAGTGCTGAACTGCCTGAAATCATTCAGGCACAAAACAGCGGTCCCTCTCAAAACATTTCAGAGGCTCCTGGGGCATATGGCAGCTGCAGCCGCGGTAACGCCGCTGGGCTTGCTTCATATGAGACCGCTTCAGCGCTGGCTACACGATCGAGTCCCGAGATGGGCATGGCACCGTGGCACACTCCGGATTGGCGTTTCCCCGCAGTGTCGCCGCCTATTCAGCCCGTGGTCAGACCCTGCCTTCCTACGGGCCGGAGTCCCCTTAGGACAGGTCTCCAGGCATGTTGTGGTTTACACAGATGCCTCCACCACGGGTTGGGGTGCTGTATGCAACGGGCAAGCAGCCTCGGGCTCCTGGACAGGACCTCGACTGCTTTGGCACATCAACTGCCTGGAGTTGCTAGCAGTGCTTCTCGCGCTGCGTCGGTTTCTTCCGATGCTCCGCCACAAGCACGTGCTTGTCCGCACGGACAACACTGCGACCGTAGCGTACATCAACCGCCAGGGTGGTCTACGCTCCCGTCGTATGTCGCAACTCGCCCGCCATCTGCTCCTGTGGAGTCAGACGCGGCTGAAATCGCTGCGCGCCGTTCATATACCAGGGGAGCTCAACCGTGCAGCCGACCAGCTCTCACGGCAGCCCACCCACCCTGGAGAATGGCGACTCCACCCCCAGACAGTCCAGCTGATTTGGAGTCGATTCGGCAAGGCCCAGATAGATCTGTTTGCCTCCCCGGAATCCTCCCACTGCCAGCTCTACTACTCCCTCAACGACGCTCCCAACAGCCTCGGCAGGGACGCACTGGCACACAGCTGGCCTCCGGGGCCCAAGTACGCCTTTCCCCCAGTGAGCCTCCTTGCACAGACCCTGTGCAAGATCAGGGAGGACGGGGAGCAGGTTCTGCTGGTTGCGCCATACTGGCCCACCCGGACCTGGTTCGTCGACCTCACGCTCCTCGCGACAGCCCCTCCCTGGAAGATTCCCCTGAGGAAGGACCTTCTTTCTCAGGGGATGGGCACGATTTGGCACCCGCGTCCCGATCTATGGAACCTGCACGTGTGGCTTCTGGACGGGACACGGTAGACCTCGCTGGCCTTCCACAGGCCGTGATAGAAACTATCACTCAGTCTAGAGCCCCCTCCACGAGGCAGGCCTACGCACTGAGGTGGGGTCTCTTTGTTGACTGGTGTGCCTCCCGTGGGGAGGACCCACAGAGATGTCCGATCGCAGTAGTGCTTTCCTTCCTGCAAGAGAAGTTGGAGCGTAGGCTGTCTCCTTCAACTCTCAAAGTGTATGTCGCGGCCATCGCGGCATATCACGATGCAGTCGATGGAACATCCATCGGGAAGCATCAACTGGTCGTGAGGTTCCTCAGAGGTGCGAGAAGGGTTAATCCCCCTAGACCGCACCTTGTACCCTCTTGGGATCTCTCCGTCGCCCTTCGGGGCCTGCGGGGACCTCCCTTCGAGCCGCTGGTTTCAGTCGAGCTTAAATTCCTGTCGCTTAAGACAGCGCTCCTGACCGCGCTCGCCTCCATCAAGAGGGTCGGGGACCTACAAGCCTTCTCTGTCAACGAAGCGTGCCTGGAGTTCGGGCCGGCTGATTCTCACGTTATCCTGAGACCCCGGCCCGGTTATGTGCCCAAGGTTCCCACCACACCCTTCCGGGATCAGGTGGTGAACCTGCAAGCTCTGCCCCCGGAGGAGGCAGACCCGGCCTTAGCGTTGCTGTGTCCCGTTCGTGCCTTACGGGTTTACGTGGACCGCACCCGGAGCTTCAGACGCTCCGAGCAGCTCTTTGTTTGCTTCGGAGGACAGCAGAAGGGAAATGCTGTCTCCAAGCAGAGGTTGGCCCATTGGGTGGTAGATGCCATCTCCCTGGCCTACGAAAGCCAGGGGGAGCCGTGCCCCCTAGGAGTTCGAGCTCACTCCACTCGTAGTGTTGCCTCCTCCTATGCGCTGGCGCACGGCGCCTCGCTAGCAGACATCTGCAGAGCTGCGGGCTGGGCGACACCTAACACCTTCGCGAGATTCTATAATCTCCGCGTCGAGCCCGTGTCCTCCCGTGTGTTAAGGTAACATCAGGTAATTTGCGGGAGGCCGGCAGGTGTCGGCTTGCTGCGCCATTCCCACGGGATCCGTGCACTATCTCCCAGTATGTTCCCTCCGGCGAACCTGGGTCCTCCATGCCCCGCAGTCAGGACTAGATGCGGAGTAGTCCGCGACTGTGCTCCGACTGGGTCTCCTTCGCCCAGAAGGTTGTGGCAACATGTCTCAGTATTTTTCCACAGTCAGCCAGAAGGCTGTGTTTTCCCTCATACATCTATAACAGATTAGATGTATTCAATTTCTTTATTCCACATGCCTAAACCACATGTGCTCCGCCCCCCCAACCCATGCTTCAGTACATCTGGCACCCCTATGGGGCCCCTCTACTGGTCCCTAGGGCGTTGGGAAGGTTACGTAGTGACTCCACTTTCCGACACGTCCGCCTGTCGGCACTTGGTGTCTTGCGTAACGCAGCCTCAGGGTTGTGGCCTTTTCCATGGGTCTGTTCCCATATGTAACGTCGTAGTGAAACGACTGAAGGGGAACGTCTAGGTTACGTACGTAACCCTCGTTCCCTGAAGGAGGGAACGGAGACGTTACATCCCCTGCCACAACCCTAGGCTGCGCTGACGCCGGGCTGCGGCTCGGCTCCTCAGCAAAAACCTGAATGAGTGGATGCGCGCCGCCATCTTATATACCCGTATGTACGGGGGAGTGGCGTTGCACGCAAACTCCACTCGCCAATTTCATTGGCCTTTTCTGTAAAGCTCAGAGGTGATTGGTCACTCAGGCGAGTTCCCATATGTAACGTCTCCGTTCCCTCCTTCAGGGAACGAGGGTTACGTACGTAACCTAGACGTTTTGTGTTGTGTTGATATAAAACAAAGTCTCAGATTTCAAATTCGGTCAATTTCATTAGGAAATTCAAGCAATAAATACCGTTTTGGCGCTCTTTAATTTGGCGTGATGGATCGTTGTAGCTTCTGTGTACTCGTCTGTGCGTACCAAACGCATAGGAAAACACCCGCTAGTTTCGTTTTTGTTCTGGATTCCGCGCTCTGCTGCTACACTGGAGTGCACTCGCCACCAGCTGGACAGGAGTGGGAATTACAGCTACAACTTTACAACAGATCACCCTCAGTGTAATCCGTCAAAATGACGGATGGTGTTGTGCCCAATTCTGACCCCCGCCAGATTACTACCCGCCTAGTATTGGTATATTTAGGGTTAGGTGTAGGGGAGGGGTTAGGATTAGGCAATCAGGTAGCAATTTGAACGAGAGGGGGTAATAATTTGGCGGGGGTCAAACAACGGCCTTCAGATTTTTCCGACCTCTGATCATACTATTATTTACTCAATTTAGTGTTGTTCCAAGTTTGTTTACTGTTATACGTGTGTGTGGTAAACATTGCTAGGTTCATAGTGACTATAACTGAAAGGTCAAAAAATGACAAAAACAAATTAAAGTTCATATGACTCATTCACAGTCTTCTTAAGTCATGCAATAACCGTGGGAGGACCAACCCTTACATTAGCTTGTTGTTCACTGATGCTCCCTAAAATGTCAGGTTTTGAACAGTAAGTCATGATTGAATTGTAATTTCTGGGTGAACATCAACTTAATTTCATTGGATGAACTTCCTCTTTATAGTTAATTATAGCATAGCAATGGATCATCTTCTGATTGACTCATTAGTTGTTCAGTTTGCAGACTAATCCATTAATTGATACTGATAACCCTCTTTGTACTTTTCCCAGCCACCTACTATGGTCATGGGACATACTTTGCTCTAAATGCCAGCTAATCTGTCAGCTTCATCTATGTGGTTCCTGCATGCAGCAGACAGGAATCAGTTCATGTTTGTGGCTTGTGTGTTTACAGGTTACCACACTCAGGATGAGGAGGACATGAAGGTGCCACTCTGTTCGTGTGGCACCTGACCCACCTCTATGACAGTGTGTAATTTTGCCATTGATCAAAAGTTGGTTAGTGTCTGAATGTTGTCAGATTGATGTGAAGTTGAGATTCTGACACTCACCTGATACAGTTAGTTGAACTTTATCACTGGTGTGTAAGTATCGTGATGCAACTATACCTGTAATTACCAAAATTTGGTGTGGGTGCATGGGATGGCCTGGATGAGTGTGAGATTTCCCAGCCTGAAATTTTGTCCCAGTCCTTCCCTGGAGTACGCGTGACCGTGAATTCAAAAGTGAAAGCAAAATGCAATGATTTGAATACATGGCTCCCTGATGCCTACAAAATATTTACAAAATAATTACCCAGCTATGTAATCGCGAGAGAACATAAAATCATTCGGGGGTTTTATATAGGAAGTAACACAGTTGACACTGATTTCTCGGACATACACAAAATAGCTGATGTAATATAGATGCATGAGCAAAATATTTTTAAAAACGCCATAATTTAATGATTATTTTGGACAAATATGTATAAGAAATATATACAGAAACATGTATTTTAGAGCTAATCTGAAGAGTTTCCATTTCTGGAAATAATCTTAAAAGTTTACATTTACCAAATCGGACAGCACAGCATCTGTTGGATTTTTGTATTAAAGGGGTCATCGGATGCAAAGTTCACTTTTACATGCTGTTTGAACATTACTGTGTGTTGGCAGTGTGTGTACACATCTACCCTACAATGAAAAAAAAATCCTCCCAGTGGTTTTTAATTAATCAGTAAAAATAATTTCCCCTTTTTCAAATCAAGCCATTCTCAGCATCTTGTCTGTGTGACATCACACCAATGAAGGCCGCTCCTACCATAGATTGATTGACACAGTCGTCCTTAGACCCGCCCTAACAAACTGTAACAGTCCGATCGCCATTGTTTCAATGCCAAAGTAGGGACATAGACAAGCTATTGTCTTCTAAGCGACTGAGATGTTTTGTTGTTGGATGTAATAATGAACATAGTGGTCGTCATTTACTCCCGACATCTGAGCAGCTGAAGATGCAGGTTTGCCAAAATTGCCAGCAGAGCAGAGCTCATTAGCATTTAAAGCATCATCCAACATAATAAACTGATTTCTGCAGAGCTGATTTTGACAATGTAAATAGGGTGCTTTTCCACTGTCATTGAGAAATTTTAACCAAAGTATGTTATAAACCCCTTTACATTAATTAGAAATGTCCACTGATATAAAAGTGATCATTGCTTGAAGTGAAAAGTTAGTAAAATTGATAACAGAGTCCATGAACATGACATGTACCCCTAATTATAGAATGACTCCTATATACACTCAGGTATAGTGATCTATCGGCATCTCCGTGTGGCCCTGTTTGGTATTGCAGTTTGACTTGTAGTTATTTAAATAGGTTTAAAAATGCTCTAAACAAATGTAACTGTTACAATCACCAGCTGGAGTGCCCTTGACCACACTCATTGCGAAATCATTGCAGACATTACCGAATGATACTTTTCCTTGTCTTTTGGAGTAGTCTTTCCTTGCTCTTGCCTTGACTGTGTTTTTGATCCTGGACTATATTCTTGTGTTTTGTGAACGTTTGCTGCCTGCCCTGACCATTGCTTGTTTTGTGGATTTACCACTTCGTCTTGCCCTGGATACTGTTGTCTGCTGGTGTTTGACCTTTCCTGTTTTGACTTTGCTCTGTGTGAAAGCCTGCATATGGATCTCCTACTCCACTGCAATGTTCATCCATAACATTAACATTATTTCTACAGTTTTTGCTTCAAGAAACTGCGTTACCAGTTTTGCAATTTGACTGGGACATTGTCTCGCATGAAAATTGCAGGCTGATTGCGAGAGGGAAGGAGGTGCATGTTGTTGAGGGAGGTTCTGATAAACATTTGCATTTACCCTGCATTCCCCTCACTGCTGAGAGGCTTGGTCACTGCGGCTTGGTTAATCTGACTTCTCTTAAACATATTGAGAACTGAGCCGTTAAACCAATTCCCCTTTGAGAGTCTTGCATTATCCTGTCCTCTTGTGCATTTGTCTTACGTGCATGACCAGCCTTTTTTTATGGAACTTGAATGTATTGGTGTCATTGTAAAGCTGCAATATTCTAGAAATCACAGATTTGGAATTACCCAGCTTCTTTTTCAATGGCTAAAAGGCTGCAGGGTTTCAGTCACCTTAGAGCCGTCTGCTCAAATACTCTAGTTGTGTGCTTATGGCAGACTGTTTTGACAAATACTCACATTACTTTGGATTTATAATATTCTCAAAAATCAATAGCATTAAAATAACTATACTGGCATGAAAAAAAAATAACAGCAGTAACCTGCACAAGCACTCCGTAAACTTGTTTAAGATTTTTAAGTCACTTCCCCAACGCTGCACATCAGTGATGTATTTTAAGATTTATTTAGAGATATTATCCACAGTTTGCTGAAGATTCATAAAAAATATCAACAAGTTAAAAATAGCAAAAATTCAAAAGACTCCACAAGAGTTGGTCTGAATATATAAAGTACAAAAATATTTTCAGAAAACAATAATAAAGATAATCATTTGACAATTAGCCTCAACATATTAAAAACAGAAAAACAGAGGGGGGAAAAAATCAACAGATGACGTAAAAGGAAGCTGCAGGTTTTTACTTCTCTATAACAGCATACTGATCAATTTCATCATTCTGAACTGTAAAACACAAAATGGAATAAGTGATATTTTAATTATGATCAGGATAAAGCCATAGAAGACCAGATAAGGAAGAGAGAGATCTCACCATGGGCTCTGTAGCATTTGACTCCCAGTATGATGGTCACTAGCAGATATAGAGAAGCTGCCAGTAGAAAACTGACCAGTTTGAAGACTGAAAGAATTGGCAATTGACCGTCTGAACCTGAAAAAAAAAAGAACACAATTGAACAATTTCATGATAATCAAAACTTAGATTTTCTTACCCGTGATAAAATTAATGTAATGTAATTAATATATTTTAAAATTAATCAATTTATTGCACATATAATTTTAGAGTTTTATTGGCTCTTGCTGTTTTGTAAAAGTATAAAAATGTAAAAAATATATATATATATTTTGCCATTGATCAAAAGTAGATTTGTGTCTGAATGTAGTCATATTGATGTGAAGTTGAGATTCTCACACTCACCTGATACGGACAGTGTAACTTTATCACTGATGTGTGAGTATCTTGATCCTTGCGTCTCGTTTCCAGTACAGCTGTAATGACCTGTGTGAGATTCATGAACAGAACTGATTCTGTATACCTGTGATTGACTGACATGAATCACTGAATCATCTTTTTTCCAGCTGTAGTTCCAGCTGCTGACGTCTGTTTCCTGTATGTCACATGTGAGAGTGACTGTCTGTCCTTTGAACACACGTCCATCAGGATGAACACGCACTACAGGCTTGGGTCTCTCTGTGAAAAATGTAATTTAACAGACAGCACTCTTATACTGTTGATAGATGCTGTTCATTTTCATAATTGTATAGTAAACTGAAAATCAGATTGGCCTGTAAAATTAGCTCTTACCTCTTACTGTCAGCACAAGTGCTTGGCTGACTGTTGTCTTTCCTATTTCAGCACATGCATATTTTCCTCCATCAGAGACGTTCACATCTCTCAGTGTTTGTGTTTCAAAACCAGCTGTTCTATCAATGTCTTTGTACCAGATAATCTTCTGTCCAGTCGACAGTCCTACATCACAGCTCAGAGTAACTGTGTCTCCAGTGAACACTGAACTCTGGGGCTTTACAGTTATTTTGGGTTTGGCTGTAAATATTTCACGATACAATCTTGAGTTAAATCTTCAGTCAGTAATTGTATTTCACTACTTATAACTTTTCTTTATCCTTCACCTTCAGGCATTATGAATATGTGATTCTTAATAAGTTCATTTAACTTAGTAGGTTCATATAAATATAAAATTTTCATAATCAAGGTGCATGAGGATACAAATCACAAGCTCCAAAATCTTTTTAATCAGTTTATTTACAAATGCTCAAAGTAGACATTCTCTAATGCCATTTAATCTAATAAAAGTTGGTAGGAATTAGAAGAGATTGAAATCACATTGTTTATTGAAGCTTGCTTAGATTCATCTGATCTACTACTGCGAGTCTAGACACTGTAAACACTTGCTGCAGTTACACTGTTAACTGTGTGAAGAAATGAAGAAATATATAGAAATCACCTTGAGTTTGTCCAGGGTGGATGTCTGAAATCAGCACTAAAAAGAAACAAATCACATTTATTTATAAATGTTGTTTTAGAACTATCTGAATATCTATCAAAACATTATTTTGAAATTCCACATTGATTTTCATACTTGGATACCAAGTGTTAACAGTTTAAACTGATTATGAGATGAAAACCTAAATTAAAACTCATTACTAGTTTGCTTAAAATTGTGTATATGTTTCTGTGAGACATAGCAAATTGTTTCTGATAAAAGCACTGAGCACTTCTGCTTATAAGTAAGCAGTATATAATGCAGCAGTAATGAAATAACTGATTCTGTTTATAGCAAAGCAGAAATTGCTCAACTCTATTGGCCCTATCATGCACCCGGCGCAATGCAACGCCAGGCAAAACGCAAGTATTTTTTGGTACCGCAGTTATCATTTTCACGTCCAGCGCCACGTTGTTTACATAGCAAATGCACTTGCACCCATCGGTTTGCCAATGGGCGTGCTGGTGTGAAAACGAGTTGTGTTCAGGCACTATCACACAGGTTATCGGCCGTTTGTATTCCATTATTTGATACGCTGACTTTTTTTTCCTTGTTAGACTTGCAAAAGTGGATTCGGACACACCCTAAATGCACCTGCATCAAGCATTTCAAGACCATATGATTAGATCATTGAAATAGGACCCTATGATTCTCTTTTCCTTCAGAGCTCTCTGGGTAGTGGTTAATAACAAATGGAAAGTTTGAGGTAACAGAGGAAGGGTGAAGAAAACATTTATGCATTTGTATGCTGTCATAATACAAATTAAGTCAATAATAAGTCAGTGGCCTGGTTTCACAGACAGGGCTTAGACTAAACCAGGATTAGGCCATATAGTTCAATTAGGACATTTAAGTAATTTTTAGAAACATGCTTTAGAAAAAACATTACTGGTAAGCATCTTGAGATGCTAACAGCTCAGACTTACATTTTAGATGGGACCAAGCCTTAGCCTCGTCTGTGAAGCCGGGGTATAAGTCATAAGTCAGTAAGTCAGACTGAATGCAGATCTTATTTTATGTGTCATCAGTTCTTATTATGGGAAATGGCATCATTGTGGTCAGTTACGCTGTTAGACATTTCTGTAATTTCTACAGTTATTAACTGTATATCACCCAGTATAATACTGCACATTCCCTTTGCAGTAAATAACTGTAATAACCATTGCATTATGGGAATTTTCTGTGTCGTCAGACCCCAAACACAGAGACTTACTGTATTTTTTAAAATTGCAGTATACTACTGTATTTGCTGTAACGTTCTCATTGGCGGCGTTCTATTGAGGTCGTTTTATTTTCCTCATTTATTATATTTGGATTGACAAGATTTGCCCTACACAGTGTCTACAACGCCGCAACAGCTTGGGACGGACCACACTGGATGTGTTGCATCGCTTTTAATGACTGGAAAATCCGTTTGTCTTTCATGTCAGACACAGCGCGAGCGCTCGAAGTACATCTGTAAGTCAGAAATATACCGGGGCATTACTGTACTGTAAGCATCCACTGTAGATTGTATATTTCATGAGTTCTATATTGTCTTCTTTTGTCGAGTCGCGCTGCGCCGCGCTACTCGTGTCCGAGGAAGACGCTGAAGCAGCGGGCAGAGTCGCGGCGTTTGCCCGGGGATGAACCCGCGAGAGCGGAGGAGTTCCGGACAACATCCGCGCTGTGTGTCGATGCAATTTACGAGAGATTAAGACCAGCAAGTAAGGTAAAAATATATATACGTTTGTCTGAGTGTTTGTCAGATTCTTGCACACCAGTTTAACATAGCAATATTTAACGTTACCCGTCAACATGTCGTTTCAAACGGTTTTTGTCAGCTTATTTAATTAAGTTACTGAATTAAAATAATTTCAACAAGCAACACTTATCCTATATTAACATTAGGTTAACTAATGAGAAATTTTGTTCAGGTGTTAGTATAATGTTGGCCAGTAGCCTATTATGTTAGCTAGGTTAGACAAGTTATATAGCTAACTGTTAGCTGTATTTCTAGTTTTAGAATTAGTTTGTTATAATTATTAATGGAATTTAAGATTTACTGCATTTTGTTGTGTTTGTGTTTTAAAGGCAACTGCAGTGAAGCATCAAGAAAGACATGAGCATGCCAACCACACTGAGACTGACAGTTCATGGTAAGAGCACAACTATGGTTTTGAGAAGTTTGTGTATTCTTTGTGGGGTTTGCCTTTTAAAAGTGTACCCTTTCTTCTACTTGTTTCAGTACAGTACAGTAGTATACTGTTGAATCTGATCTTTTTAATAGTATTTGGCTGTAAAACAGCTACAGTTTGCAACTGTAAATTAAATACGGTTTGCTACTGTAAATTCTAATTACAGTAACTTACTGGCAACAGTGTTGCCAGTAAGTTACTGTAAAAACCCTTTGAAATGTCTAACAGTGTACATTGCTGGTCAGAGTTTGCGTTACTGTAGGACCTCAAGTCTCACAGTATTATCTATGGTGAAATAATATGCTGATCTATTTACCAATTCAAGGACTTTCCAGAACAACAAAACTTGACATCAAAATGAACAGTCTGAGCATTGAGTCCCACAAATAAACTGTTGGTGTTCTACACATAGATCTAAGAACTACTGAAGTAACTGTGACCAAAAAAACAAACAAAACAGGGTTTCAGAACATGCTTGTCCGACTGAAGCCATGAACCATTGCAAACCTTAAACCGAGTAAAGAATCATAGTAATAATCAATACACTGGTCTCAATCATCTACAGCACATCAGAGAGTATTTCATCTTCACACACAGATATCATGAGCTAATAACACAGATAACATGAAAAAGGTGAGCTTAAATATACTACAAATGAACCTTGATTCACTATATCGTTATACAACATGCAAAAATAGTGCATAAATGAGAAAATGATACTCACGGAGTATTAGAGGAAGCAGACTGAGCTCCATACTGATCTATTTATGACACACTGTCAAACACACAGGCTGTGCAATAGACATTTCTTGTGCAAACACATAAAGAAAAAAGAGAACTTGGAAATATTTAATACAAATAGATATTTGATTAAATTTAACTAAACTATGATAGAATGGAAAGAATGTGCTGAAAAATATCAAACGATATTGTAAAATGTTCTAATTGAAAGACACACATACAATAGAAGAATAGTGGTCATCTCTGGCTTGCTAAAAACATGTAGATGATGCTTTAAAGGGGTCATCGGATGCAAAACTCGCTTTTACATGTAGTTTGAACATAAATGTGTGTTGGCTATGTGTGTACACAGTCACCCTATTATGATAAAAATCCACCCAGTGGTATTTTTGTCATCTTTATAAGTAATGTCCCCTTTTTCAAATCAAACCATTCTAAGCTTCTTGTCAGTGTGACGTCACACCAACAGAGGCCTCTCTCGTTGATTGACATGACGTTTTACTTTAGACCTGCCCTGACTGAGCTGTGAACAGTCTGACTCCGACGGCCATTGTGTCTACTCCGGTGCAGGAGAAGACAAGAATGTCTCCGATTGAGCGATTGAGGTGTTCTGTTGTTGGATGTAATAATGACCATAGCATCATCATTTTACTCCTGACATCTGAGCCGCTGAAGATGCAGAAGATTAATGTTACTTTAGTTTTTGAAAGAAATGCACCTGGCGATCTACATAAATGCGAATCATTCGTGGTGCCGCTTCACCTATACAGCAGAAGTGACTATAAGGGTTTTTATGCATCTTTGCAAATCGCCTTTCTAAATTTTCTAAAGTTTCATAGCTAAACGCAGCAAAAGTAAACAGACCAGCTCGTCACCCCACAAACGAGAGAGGGGCGGGGTGAGCAGAGCTCATTAGCATTTAAAGGAACATGCAAGATGATGACATCATTGAATCCAATGATGAACTGCCTTTACCTGAAAATTGAGTGTTTACTGCTGCCGTTTTGCATTATTGATGCACTATTTCCTATTTAATACTGTACAGCCGCTTTGTCACAATTATGTATTGTTAAAAGCGGTATAGAAATAATGGTGACTTGACTTGACTTGACTTGAATTGACTTGAATCTCATAAAATGACAACTCAACCTAATATGTTGTCAATAGTTGTTGTCGATCTTTGTATTACGATTATTAATTAACAAAATAAAGTAGTCAGAAAACAAATAAAATGTTATATAAAATTACATTTCTAATGTTCATTTGCTAAGAGTATGATGTTATAATATGAGTAATAATTTACCTACACAGTAAGTGTCGTGAACAAAACCTTACACTTCATTAAGCTTAAGCTTTTTAATATCTTAAAAAAGAAAACACCACCTACATCTGCTCCATGATAATAACCTGAATGTCATGTCATATACAGGAATTGTTTGGTAAATTCCATACCTATGAAATCTGTTTTATGGATACTTAAATACTGGTTAAAAAGGTTAATTATTGACTTATTTCATGAAGATCATCTAAGATTCATAAAATCTTTTAATTTCACAAAAGTTTCTTTACAGTTTAAAAAAAAAATTCTTATAAAAAACTATTCACTGAAAGGTTCTCTGGGAGACCAGGTATGGTTCTTTTATGGTCTGACTACGAAAACCGTAGTAAAATAATGAAGAGCTGGTTCTTAGAAGGAAATAACTAGCAAATGATCACCATGTCTCACCAATGCTCATCAAGAAAGGTTCAAACAGTTGTATCATATCATCGTCATTATGAGGGATTTTCTTTATGAGGTCTCGTGTTTTCAGCACTGACTGTCGTGTACCCCATTTTGTCAGTATTAGGCGTGCTAGGTCAACTCTGTCCTTGTCCTCCAATGAGCCCATGGGTATGCTGTATTCGTCATTACACATGTAATATTTCATTTTCTTCAGTTCATCTTGAGTCAGCTTTTCCAAGATCTTAAGAAGGGTGTCTCTCCAGTTGTGTGAGGCTGAGCCTGCTGAAATGTGATCAGATGAGCTGAAATGATATATTTATTCACTGCATTTCAGTCCCTAATAATTCTGTACAAATAAATTGTATAAAAATAAAATACAGTTTTATTTAAATATAAAACTGAATAATGAATGTAGAAACATATCCACATAAAACAAATGGCCGCTAAAAGATAAAGATTGTAGATTTTCTATAGCTAATGAACTTGATTATTTAACTATGAATAACTAATTATTTCGGAGATAATTATTTTTAACTGCCAATTTTACACAAATAGTGTTTAAAGAATAATGTTTCTGTGGAAAGATACTGGCAATTTTCACTTCATTGAGCTCATTCTTTGACTTAAACACATCACATTCGATCTGGTGGCTGCATACAGTCTTGCCACAAAAATGTAAATGTTTCAAAAATTCTGCTGATTGCAGAAATAGTGAAAAAAGGTGGCTTAAGGAATTTCTTCACTACCTGTGCTGAATGAATTGATCGAAATTTAACTGTAAATAAATTATTTTAATACTAACCTTTTGAATGAAACGCATGTAATGGTATTTCGGTCTGGCTACTTATGGCCATCACTGAGCCATCTTGACCGAGTTCACTACAATACTCTGCATGTACAGTTGCACTCTGATCCTCATGATTTTTCCAGTCTATAGCTTTTTGTTGCAGAATTTGTAACTCTTTTTGCAGTCCGTCAATCTTTGCATCCCTTTCCTTTAACATTTCTTCCAATTCAGCTATTCTTCTGTGTAGAGCAGACTGGTCAAGATCTTGAGTTCTTGAGTATCCTGATTGTAACCTCTCTATCTCCCTTTCTTTTTCTTGAACTATGTTTTCAAGTTTCCTTATCTCTGCATCCTTTGAATCGAGTAGCTTTTTCATCAAGTTTACATTTTGTTCTCTTTGTAGCTTTTCCTTGTAGGTTATGATAGAATTGATTTTAGATTTGATCCTCTGGACAAGATATTTCAAGTCTGACAGTAATGTAGTATTATCCTCTGTCTGAGCAGTAAGTTTAAAACAACTTGTTGAATTCTTACTGACAATGAGCTTTTCAATTGTCTCAATAACCTGGTTGCAGTCATTTCTGCGGATCACAAAATATCTTTTTCCACATTTCTCAATTAGAGGTTGAAGCTGTTCACTTATAATATGATCCTCAATGCTGCAATGTCCCAATTTTTCTCCATGTGTGAACAGCACTATGGTATGTTTCCATAGCTGAACAGTAAGCAGACTCTCTAGGGTGCTGATGTTCGACTCTGACAGCACTGAGTTCACTTTAAGAGCCAAGATGACTGCGTGAGGTCCAGAATTGTATAAAGACTGCACACAGTGAACAATTTCACGTTTTGTTTGTTCTGATCTGCTCAAGTCTCCTCTCCAGCCTGGGGTACGAGCCAAATGAATCTGTGTTCCTGATACTCTACGAGTATCCTTCATGTGGACACTTTTATAAGATGTCCAGAAGGTGAAAACCTTTTCCTTGAGGATGGCATTAGCAATAGTGTTTTTCCCAGCACCTTGACATCCAATAAGCACAAGTTTAAGTTCCTCAAAAATAGGCTCAATTTCTGAAAAATTTAAATGTTTAGTTAAATCAAAAGAAATTGAAATATATTTTAAAAGTGCACTCAGTAATATTTGTTTATATTACACTGGCCAATATGATATGACTGAATCTATGCTGACACCTATAACCGATTTGCAATGCTCATTTCATTGTAACAATAATGCTGATCTAAAGAACTTGGAAGTACATTTATGAGTAATATCTTTAATAATTATATACATATATATATACTGTATATGCATATAGTAATCTTTATAATATAGTTTTCATTAGTCTACCATATTTTTACCACATTTTCATATTTATTACAATATACAAATAAATTTATTACAAAAAAAAAATAAATTGCAATGAGATTCACAATAAGTCTGGTTGTCATATGTATTGCTAAGACATTGCTTATAATAAACAAATAAATACACATTTCTAAAATAACATTTGTAATATACATAAATACACAGGTGTCCCTGCTCTTACCTTCATCATGTTCTAACAAGGGCTCTTGGTCCTCTTGTGCTAAATCAGAAAAACAGTCAGTTCTAAAACTTTTAAAAACAAAACTTAAAAAAAAAAAAAAAAACATATACACAATCATATCAAACATTAATAGAAAGATATTCACTGATAATAATTACTTTATTGTTCTAAAGTGGTAAAATATGTGTATTTATTTATAACACAACTTACATGCACTAGAACCCATTTTTTATGTTTCAGCCAGGGAAAGTCTTAATAGCTTCAGTTAATACCTTTCTAATGAATAAGTGGACAAAAATAAAGGATTTTAGAATGACAGAATATTTCTTTAGTCCAACAACCAGTATAAAAACCTAAAGACCCTAAAGCAGGGGTGCCAAACTCTGGTCCTGGAGGGCCGCAGCCCTGCAGAGTTTAGATGCAACCCTAATTAAACACACCTGATCCAACTAATCAAGTCCTTCAGGCTTAATTGAAAACTGCATAGTATGTGTGTTGAAGCAAGGTTGGAACAAAACTCTGCAGGGCTGCGGCCCTCCAAGAACTGAGTTTGACACCCCTGCCCTAAAGACTGTTGAAAAAGCATGTAACAAGTCTAATTTAGGCAGCATGTACTTAATAAACTCATGATTTAATTATTAAATTATTATTATGTGGCTCTACTCATTTTATACAAGGCCCTATAATTGTAAATATATACTTTTCAAAACATAAATTTGCATTAAACCTGATTGCATTTGTGTTATCTACTAAACACAGCTAACTAATTACTAATGTCCTACTTACTATGAACAATTCAGTAAGTCATACTAAAATGGAGGTGGAAACATCAAGTTTTTGATACCTGTTTTTAAAAGTAGCCTGTTCTTATTTGTCCATCACAAGTGGCAACTGAGAGGATTTTCCAGGAAGGCTGATATGTAAATCAGTACTGATAAAACCAATAAATGACTGCAGTAATTGATATCAGAAATCCATTTGTTGATAATCATGTTCCCATATACACAAACTCTTCCAGATATTGAAATAATTTTAATAAATTACTTTAAAAGTTCATCTGTTGTCTTATGACACAAAAAAGTGAAACTGAAAGCTGTTACATGAACACATGGATCTCACATAAAAATCAGTTAGTAGGTGAATTAATTAAAACAACAGTTACTTTTATTCAGTTGTTTCATTATAAAACTGCTAGAATTTTCAACTCCAATATTGCATCTGCTTTAGTATATTAAAGAAGAAAAGAGACCTGCTTGTTTAAATACTACCAAATGCTTGTAAAGATAATTTCCAAATGCAACACTCTCATTTTATCAAATCAATGAATCATGTACAAATCCTTTACATTAAATTAAATGCAAAAAAGTGTATATATCAGAATTATATTTACTTACGTCAGCTTTCCCTCAAAGTGAATTGGAGCTGCTGTTTAGGCCAAGTATGTGATCACAAAACAGGAACTGTAACAGAAAAGGAAAATTTACTCCTTTCATCAGCATATTCCCACATTTCCCCATTTTCTTCTAAGTTATGTGACTCGTCATGTGTCATGCAATTGTGCCCTGATAGACAGACAAGTCTGACCTGGGATGTTATCTTGTTTCACTAGTGCAGTGACGAAACCTGCTCTGTTGTTATGCTACATGACTCACATGCGACAAAATATCTTTCACTGTGTAATGTTCATCTAATCATTGTTTTATTCATATTTCAATATCCTGATGGGATGACTGTATGATCTTCCAGACAGAGTGAAACCCTGTTGAAAAAAACAGTATATGCTGGTTAGGTAGGTTTTGATGCTGGGATGTTGGTTTTGGCTGGTCCTTAGCTGGTTTCAGTTGGTCCTGGTCCAGCACATGACCAGCTAAGGACCAGCATAAACTAGCAAAGGACCAGCATAAACCAGCTAAAACCAGCATCTCAGCATCAATACCTGCCTAACCAGCATATGCTGTTTTTTTTTCTTAAACAGGGAGCAACTTTGTGGACAAGAAGAGAGATGTTTAAGCAAACAAGTAAGATCTTAATCTTAATCTTCAACCTCTGTTTGCACTGCAGTTCATACAAATGTTTGCCTTGTGTTTCAGGTTTGTTAACTACGTAACTTAATCAGATTTCACAAAATACTTTATAGTGGGAAGGGCGTGCAGGTGCCTTTCATTTATTTACATTTTGTGGTGTATTTTTAAGTCACACGCTTTTTGCGGCTTTTCAGTTTCCTTATATGGAGTTACGACTGAAAATGTACATATTTTTTTCTTAACACAAATGCCTGTTCTTTTATGTAAGCCTGTTTTTTTTGTTTTTTTTAATGCTGTATGGTTATGCATATTGCCAGCTATAACCTAATTCGAGCAGAGGATCCAAAGTAACCAAAATATTAATAGAATTACGTTGACTTACATCAGTCTTTTCCCTCCAAGTGAATCAGAGCTGCTGTTTAGTCTGATCATCCGTTTTCACAACACAGGAAGTCTTAAAGATAGCTGGTGATGAGATTAAAAAAAAAAAAAATCTTCCTTTCATCACTCATATGACGTGAAATGAGATTAAGCTCAAAAGTCATCAACAAGTTTTACATACTGCTTAAATCTATTATAATCAATATATCACTGGAACAGAGATGACCGTTATTCTTGTGCTCTTTTGATTATGTCTTTAGAGAAACTGCAACTGCACAGCACAGCACCTGTTTCCATTTTCTCTTCTTCCTTTTTTCTTCTCTGTCATGTGACTCATGGTCTGCAAAAATAGCAACAGTAAGCACAGACTATAAGACAGGAAGATATCATGTTTCATAACACAGGAGAAATGACAAAACCTGTTACTATGTTGTTTTGTAACAATTGACATGAGAATTTTTTTGAGATACATACAGGTATCTTTATTCCAACTTAATTACATATTGTGGTGTCCTCTATGGACCGTATTATTGCTCCTTTGGTTTCTTTGTTTCTTTCTTGTTTGAGTGTGTCTGTCTCCCAGACAGTGTTAGGTAGATTGTTCCAGAGTTTGGGCGCTAACAGGAAAATGATCTGCCGCCCGCAGTTGATTTTGATATTCTAGGTATTACCAAACGTGAGGGACTATAATGTGATAAGAGTAAGAGTAAGTTTTTAGTTTGTTTTGTTTTTGTTCTTTTTTTTTTTTTTTGCTCTCATTCTGTGACTCTATAAAGGCTGTGTAATTTGCTCCCTGATTAAGCATTTAAAGAATTTAGGGGAAGCATTTGAATAATCCTGTGAATCTTAGAATCAAATTGTTAATCAAATCGTTCTGAATTTGCAAAAATCATTCTTGAATCAAATCGAAAACCTATGAATCATGAATTGAATCAATTTGCTGTCTACCCAAATATTCACAGCCCTAATACACACACATAAAGACTGATGTTCATATTTCTACCTTCCTCGTTTTCTAATAAGTGCTCACTTATCTCTCACCTCTTTAAAAACTCATGTTAGGAGTTATGTAGAATCATTCGGGGTTAGTTATAATACACACGATTTAAATATTTCCACACATGCCATCACTAGACAAAACTTAGTGTAGTTAAGTTGCCATATCAAAACTATACAGAAATCAATTGTTTGATCAGCTGTTCTGATGCAAGTACTTGTACTTACTTGAGTTAAAGCCAATAGAGTTACTCTTTGTACATTATGATGTTAACATTTTGGATCAAATTAAAGGGAAACTTTGATATTGTGTGGTAATCAGTATTTTTCCACAAAACATAAATATGAATGTTAATCTTTTGAGTCTCATAATAGGCCTGTATCATCCTTTTCATATAATTACACACACAGACACATATTTATATAGATATATATTATTCACATGAATTATGAACCTGTATATAGTAGTTCTTATTAGTTCTCAGGGAGCTATGAAAAAAGTAGTATTTATTAATTAGCTAATAGTGAACTACCACTTTGGACTGAGTGCTATTATTTATACTGATTCATTAATCAGAGTTTCTTCTTAGTTAATGGTATTACTAGAATGTCTACTAGAATGTACTAGATGTACTAGATGTACTAGAATGTCGACTACAAGTCAGTGGGAGATTTTAATATTTTAATTATAAATTTCTTAAGTATAGCTAATAAACATACTTAATTTATAAAGCAGACTGAAAAGCAAAATTATTTTCAGATAAAGTAGAAATTCAAACAATACAAGAACAATTGTTTTTGATACAATATAGACAGTTGTAATGCCAAGCCAGCAGAGGGAGCCCTTACCCATGAACTGACTGTTGCTGCTCCCTCTGCTGCCTCGTTGGTTACTTCCTGTTTGGTGGCCATAAAAGGAGGCCATTACCAAACTAGCTTCACGAAGTATTGTTTTGCTGTGCGGACTCTACTAAGCGTTTTCTCCTATTTCATTGCCCTGTTTTGTTATATTCCTCGGTTTTGTATTTTGTCATTGTTTTGCTTTGTTTCTTGCCATTGTTTGATTCTGTCTCATTGCCATAGTTTTGCCTCGTTTCATGGTCTTGTTCATTTGCTACTTTGGACTGCTCTCTCTGGTATTTTGACCCATTGCCTGTTCTATTGGATTTACGCTCTCGCCTAGCCCAGGATATTACTGTTTGTTTGGTTATCGACCCTGCCTGTCTTGACTACGCTGTGTTCAAATAAAGCTCGCACTTGGATCTTATACGCTTCCCACGAGTCCGTGTTACAGAATACTTCGCCTCCCCAAAGATCCAGCAGCTTTTGGACACAGATCAATCATGGATCCAGCATCACGACTCTTCCGCCTCCGCCAAGGTAACCATCCCATTGAGGATTATGTCACTGATTTTTGTGAACTCTGTCACTTAGTAGACTTTAATGACATTGCCCTAAAAGACATCTTCCGTCATGGACTAAAGGACTCACTTAATTACCTCATGCCTCGCCATACCCCTCACTGGACTCTAGAACAATACATCGACTTTGCACTCGGGTTGGCTGGTTCACCATTTACTGTGGGGGTAGCTGATGAGGAACCTTGCTATCCCCCACTATCTGCCAAACCTGGTAATTTTTCTGTCATGTCAGGAATCATTCAAGTCACGTCAGAGCCCTTTCACGCCATGCCTGCCAAGCCAGAGCCTGTTCACGTCACGTCTGCCAAGCCACAGCCTGCACTCGTCAAGTCTACTAAGCCAGAGCCATCTCATGCCAAGTCTGCCAAGCCAAAACCTGCTCACGTCACGTCTTCCGCTCCAGGGCCTGCTCACGCCATGCCTGCCGCTCCAGGGCCTGCTCACGCCATGCCTGCCGCTCCAGAGTCTGCATCTGTCATGGCCACCCTCCTACAACCAGCTCACAAGATGGCCGCCATCCCAGAGCCAGTCCACAAGATGGCCGCCATCCCAGAGCCAGTCCACAAGATGGCTCCCCCGTCTGAGTCCCCAGCCAAGATGGCTGCCACGCCTGAGCCTCATCAAGTCAAAATCATCTCATCCATATCTCATCTCGCCATGTCTGTTGCACCCAAAGCAAATCAAGTGATGCCTGATCCTCCGGTGTCAAGTCAAGTCAGGGCTACACTTTCTGTGCCAAGTCAAGATACAGCTGTTCTCCATGAGCCAAGCCAAGATACAGCTGTTCTCCATGAGTCAAGCCAAGACACAGCTGTTGTTCTCCATGAATCAAGCCAAGATACAGCTGTTGTTCTCCATGAGTCAAGTCACGTTACAGCTGTTGTTCCTGAGTCAAGTCACGATACAGCTGTTGTTTCTGAGTCAAGCCATGTTGTTCCTCAGTCAAGTCACGTTACAGCTGTTGTTCCTGAGTCCAGCCATGTTGTTCCTGAGTCAAGTCACGTTACAGCTGTTGTTCCTGAGTCAAGTCAAGTTACAGCTGGGTTGTCTATATTGTCCAAACCACAGCTGATTTCCATGAACCAAGCCAAGTTACAGCAGATCTTCACGAGCCAAGTCAAAATGCTGCTGTCTACCCTGAGCCAAAAGACCAATTGATCTTCATGAGCTGCCTTCAGGTCTTGAACCAAGTCAAAGTTGCTGCTGTTGTCCCTGAGCCAAGCCAAGTTGCAGCAGATCTTCATGAGCCAAGTCAAGTTGCTGCTGTTATTCCTGAGCCAAGTCAAGCCACAGCTGACCTTCATGAGTCAAGTCAAGCCACGGCAGGCCTCCCTGAGTCAAGTCAAGCCACGGCAGACCTCCCTGAGTCAAGTCAAGCCACAGCAGACCTCCATGAATCAAGTCAAGAAACGGCTGTCCTACCAGAACCTCACCAGGTCCCCTCTGACCTTCCTAAGCCACCTCACATCTCAGCTGACCACCAAGAGCCTCATCACGTATCAGCTGAACCCCCAGAGCCCACGCTCCCAAGCCACGCAGAGCCCACGCTCCCAAGCCACGCAGAGCCCATGCTCCCAAGCCACGCAGAACCCACATTCCCAAGCCACAAGTCCACAGCATCCACACCCTCAAGGCCAACAGACATCCCACTATCTACTGTGCTGCCTGTAATGGCCGTTGCCATTTTCAGTGTGTGGGCTGCACACTGTGCTCCAGAGGTCTCGTCCAACCACGAGTCTGCTCCAGAGGCCTCGTCCGCCCACGAGTATGCTCCAGAGGCCTCATCTGTCCACGAATCTGCTCCAGAGGCCTCGTCTGTCCACAAGTCTGCTCCAGAGGCCTCGCCTGACTGCGAGTCTGCCCCAGAGGCCTCATCTGACCACAAGTCTGCTCCTGAGGCTTCGTCTGTCCACGAGTTCGCGCCCATACCTCCTGAGGTGTCAGCTCACGCTGTAGAACCTCCTAAGGAGGTGGCGTCCATTTATGAACTCACTGCCACGTCTGCCCAAGAATCTGCGCCCATGCCTCCAGAGGTGTCAGCATATGCTGTGGATCTTCCAATGGGGGCGGCGTCCTCCCATGAACTCTCTGCCTGTCATGCCACAACCAAGAAGGCCAAGAATGAACTCTCTGCCCATCATGCCACGGCCCAGAAGGCCTATCATGAACACTCTACCTGTCATGCCACGGCCAAGGAAATCGCCCGTGAACACACCACTCTGCTATGGATGTCACTAGTTCCACTTTGGATATCTCTGCTCCTGTCTGCTCTGCCTGCTCTGCCTACCTCGCCATGGCTTCCTGTTCTGCCTGCTCTGCCTACTCCACCATGGCTTCCTACTCTGCCATTGCTCCACGGCCCAGGCCCTCCAGTGTTTCACGGTCTGCTACTGCTCCACGGCCCAGGTCCTCCAAGGTTCCACTGTCTGCCATTGCACCGCGGCCCAGGCCCTCCAGTGTTTCCACGGTCTACTGCCACTGGGTCCTCCAAGATTCCACTGTCTGCCATTGCTCCAGGCCCAGGTCCTCCAAGATTCCACTGTCTGCCATTGCTCCACAGGGTCCTCCAAGATTCACTGTCTTGCCATTGCCCAGGTCCCCACTGTCTGCCACGGCTCCACAGCCCAGGTCCTCCAAGTTCCACTGTCTGCCAGCTCCTCGGTCCAGGTCCTCCAGTGCTTCTGTCTGCCACTGCTCCATGGCCCAGGTCCTCCAGTGCTTCACTGTCTGTCCCTGCTCCACGATCCAGGCCCACCTCCTCTGCCCTGGACCCTCCCTCCCCTCTCCCACCCTGCCTCTGTTCCCCCACCCTCCTGGACTGTTGTTGTTTGAGAGCGCCAGGGGTTGCTCCTGGGATTCTAGCGCCAAGCCAGCAGAGGGAGCCCTTACCCATGAACTGACTGTTGCTGCTCTCTCTGCTGCCTCGTTGGTTACTTCCTGTTTAGTGGCCATAAAAGGAGGCCATTACCAAACTAGCTTCACAAAGTATTGTTTTGCTGTGCGGACTCTACTAAGCGTTTTCTCCTATTTCATTGCCCTGTTTTGTTATATTCCTCGGTTTTGTATTTTGTCATTGTTTTGCTTTGTTTCTTGCCATTGTTTGATTCTGTCTCATTGCCATAGTTTTGCCTCGTTTCATGGTCTTGTTCATTTGCTACTTTGGACTGCTCTCTCTGGTATTTTGACCCATTGCCTGTTCTATTGGATTTACGCTCTCGCCTAGCCCAGGATATTACTGTTTGTTTGGTTATCGACCCTGCCTGTCTTGACTACGCTGTGTTCAAATAAAGCTCGCACTTGGATCTTATACGCTTCCCACGAGTCCGTGTTACAACAGTTTTATATGGGTTCCTAAGTTTCCCTAATGTACTTCTCATTAATGTTTGAAAGAACTGCATTGGTGTGTCTGCTATTTGCAAACTCTGCAAACTTCAATGTTTTACCCAAAACAACATCAAATTGTTTCTTCATGATGGCGACAAGCCTGAAACAGACATGGGAACTGAGAAGGAAGAGTTCAAATACATCCATAGCACATTTCAAAGGCACTTTCACATTTCATATTTTCAATACTTGCAAGTCACTTCTGTGGTGTGCACAAGCTTCAGATGGATGTTTTTTTCTGTCTAGAACTATGTGCGACTCACAGGAGAATTTCCGTGTTCCACTGACAGTCTACAGAAGGCTTTGTCAATTGATATTGCAAATTTTCTGCTCATTTCAACATATTCACTGTGCACTAGTTAGCTGTGGCATAATGCATTAAGAAGGTAACTAAATCAAACCCTTTAACTAAAATTAGTCCCTAAATGATACATTTAAATGTAAAATCAACTTTATAACTAAAAACTCTTCTCAAGCCAGGGTTTTTTTGTTTTTTGTTTTTTGTTTTTTTGAAATTCATTTGAATGTGATGAGATATTCTGGATAAGCAAGTGGCTGAGAAATGTATAAAAAGTTATCAGTATCAGTGGATTAATCTCCAGACTGAACAAGTATTGAGTCAATCAGAAGATGATCAGCTGGCTATATACTAGCTATTAAACTATAAAGAGTTTAATATATAGTCATACATAGTCAGTATGAACCTAGCGTTGACTGGAAAATAGCTGCAATTCTTAAAAATTAAACACACTCAAAAATAACAGTAAACAGGTTTGGAACAACGCAAGGTTGTTTTAAATAGGAGAGGCTGGACAGTATGTATGTATGTGCATATATGCAATTTATTTTATTTTCCATAGAATTTACTGAAATAACTGGAAAATCAAATGTAAAAAATATTTGAACTTAAATATATATATATATACATTAGATAAATTCTACAGTATGTTCTGTAATCCTATTATGGCATTTAAAAAAAGATAAAAACATAATTAAGAAGGAAATTATGTATTCTGCGAAGTCTGTGCAATCACATATTTTCTTGAAATGATATATTTTCAAATAAAGACCAGGAAGTACAGGATATAGTAAATGTGACAGAAGTATTTCTGCATCCGAAATCAAATCCCTACTATATGGAAAAAACAAACTGCATTGACTGTTCACATAATGCTAGGATTTGTGGGACGCTGAACAAGGTTATTTTTCCCTCACAACCATAAACACACTTCTTTGGAGACACTCTTGAGCAAGTCCTGTGCTGCATTCCCGAAGCCATTCATGCATTCATGATGTCATGAAGAGCCATGATTGAATTTTTTTTTTTTCTGAAATTCGTACGAACCTGGAAGGAGTGTATATGGCACATAAATAGCCTCCTCTGTCATACGTCCAAATCGTTTCTTGAAACCTTGTCCATGTTTAGCCTGAGAATCCAACTCTTTTACAGTGTACAATTCAGAAATTTAAGACACATATAGACTGCCCAAGATTTGATTTGAAATTACAATAGCTTTATATTAAATACAAAATCACTGAAGACAACAATGAGGATAAACATTTGACAATTTAGACTAATTTAGACAAATAAAATATATAACTGAAAAATGTTTAAAACAAGAAAATAACAATGGGATTAATTCATCAGGTCTGTAGACTCCTCTGCAAACGTATATTAATTGATACTGCTTATGTTGAGATCTCTGTTGTGGTGTTGATATCGCAAGACATCTGCCACATTCTCACAATACATCTGAACTTCATTCTTGTGAAAATACAGTATTGATTTACAGTACATGAGTCACAATCAGACTACACTGAATTAAATCAGTCAAGCAGGCTGGTTACAGCAGTAATGAAATAACTGATTCTGTTTAAAGCCACAAAGCAGAAATTGCTCAACTCTATTGACCCTATCATGCACCTGGCGCAATGCAACGCCAGGCAAAATGCAAGTGTTTTTTGCTAGTTTCAGCCCAGCGCAGTTATCATTTTCACGTCCAGCGCCACGTTGTTTACATAGCAATTGCACTTGCGCCCATCTCTTTGTCCATGGGCGTGCTGGTATGAAAACGAGGCGCAATGTTAGTGCATTGCTATTTTGAAGCAACTGAAAATGATTGCACCATTGACCAACTAAAACCTGGTCTAAAGTCAATGGCGCAATATTTAAAAAAATGTATTTAAAGGGTGCATTAGTAATATGCACCTATAGGTGGGTGCACAGCGCACATACACTCTGCTTACTACTCACACAGGGATGTGCAGCAGCACACAAACATGCCAAATAATAAAAATGAAAGAATGGAAAGGAAAGGAAAGGAAAGGAAAGGAAAGGAAAGGAAAGGGAGCTTTAACCTCACTCATGAAAAAATCTATTTCCTCTCTGGAGAAGCGTTCAGTGAAAATTGAAAAAGTGATAGTGATGACGTATTGTCAACTATGGTGACCCATAGTCAAAATTGGTCCTCTGCATTTAACCCATCACAAGTGCACACACACACAGCAGTGAGAAAAGAACATCTCCCGACATCTGAGCCGCTGAAGACACGGAGGATTAGCGTTACTTTAGTTTTTGAAAGAAATGCACCCAGCGATCGACATAAATGCCTGTACGTCCGCAAATCATTCATAATGCAGCTTCACCTACAACAGAAGTGTTTTTTACACTCCCACTGAGAAATTTTAACCAAAGTATGTTACAGACTTCTTAAGACCCTAAAGAATCATATCAGTTTGTGGAAAATGGGCATCCGATGACCCCTTTAGGCCACAGTGTGAACTGAATCTCACAAAATGACCTAATGTGTTGTCAATAATTGTTGTCTATCTTCATATTATGATTATTAATGAACAAAATGAAGTAGTCAGAAAACAAATAAAATGTTATATAAAATGATGTTAATTTTTGAGTATGATGTGCTTCAATCTACATTCTGTTCATATTGAATTTTGTCATTAATGAGTCCTGAGCCATTCATATTCTTATCCATACATGTAGATTATACTGATGGATGAAATTTGGGTGCAAGGGATTTATTTCAATGTTGGAACTGAATTTGGCTGAATTGAGTCACTATTGTAAGACTAGATAAAAGAAGAAGTTTTACCAAATGTTGTCTTACTCTGAGCCTGAGAAAAAAGGAAGTGTGAAGACACAAAAGTTTCTTCTGAATGATTTCTCAATAAAATGCTAAAGGGTTATTGAATCACCACCAGTCCACTAAACCTGACTCATAGTTGTCTCTCTGTGGATTTAACCAATTCAGAGCCTCATCAAAAGTGCCAAAATTAATGTCATGGCATCACAATATTATCATACATAAAATATCTACAGAGAAAGAAACTCGTGAACATACAGTTGCGGCATTAGCAGGTTTACTGAGTGAACATCAGTAGATGATGATGCAGTTTGGCTCTAAATCATACTGACCAATGAACAGTTTCTCCTTTTAAGATTTTGTGCTTTTCGTAGTGTTTTCAGAGTGACATGAGGTAATCAATTAAAAACAAACAAACAAACAAAAAAACTCAGTTACCTCAATTTTATTCTAAAAATAATGCAAAAACAGTACATATGAAAATGATTACATATTGAAATGAATAAACATTAAGTGCTAAAAATGCTTGTATATTTCTCCAAAGTTGTAATGTAAATGGTGTTACAATTAAGATACAATCTTAATGCCATAAATAATTTTCTTACACAAACTGAAATGGTTTATTTCAGGCTGTCAGTTTTAAATGTGCAATAATTTGTATTTTCATGGTGGGTTTTCATAGCTCAAGGGCTGGAGAAAAGGTTAAAACAATGAAATGTGTACATAAATAGCATCCAAGATAGGCCTACATCTGAGAATTCACAAAGTCAAATGATTAAGGCATGACAAAAAAGTTCCTGTTAACTTCATAACAAGAAAGAAATAAAAAAATGTTAAAATCATAAAAAAACTCATGATTTTGAGGATAATCCTCACGAAATCAGCGTGTCAGCAGATCTAAATGGCAGTGATTCCCTGTCACAATCACTAACAAAGTCAACCAGTCAATTGTTACACAGGCAGCATTATCTAGAAATCAAATGATCAAATATTTACATATTGCAGATATTTTATATACTATACATCTGTAGCATACATATAAATACAATTGCAGTCAGTAGATGCTAGTAGAGGCATCATCATTACGAGGGATTTTCTTCAAAAGGTCTCGTGTGTTCAGTATTGACCGCGATTCACCCCACTGTTTTAGCATTTGGTCTGCTAGTTCAACTCTGCCTTTGTGCTCTACTGAGCTCCTGGTCATTTTGTATTCTTCATTCCAGTGCATAGAGTATTTCATTTCATTCAGGTTTTCATCAGACAGCTCTTTCAAGATCTGAAGAAGAGTGTCACTCCATCCATGTAGATCTGAGCCTGTGGGAATGTGATCAGATGAGCTGAAACTGTGTACAAATATTGTTGTACTATAAAAATACATCCTTTTTGATCTCCGTCAAACTATAAAACACTGCCTCTGCTGAATGCATTCATCAAAATTTAACTTTTAATATATCAAATTAACTACTTACATTGTGAACGAAGCACCTGCAACTGTATTTGGTTGCAGCTTCTTATGGACATCCCTGAGACACCTTGACAGAGGTTGCTACAATAGCCTGCATGTACAGTTTCATACTGAATCTCATGTGTTCTCCAATCTACAGCTCCTTGTCGCCGCATATGTAACAATTCATCAATCTCTGCATCCCTTTCCTTTATTTGCATTTTCAGAATTGTATTCTCTGTAGTCATTCCCTTTAGTTCATTGCTCACCATATCAAGCTGATCTTCCAGTTCTGCGATTCTTCTGTGTAGGCCAGAGTGGTCAAGATCTTGAGTTCTTAAGTTTCTTGATTGTAACCTCTCAATCTCCCTTTCTTTGTCTTGAACAATGGCATTTAGTCTGTTTATTTCTGCATCCTTTAATTCAAGTAAGCTTTTAATGGAGTTATCATTTTGTGATATTGGATTTAACAATAAGTTTTCCTTGAAGGCTGAGAGAGTAGTGATTTTAGATTTGATTCTCTCAACAACACGTCTCCAGTCTGACAGTAATGTATTATTAACCTCTGTCTGAGTTGAAAGTTTAAAACAACTCTCTGAATTCTTCCTCGCAACGAGCTCTTGAATTATCTCAGTAATCTGGTTGCTGTCATTGTTTCGGATCACAAAATATCTTTCTCCACATTTTTTGATTAAAGTTTGAAGCTGCTGACATCTAATATAATCCCTAATGGTATAACCTCCCAGTTTTTCACCATTGGTGAAGACCACTATGGTATGTTCCCACAGCTGAACAGTAAGCAGACTCTCTAGGGTGCTGATGTTTGACTCTGACAGCACTGAGTTCACTTTAAGAGCCAAGATGACTGCGTGAGGTCCAGAATTGTATAAAGACTGCACACAGTGAACAATTTCACATTTGGTTTGCTCTGATCTATTCAAGTCTCCTCTCCAGCCTGGGGTGCGGGCCAAATGAATCTGTGTTCCTGATACTCTACGAGTCTCCTTGACGTGGACACTTTTACGTGTCCAGAAGGTGAAAACCTTTTCCTTGAGGATGGCATTAGCAATAGTGTTTTTCCCAGCACCCTGACTTCCAATCAGCACAAGTTTAAGTTCCTCAAAAATAGGCTCAATTTCTGAAAAACGTAAATGTTTAGTTAAATAAAAAGAAATTGAAATATATTTTAAAAGTGCACTCAGTAATATTTGTTTATATTACACTGGCCAATATGATATGACTGAATCTTTGCGGACACCTATACTGATTTGTAATGCTCATTTCATTATAACAATAATGCTGATCTAAAGAACTTGGAAGTGCATTTATAAATAACATCTGGGTAGTAATATACAAATCAGAATAAACTGATTTACAGTAAGTCTGGCTGTCAGATGTATTGCTAAGACATTGCTTATAATTAAACTTTAATTTTAAAAAAATAAAAATAATAAAAATTTAAATTTCTAAAATAACATTTGTAACATACATAAATACACGGATCCCTACTCTTACCCTCATCATGTCTTAACAAGGGTTCTTTGTCCTCTTGTGCTAAATCAGAAAAACAATTAGTTATAAAACTTTTAAAAACAAAACTTAAAAAAATGTTCATATACACAATCAAACATTAATAGGAAAACTATTCACTGAAAATTATATATATATATATATATATATATATACACATATATATATATATATATATATATATATATTTATATATATATATATATATATATATATATATATAAATCTTTGTGTTTATTTATAACACTACTTACATGCACTGGAACCCATTTTTTATGTTTCAGCCAGGGAAAGTCTAAATAGCTTCAGTTCATTACCAATGAATAAGTGGACAAAAATAAAGGCTTTTAGAAATAATAAAATATTTTTTTCAGTCCAACGACCAGTATAAAATCTTGTCCTAAAGACTGCTGTGAAATGATGTAAAAAAATAAATAAAATAAAAAAAGCTAATTTATGCTGTCATGAATTTGGCCGGTGACCTTCAGTCTGCTCACCACCAGAGGTCGCTCTCTTACTCCATTTACATTTACATTCACATTACTCTAACTGTTGCACCACACCCCAGCCTACGTTCCCCATCAGCCATTGCGCTGATCACCTGCCCAATCAGAGACTCTATTTAAGCTCTGGACTTCCTCTCACTCAGTGTTGCCAGATCGGCTTGGACCGGAGAATAAGGCATTGGGCGGGTAGACAAAATTTGGGATGCTTTAAAACAATTAAAAGCCGCCCAATCAGCTGCTTTTTTCTTCGCTTTTATCTTTAGTGATGTTATTTTAATATGTTCGAGCTCAAAATATCACAGTAAAAAATATGTAGTGCAGTCATCAACATCATTTAACAGAGACCTGTCAATCAATTTACCATATTTTATGTTGGTGAGATGTGACGACTCGTGAGTGACGGGGTTTTGGCGCTATAAAGGGCAAGATTTTGAATGTGCAGCTATATATTCATTCATTCATTTTATCTGAGTGATTGCGATGGCAAAGTGGCCTAAATATAAGTTACACGATAAAAAGTTTTAGAGTGACTTAAATCTCACAATGTGGATTACACGTAGTGAGCGATGAATAGAAGATTTCTAAGTACAATTGAAACTGAAATAAGAGAACAGTTGAATGATTTAATAAAAATCAAAACTGAATATTTAATAAAAATCCAAACTGAAAACTATACAATGCTGTCCTGCATCAGAACATCTTTTAAACAGTCCAGACTACTCTGGTATACTTGGCATTGACAGCTGCTGGACTTGAACAGTTTTAACTGTGCAAAGTTCTGCACGATGTTCTAAAATGTGTACTTTATGAAATACCTGCTGTAGTTCTGTCTGAAGATAAAGCACAAGACAACGGTAAGCACATTATTGTTGTTAATTGTTATTATTATTATTAAAATATTTCTGGGCATTTTAAGCATATTTTCTGACTCCCTTTAATGCATTTGCCTTGTTTTGATCCATATTCCTGTGAAACTGATTTATCTTTATTTTATTTTGTCATCTTTATTTTTTGAAGGAGATAAAAATGGTCCTTATCAACCTTGATTGACATGGCAATAAAATTCCATCACATTATTTTGGCAGTAAAAATTCTGGGCTGGTTTTTGTTGAAGTGGGTGGGTTTTGGTGAGCTTTTGGGCTGGAAATCGTCAACCCGATCAGGCAACACTGCTCTCACTATTTGCCAAGTATTGTATTGTGTTAACGTTCATACGGAGCCTTTTGTTAGTTATCTTGCCTTGTATTCTTAGTCCTGTTTCCCAGCCTAGTTAGATCGCCTGGTTCTCTCATTTAGTCTGTATCGCCGCCTACCCTTTGGTACCCTAGCCTGTCATTTCGGAATACCCTTTTGCCTAGTCCCCTGGATTACGTTCGTCCTGGATCTACCCTCGCCTGTTTGGATTACTCTCTTGTTCTGTCCATATATACGACCCTGCCTATGTTTAACCATGTCTCTGTCTAAATCCAATAAAAGCTTGCATATGGATCTAAATTTTAAATTTGCATTAAACAAGATTGTGTTTGTGTTATCTACTGAACACCATTAACTAATTACTAATGCAATTACTATGAACAATTTAGTAAGTCACACTAAAACAGAGGTGGAAACATCAAGTTTTTGATACCTGTTTTTAAAAGTAGCCTGTTAATATGATTTGTCCATCAGAAGTGACAACCTGTCAGGGGATTTTCCAGGAAGGCTGATATGTAAATCTGTACTGATAAAATCAATAAATGACTGCAGTAATTTATATCAAAAATCCCTTTGGTGATAATTATGCTCACATATGATCTTCGAAAAATTAAAATAGTTTTTAAAAATTACTTTAAAAGTTCATCTGTTGTCTTATGACACAAAAAAGTGAAACTGAAAGCTGCTATATGAACATATAAATCTAACATAATAATCAGTTAGTAGGTTAATTGATTAAAACATTTTTATGAAGTTTTTATGAAGTTATTTCATTAAGAACTGCTAGAATTTCCAACTCAAATATTGCATCTGCTTTGGTATATTAAAGACAAAAAGAGACCTGCTTGTCAAAATACTTCCAAATGCTTGTAAAGATCATTTCCAAGCACAGCACTCTCATTTTATCAAATCAATGAATCATGTATGAATCCTATACAGTAAATTAAATAAATAAATAAATTATATATATATATATATATATATATATATATATACACTACCGTTCAAAAGTTTGGGGTCAGTACATTTTTATTGTTTCTTTTTTTTTTTTTTTTTAAGAAATTAATACTTTTATTCACCAAGGATGTATTAAGTTAATAATTAAAAGTTTATTAAAAGTTAATAATAAATAATTTACATTGTTATAAAATATTTATATTTTGAATAAACACTGTACTTTTTAAACTTGTTATTCATGAAAGAATCCTGAAAAAAAAAATTACAGGTTCCAAAAAATATTTGGCAGCACAACTGTTGATATTATCCAACATTGATCATTCTAATAATAAATCCGCATATTAGAATGATTTCTGAAGGATCATGTGACACTTAAGACTGGAGTAACAGCTGATAAAAATTCAGCTTTTCATCACAGGAATAAATTCTATTTTAAAGTATGTTAAAATAAAAAACATTATTTTATATTGTAAAAACATTTTGCAATATTACTGTTTTTTTCTATATTTTTAATCAAATAAATGCAGCCTTGATGAGCATAAGAGACTTCTTTAAAGACTATTACAAGTCTTACTGACCCCAAACTTTTGAACGGTAGTGTATAGATAAATAGATAGATAGATAGATAGATAGATAGATAGACAGATAGACAGATAGATATAGATATATAGAGAGAGATATGTAGATATGTCAGAATTGTATTTACTTATGTCAGTTTTTTTGTGGACAAGAAGAGAGATGCTAAATCAAACAAATAAGATCTTAATCTTAATCTTCAACCTCTGTTTGCACTGAAGTTTAAACAAATGTTTGCCTTGTGTTTCAGGTTTGTTAACATATCTAACATGAACGGATTTCGCAAAATACAAATAAATCTCATGTTATTAGTGGGAAGGTCATGAAGGTGCCTTTCATTTATTTAAATTTTGTGGTGTATTTTTAAGGCACACACTTTTTACGGGTTTTCAAGTGCCTTATATGGAGTCACTTGACTGAAAATGTACATTTCTTTTTTTTTTAATCAACACAAATGCCTGTTCTTTTATGTAAGCCTGTTTATTTTTTTTAATGCTGTATGGTTATGCATATTGCCAGCTAAAACCTAATTCGAGCAGTGGATCCAAAGTAACCAAAATATTAGCAGAATTACATTGACTTACATCAGTCTTTTCCCTCCAAGTGAGTCAGAGCTGCTGTTTAGTCTGATCATCCATTTTCACAACACAGGAAGTCTTAAAGATAGCCGGTGATGGAAAAAAAAAAAAAAATTCTTCCTTTCATCACTCATATGATGTGAAATGAGATTAAGTTCAAAGTCATCAACAAGTTTTACATGCTGCTTAAATCTATTATAATCCATATATCACTGGAACAGAGATTCACTGGAACGTTATTCTTGTGCTCTTTTGTTAAAAGAGCAACTGCAACTGCATGTGCAACTGCACAGCACCTGTTTCTGTTCTCTCGTCTTCCTTTGTTCTTCTCTGTCATGTGACTTGTGGTCTGCAAAAATAGCAACAGTAAACACAGACTATAAGCTAGACAGGATGATATCATGTTTCATAACACAGGAGAAATGACAAAACCTGTTACTAAATGTTTTGTAAAAACTGACATGAGAATTTTTTTTTTTTACCATGTTATTTTTGTTGTTTTATTTAAATATAGTGTAACAATTCAGAAATTGATGTGATTGGTGGACAGAGGAATGTTTAATAAAACAAATCTCATTCTTTAAGGCACTCATATAGTAAAAAGCCTTTAATTAAAAGCAGTTAATTTGAATGATTTAGATCAGTTATTTAAAGGCGTTTTACTATACAAGTGCCTCGTGTCAGGGTTGTGTGTGGGAAGGAGATGCAGAAACGAGAAAATAATGAAAACATGCTTTAATAAAACAATCCAAAATGGGAACAGAAACAAACTGGAACAGCAGGGAAAAAACATATGCAAACACGACGCAAACTAACATTAAGAACCGACAAGAAACGAGAAACTGAATCAAACTTATATGTGACCCTGGACCACAAAACCAGTCTTAAGTCACTGGGGTATATTTGTAGCAATAGGCAAAAATACGTTGTATGGGTCAAAATTATTGATTTTTCTTTTCTGCCAAAAAACATTAGGAAATTAAGATCATGTTTAAAGATCAAGATTAGAAATATGCATTAGTAAGAGCTTTATTTGGACAATTTAAAGGTGATTTTCTCAATATTTTGATTTTTTTGCACCCTCAGATTACATATATTCAAATAGTCGTATCTCGGCCAAATATTTTCCTATCCTAACAAACATACATCAATAGAAAGCGTGTTTATTCAGGTTCCACATGGTGTGTAAAGCTCAATTTCAAAAAATTTACCCTTATGACTGGTTTTGTGGTCCAGGGTCACATATAAGAAGGCTAATGAGACAAGGACAGGTGTAAGTGATTAAACAATGATGTTATGACAAGCATCGGAACAGGAAAAACCTAATAAGGACACAAGAGGGTAAAACCAACAGAACAGTGCACAGGGGTGTGACACCTTGGAGTATTTCAACTTCTCAGTTTGATATTTACCTCCAAATATCCAAAGAGCACCGCTGACTATGTGAAGAGACCCGTGCAACATTCTTGGCCCTTGTTGTTTTGTCAAATCTCATTCTTTAACTTGTGTTTGCACTGCACTTCATACAAATATTTGACTTGTGTCTCAGGTTTTGACCGTACATTTTACAGGTTTCACAAAATAAGTATAGATTTTGTTTTGTTTGTTGATTAATATTGGGTAGTACATACAGGTATCTTTATCCCAACTTAATTACATATTGTGGTGTCCTCTATGGACTGTATTATTGCTCCTTTTGTTTCTTAACCCCGGTGAAAAAAACAGCATATGCTGGTAAGCATGTTTTGATGCTGGGATGCTGGTTTAGGTATGTTTTGGTGCTGGTTTAAACGGGTCCTTTGCTGGTTTATGCTGGTCCTTGACCAGCAACATGACCAGCATAAACCAGCAAAGGACCAGCAAAAACCAGCAAAGGACCAGCTTAAACCAGCATCAAAACATATCTAACCAGCATTCCAGCATCAGAAGATACCTACTAGCATATGTTTTTTTTTTCACTAGGGAAATTAGAAACTAAAACAAAAGCACTAACAAAGTGTTATTTTAGCAAAAAGTGTATGAAAATTAAGAAAGAATAGCCTCATAACCATGCACCCCTCCAACTGTGTCAAAGCAGCTGTACAGTACTAAATAGGAAAATAGTGTGTCAATAATGCAAAACAGTTAATTAAAAACATTCAATTTTCAGTTAAAGGCAGTTCATCGCTGAATTCAGTGATTTCATCATCCAGTTCAGTTCAAATAGTATATGTTCAATCTGGAACAGGGTGACAGAGTGCGTCTGCCTCCCAGACAGTGTTAGGTAGATTGTTCCAGAGTTTGGGCACTAATAGGAAAATGATCTGCCGCCCACAGTTGATTTTGATATTCTAGGTATTACCAAACTTCCAGAGTTTTGAGAACACAGCAGACATGAGGGACTATAATGTGATAAGAGCTCGCTCAAGTACTGAGGTGCTAAACCATTCAGGGCTTTATAAGTAATTAGCAAGATTTTAGTGCCAGTTACTGCCAGTGCAGTGTGACAGAACTGGGCTAATATGGTCATACTTATTAGTTCTAGAAAGAACTCTAGCTGCTGCATTTTATACCACATGACTTACTAAACCTTATTCAAGACCCTGTTATTCAGTAAGCAGGAGATATACCAGCTATTTACATATCCTGGGGACAGTTAGAGGGCTTATTACTTTTTTAAGTAATGTGCAAAAATATGAAATGTCATTATTCA